>VZTG01021098.1:2268054-2448914 GCA_013397845.1 Melanocharis versteri | reverse complement strand
TTTTTTTTTTTTTTTGTCAGCAGGGAAATGCTATTAATCTGTTTCTGTGCCCTAATGGGAATAGACCCTCTTCAGTTATTTCCTGAATTGGTCCAATGTTTTTGTTCCTATCTTGTGTGGCTAGATAATACCAGAAATGGTATTGTCTAAGTCACTAAGTGAAAATAAACTAATTTTATAAACTAAACAGTTCTGACCGGAGTAATTTTTAATGTTAATATCCCAATTTCTCTTTCTGGTCAGTAAATATTAACCTACCTTGGTGTTTATCAGTTATTTTGTTCCTTGAAACTGCATCTTTCATCTTCTAAAACATGTTTCCACTTAATCTCTTTCCTTTTCTCCCATCACTCAAAAGAATTTTTGTCTCCTTGTTCAGTGGAACAAAGAATGAGGAAGGATGGTCTAGTGATACTTGTTCTTAGTGACCTTGGAGCTGCAATCAGACTTTTGAGAGTGATGTAAATGGTAGTGAACAACACCAGTCAGAGGTACATCATGCCTGGGTGGGGGGGCTCTATGCGAAGAAGATTTGCTCGTGGATCTTGGTGACGCATTTTTGTGCCTCTGCAGAGCATTATCAGTTTGTGTAGATAACTTATGCCTGCCCACACAAGTCAGGTTACAGGCTTGGGAGGCCTAAATTTCAGTTACCTTGGAATTTTTTCAGTGTTGAATAAATAGGGAAAATAGTGCTGTGTAATGAAAGTCTTAAGCCTTTTACTAGTAACAGCCATGTGGCTACACTGAAGAGGTGAAGGCAAAATCTTGATGGAAGTATGCAGTTAAAAAAATACCAGACTGTGCTTCTTTAGTCAGCTATTTCTGATGCTTTCCTAATTTGCTTATTAAGTAATTGTATAATTATTTGACTCAAAATAAGGTAGGGAAATAGAGATGACATTGGTTGCTTCTTGAATATAAACTAAACTATCTTTTTGAGAAGGTACAGAGGATTGTTTTCAGGTCTACTTTTAGATTTTCTCACCTGTGGCACATATTGGGAATACAGGTTGCTTGTCATGTTGGAGCTCAGTACCATAATCAAAAAACTGAGAATTCAAGTACTAAAATTATCATCACAAGTTGTGCATACGTAGAAGATACTTTACATTCTAGAGCTGATCATGTCAGAGTTCACACATGTATTTATCCAGCATATTTCCGGTATGAAGGAGCTGAATCCAACTGACCATTTAGGTTGAGTGTGTGTTTTCATATGCTTTATGGACCCATTTGTGCACATATTTTACAGTCTCAGGTACCTGCTTGCATCTGTTGAATGCCTGCAACTTTAGATGGAAGCGTTTGAATTTTACAATCAGATAGTTTAACTTTGAATTAGTAACTGCTAATGCTAATACTTATCTGAGTTAATTATTCCTAATAATATTGAAATATAGATGATTATTATTATTCCATTATTATTCCATAATAATATTATTATTCCATGGGACAACTGAGATGGTAGTATTGCTGAAGGTTATGCAGTGGCGACTCTGCATGTATGGCCATGGAATTACCTTCCAACCCTGTGCTTAGACTGGCTCAGAGTCCTGTTACTGGTAGGCATGCAGCCTTCCCTTTCTTAGCTTGATCTAAGCAATGAATAATAGATGCTGCTGCTGATTGCTAATAAAGTTTTGATTGCATATTATCAAACTGTAATGATACAGTAGTGCTAAAGTGGCTTGCTGTGTAATTGCCATTGTTCCCAGTGGCATCACCATGTTGTTACTGCTTCACCACAGCAAAACAAACGGCATTATTTGAGGATAACTGCACTGTTGGATCCTCTTAGCATTGCCTGCTGAATGCTAGGCAGGCCTGTTTTCAGAGATGTTGGGTTGTTTTGCCCCATGTTATCGATAAAGAAATGCTAAATGAAGAAATAGACTTCCCCACTTCCTTAAATATTTTTGGATATCCCAGCTGAACTTTCTGGGACTCCTTACTCCAAATGCAGCCTGAGGGGGGAGCAAAGTCGAAGCGCTGTGCGGGGGAGGATGTAAGTCCAGATCAGTGGCTGGGCAGGTGGAGGTGAGAGCAGCTGGGAGAGCCTCTCAGGTGGCATTGCACTTGCCAAATCTCAAAGAGTCAGGAATATTTTGTCTGTGGTGGCGCAGGTCTTTCTATTGGCACCCACAACAAGCCACCTACTCAAGGGCAAGACTCACTTGTGTGAGCCCATTGGGTGTCAGGAGCGATCAGGGCATGGTGACTGCAGGGGGCTTTGGGCATTTACACACAGTGCAGGCCTACACTAAGGCTAAAATCCAGACTACAAAGAGCCGGAGATTCTTTTAAGGTGGATACAGTGAACAACATACCACTCAGGAAAGTAAAATTTCCAGGTGGCTCACAGAATGTGTGAAAATGAATATGGACATTTGTTTCCAAAATCTTTGGACTTGTAGGTGAAATTCATTTCAGCTGTTTCCTGAAGTTAATTTAAAAAAGAAAACAAAAACCCCCAATATACAGTTCAGTGCCCCAGTGAAATTTTTGGTATGAAGTACTGCTTAATAAATGAGCAACTGTATTCTGTAACAACTTGCACTTCCAGATGGCCTTATATTGTGGCTCTGCTTTGAAAAGTGACTTTGTAGAAATGGCCCCAAGGGATGGAGTTATTGAGTCTGTGATTTTCATATCAAATTTTCTCTTTCCAAGTTAAAAAAGAAAAAGAAATGGCTTTCTAATTGTTAGCCCAGTGAACTCAGCTTGGGATCTAATGTCTAGCTGTGCTTTCTCTAGCTAATGCATCATCATGAGTAATGCAAGTTCTGCAATCAAAATAGACTGTCCTCAATTATACCTGTGCAGGTCTTTTGTGCTGCTATTATATCCTTATTTACGCCTCTTCCACTGAGCAAAGGTTTTGGGCAGTAGCGTTGAAAAGGCAGTTTTACAATTAGAATTCTATTTCTCTTTCTGAACTACAGATTTTTTTATGCTGTCTTTGATCATATTTCCATATTCATCTAATAGTATTACAAAGACTTTGGTTGTCTTTGCTGCAACTTGCATTGTCTTGCTAACTCAACAGTGCACCATTATGAGTGGAATTGTGCAGGAAAGTCTTTATTTTAAATTTATTTTGGACATTTAAAATGTGCTGTAAAACCGCAGTTAAAAAGTGGATGTAGTGGGTTTCAGCATATCAGCAATGTTTTATTATGGGCGTCAGGAGGGAAAATATGTAGAAGGTAAAGGAAATTAAATAAACATGTCTTGACAAACCTTGGAATGTGCAAGGTATTGAAGAGGTGATTACTGATGTTTTTAATGGGTAGTGGAATTGATTCAGGAGCACAGAGGGTGCCGATGTTGCGGCGTGTGCTCTGATGGACACATGACCTACCATTGACTCTCTGAGACCAAGGCCCAGCACACTGGGTTGGCAGGAGCCTTGCTGTTACCTTGGTGTTGCACCCATCCTGCCACATGTTTTGGCTGTAGCTTTTGGCCATTCAATAGAGGAATGAAATTTGGCCGTGGATGCTTGGGACTGTTCTCTGAGTTGTGACCTGTAGACTCCTCTGAAGATGTCTTTTAAAAGGCTCTCCAGTGCATGGGATTTAGCTAAAGCAGGTACTTTTACGTCTGTGTTGCCATAATAGCATTTAAAGATTATTTTGATGTCTTAGTATGTGTGAAGGTCTGGACTGAAAAAAGTATATCCTACAAGCAAGTAAAAGCTACCAAGTAAGTCTGTCCAAATTTCTTTACTGAATATCTGTTGGTCACTGATGAGAGTGCTGTGTCATAACTACTTTTCCATGTCTTCAACAGCTTGGAATAGCGATGATGATTTTGAATGTTAACATGTTTCTGCTCTACCTGGTGATCACATAAAGAATATATGACATGTGAATTAAGATCCAGTTAGAAAGCTGTGATATATGTAGTTAGGAAAGGAGTCTTGCCGTACACTTGTGTTTATTGAAGCTGATTGCAGCATGGCTGCTGAACATATTAAATACATCTTGGAGCATGGGAATTTTGCTGCTTTACAAGTTGATCCCCCCACCCCCCCNNCAAGACGTTTCCCCCCCCCCCCCCCCCCCCTTAATCCTCCTTCTGGAAAATGAATTAAGTCATTGCAAGATATAATTCATAACGACTGAGTAAATTTATTGAGAAAGAATAACCATTTATTTTAAATGGCTTAAGAATCCTTTTCAAGGATTGAATCCTCAAGTCTGAGTAACTTGAGCCTAAGTAATAGAATTTCTGATTGCTTTAACTAGTGCTGCAGACTTCATGGGAATTATACCACAGGTTCTTGTTTTAAGTAGACTCCGTTTGGCCAGGACCGATGGTAACAGAATTGATCTTTCCTTCCCAGCACCCATGCAGGTTGGTAGCAGTAGGATGTCTAGGAAAGTTGCTTCACTGGTGTTTCCTCAGGTTTGTCACGGTATCTTATTGAATAAGCCTCCCTACAAGAAATGATCCTCTTTCTTGCCAGCCTCAGCAGACAAGTTTAAGGTGAGAAACAGGAAATGCTGTCGTTCTATGCATTAGTCATCCATGGGGCTTATGATTTGCTTTTGCGCTCCCTCCCTGCATAAAAGAGGGAAGTTTTGCCCATGATCCACACTTCTATGCAAACTGAGAACAGCAATCTTGGAGCTTTTATTGTGGCATGATTCTTCTGTACTAAATTCATATGAAAACAGTTGAGCCGTCAGGTTTTTTGGTAATCGGAGGTACTTTGCTGCGCTGCCATCCATTACCTCTCACTGTCAGCAGGCTGGCGCAGCAGGGAGGTGCAGGACCCATAACCTGGGGCAGATGGAATGACACCATCTCTCTCTCTCTCTCTCCCCCCCATCTCTCCCTATCTCTCTATATATCTATGTTTCAATGTTGCCTTTGCCACTCTGCGAAATGAAATAAGAAACCACAATCAAAGCAGCCAGTTGCATTGCTCATCACGTTTTCATGATGATGAATGAGGTATAAAAACTGGGATAGGATATTTTTTTAAATCTGGAAAGGGTGAAGTCGTGGCATCGGGGAACTTGTGATAAGATACATGAGAGATTCAGACATTCCACTCAGCAACTAGTGATGCTGCTGGTTCTGCCTTCAGCCTACTATGTGACCTTTTTTGAGAATCTGCCATTACTGTGCTTTCCTCACTTTGTCTTTGACCTTTTTGTTTCTTTGGAATATAGGTAATTTGGAGAACTGATTGTGGGATCCCCATCACCGCTGAGCCTGTAATACTTCATTAATACAAATAATAGGAAGGAGCTGGAATGTTTATGAATGTTTAATGTTTGTGTCCTTAAAGTTTTTGGCTTGAGCCTGAGGAGGACAGGAGTCCATCAGAGAGCACTGACACCATGAGACTCACCTGAAAACACCTATATTTTCCATATGAAGCAGCAGATGGTGCAGTGCCTTTTCATAGCTGATCTTTGAAAATGCTGTTTTGCAACCCCCTGTTGCATCTCTTAGATTTGAGCACCTTGTGCACTGATGCGGTGTGTGGAATGTGAGCAGCTTCCCTTGCTTCTGTAGTACGTGCAGTCTGCTCCAGAGCATCCACTGTGAGCTGATTGCAAATTAATTTGGTTGTTGGGACTGAATGAATGAACAGCTGCATGGTTAATTATGCAGAATGGTATAGAAAAATGTAGTGTTAATGTTTTATACCCTCATTATCTCTGCAGTATGGAATATATTTTTCAGTATGAAAATAACAAAGGCAATATTTCCCACATAACTTATTTATTAGGATCATCGTATTGTTAGCTTTCTCTGCTTTAATTTGGTAAGAATTGGGACAATTAGAAACTCAGTACAGGCCAGTTTTTAAAATGTAAATATAATCTTATATGCTGAAGAATTTAAGGGTGTGGGTAGTTGACAAAAATGAAATGCATTTTACGATAAGACCTAAATATCTTATTTTTTTTTTCTGAAATACAGGATGTTAGTTGAGGGCTTTTCCTCCCTCTCCCTGCAGCCTTTCATTGAAAAGATGACTGATAATTTGTCAGTTAGTCAACTGAATCTCTGTTCCAGCTAATTTTTTTTTTTTTATTATTTTGCGGAGGGGCTTTTGTGTAAGTTGGGTTTGTCCCTTCCTGCTTCTGCTCCCCCTATTTCTCTCTTGGTGTATTTTCCTTCTATTGCAAGTTATTTTGTTTCAACAAATACCTATTCTTGAGCTAACCTTCAAAAAGGATATTTCACTTTCTAACTGATTTTCTCTCCTAGTGGCCTTTTTTTGCTAGCTGTTACCCTCCCTCTTTCTTAGGACTGGTTTGTCTCTTCCAGGCCTGACTGCTTCAGTCCAGACTGGAGAAGCTGCTTTTTAGATGAGGTGTTAAGTGTCTAAGTTTTTGTATTTTGGCCCAACTCATCAGCTCTAACCTGTTTCTTGAAGCTGTTCCAGAGTTGCTGTCCTTCTGATGGCAGGGCTTTCTCCTCATAGTTGCTTTGACAGCCTGTAGATATTTCAATGACCTGTGAATATATTTTATCCCAACTTTCTATCATAGGATCTGAAATTATCATTTTGGGCAGGAGTGGGACAATCACCTATTTGTTGAAAAGCATCTTTGTGAGTTAATTTTTTTTTTCAAATCTGGTATGTGTTTTCTTTACCAAATGGATGTAATTCCTCTTGAAGAGTGTGCATGCAGTTCAAATTATGTCCCTTGATAAAAAGACATCACAGTATCAGTGAAATACAACCACCCCTGGGCAAAAGCCAGGGAAACAAGTAAAGAGACACGTGGTAAAACGTGCTTTCTTAATATAAAAAAAAACTTAGCAATTGAGCTCAAAAGCATGTGTATCATTCAGCCTTTTGATAGCCTGGCTTCCAAGCTTTCCTTTCTGTCAGGAAAAGGATGTATGGTTCTGCTTTCTGTGTGATTTAGAATAGTTTTCTATAATGCTGATCCTTAGGATTGTTGGCTGTTCTGAAGATTCCAATGTAAAATTATTTTAAATTTTACTCTCCTCCAAGAATTTGGAAACTTATCATTGTTTTATCTTAATTCTTACCATATGCTTTACAGTCCTTAATTTTTCAGCATCTTTTTGGGATAGAATGTAAAAATCAAGTTGTAATGTTCTGAAGTACTCTGACTACAGTTTGAGATTTCTCTCTCTTTACCCCTATGCAGTCTCTGTGCTACATACTGGTCTCTCAGGTTTCAATAATTTTTAGTTTTCTTTTTCTTCAGCCTGACATGTAAAATTAGAAAAATAATAGTATTCTACTTTTTATCCCCATTTAAAAATATTTGGAAGCAAAATACACATGTGATGGAGTTTTGTATATATGATGATTTCAGGTGCATAATACTTAAGCTCGTGATGCTGTTTTGGTGCAGTTTTCAGCATAGCTCAGACTGCTCAGTGCTAATGGGGAGGATGCACCAGTAAAAGATTCAACCTCTGCACTGTGAAAGTACAGCACATTCTGGCAAAGTGTGGAAGCCTAGAATGAAAACACCCATGCCTCAGCTTTCCATGTGGCCTCAGGTGAATATATGAATCTGTCAGTATTCCAGAATGGAAAGCATCCAAGAATCATCTTTAAATAAAATTAAAGAAGGAAAGAAAATTAATTATTTAAAGACCGGAAAAATATGTTACAAATATGCTTCATAAAACACCATGACCTATCATAGCATTACCTTAACACGTCACAGTTAGAGGAGATCTCCTAAAGTGTCCTGTTATGTGAAAACAGGATTGGAGTTCAGAGATCTTCAAAGTGATAGTAGGACTTAGCTTCTCAAAAGGCCTGTAAACTTTTGTAAAGTACATGAATAAGTAAATATGAATGAGTACTTAAGTATCAAATTATATTTGATTTCCATGCTATCTGGAAGTCTTGGTATAATCAAATGCTTGCATTTTTATTTTTTTATTTTTTTTTTTTTATTTCATGGTTATAATATATACACAGTGCTGTTATTATAATAAACATTATTATTTCTTTTTTCTTTAGCGTGTTTGTTAGGGCTGGGAATAGGACATAAGTTATCTGATACCCAGTTGTTCACTTTTATTGCTCCTGTACTGGCAAGTTTCTACTATATTGCATCCATGCAGAGAATGATTTTGGTTGCATGGGAGCACAACGGACATCAAGTACAACCCCTGCTCAAAGCAGGAGTTGCTGCAGAAGTTAATCAAGTCACTCATGGCCTCATCCTGCCTAGTTCTGAAAAACTTCCAAGTCGGAAATCTCACAGCTTTGCTGGGCAATGCTTTGTGGCCCTCAATGTGAGGGGTTATGTCAGCTGGCATTTCCCATCTTGCAGCCTGTGCTTGCCATCTTTTGCCTTTTCACTGTCTACCCTGACCCTGCCTTATTTAAACCTTCTCTTTAGATGCTGAGAGAGTGAAATGAGATTCTCCATTAGCCTCATTGCCTCGAATGACCTAACCCAGCTCCCTCAGCCATTCCTTGTGCATTGTGTGCTCCAGTTCCCAGCATCTTAGTGACCCTCCACTGGACTGGCTTCACATTGCTGATCTCTTTCCTCTGTGAAGTGACGCACATTTTCTTTTTTTTTTTAAATTCCATTTGCAGAACTGGGATTATCTGTTTTCTGGAAGTTCCTTTCTGCTTCTTTCCCAATATAAAATAGACTGTTCTATGGTGAATTGTTTAGAATAGTTACGTTATTTATCTGAATACAAAACTAAGTGTGAAATGCTGAAATCATTAACAGGGGAAATTCAGTTCTTTAGAAATTGCTTAGACACCCAAGTCACTTCATTACCTGTACAGAAAGATAACATTGGTCTTGTTTGCCCTGAACAGCTCAGTGTAAGAACAGTGGGGATGCCAGCATTAACTTTTTGTCCTCACTTTTGTTATGCACTGTGAATTCTTGATAGGTTTTGATTTACTTGCTGGTACATTATTTATGACATCTCTTGGCTGCAGCTGCTGTAATCCACAAACCAAAGCCAAGCCTATTATTTCTAGTAATAGAATTGTATTTTGTTGTAGAGCAACTCCCTGGTAATTAGGCAGGATGTGCTGTAATTGGTTGTAACATAGGCTCTTCTAAATAAAGCATTAGTCAGACTGAATGGCAGATTAAAGTATTTTTTTTCTTTTGAAGGTTTGTCTACCACAGGTAAACATTAATGTGACCACAAACATTAGGTTTTGCCAGGAAAGGAAGGAGAATTTTTGTTTTAATGATCCTTCACTTAGAAGAGTGTTCTTTTAAGTGAGACTATTGAAAAGTGCAAAACAGGATTTTTTGATGTCAAGAATTCACATACTAATCCTGGGATGTGGGTAAATCTAAAGTCTTATTCAAAGAGTGGACTTCATACAGCAGTTTTTATTGCTATTGGATTTGGGTTTTGGACAATTTTGAATCATCTTTAGCTTGACCTATACTTCTGTATATGTATATTGTTAATTGACAGAGTTTCAAGGGTCAATGTAGACACCTAAAATCTCTGGAGTAAAATCTGCAAATCGCTTTAAAAAGTGATTATAAACTGAGAAGGAATTGTAAGAGATGCAGTTTGGTGGATTTCTTGTCTTGGCATCTTCCCATCAAAGCTGGATTCTTTTGTGGAATGTGTGATGAATACAAGTTAACTGGAAATAATTCAAAGGAAATGGAATGAAATTCAACATTAACTTTGAAAGTCCAAATATACAGTAGCCACCCCAGAACCTTTGAGAAGCTGATGGATTTGCTTCAATTCATGTAGCAAAATAGTGAAACAGTCTTTGTCATGAGAACATTCAGAACAGGGGATGGGAAGCAAAAAGGAGTCAGGTTGTACTTGTTCTGTTGAAAGTTGTTCCCTTGAACATGTTACTTCGCCATAGTGTTTTGTTACGAGAGAAATAAAAGAACAAAGGGTCAAAACTCTTATGTGTTATGGTTCTGTCTTTTTTTGAATCTACATGTTCCATTTGGCTGGTTAATGGGGAACGGTGTTTATGAAAGGGCTCTGGTCTGTTCTCTTGTGGGTAGTGAAGCAAAGTGAATTACTGTGTTACACATTACAAAGAAAATGTTGGGATGACACTGAGGCAGTGCCTAGACCACACAGGGTTTATTCCAGTTTTTGTTTCAGAACTCCACATTGTGCTACATCTTCACTGTTTAATTTTCCTTTGCACCCTGTCTGTAAAATTCCCATGAGAAGTAGCAGCTGTTGGTGCTGCTGTGCTCACAGTAAGCAGGATTTCCCCTTCAGCAAGTCACAGGTTGATTACCACAAAACAGCCACTCCAGAAGAAGTGAACTGTGTGGTCTTACCCTTGGGACCAAGCTAACCTGCATGACTCTCCATTTTCTCTCCTGGAAAACAAACTGTGTTTCAGGGCACAAATGCATGGGGGACGTGAGAATAAAGTGTCTGAATTGGCATAAAGCACTCCAGCACCTTTGGAAGCACTAATGATTCATATGGGTTATGAGTCAGGTCCTAAAATTCATAATATACTTCAATTGAAGTTTGTACCAATTGTGGATTCTTTAGACTGAACATTTGTGCAGTGCAATTCTTATGATATTTCTTCTGGAAGTATTAATCCTGTGTTCCCATTTATTTTTCCCTCTGCTTCGTGGCCTCTGAGGAGGCATTTGTTGGATTGCTGGAATATGTGCTCCACAGATGAAGTCCTGCAGCAGAAAAGGAGTTAAACTCGAGCTCAACAGCAGGAATTTTCTCATCTTGACAGTTTGCTCAGCAATTTTGGTTTTTTGCATCATAAAGAATTTTCAGCTAGGCAGAAATTGGGTGATTTTCCTCGAGGTGAAAGGAAGGCAATATTGAATATGTATAGATTAGATTAATCTGAGTAAAAACTGCGGACTTGAAAGGCCTTGGGCTTCCTCTATGCATCTGACAATGATTGCGTTGGTTTGAACATTAAAATGGAAAGAAATGGTGTGTTAGTTCTAAGTCTGCTGATCCACTTTTGCACATCTCTGTGATCTATTCCTTGCTCTGTCACAAGCAAGGATCTTTGTTGAGCCTCATCCCTTAGTACTCATTTTGTCGCTTAGTGTATTGGGCTGAAGATTTCAAGGAGGCACAGTGGAGGCCAAATGGCTTGAGTAGGTTCTTGGCTCCTGGTTTCCTTCTGCATTTGATAGCAAATGGCAAGAGTCCCAGTGTTGAACTGAGTCCCTCTCCCCCATTAAGTAATCCAGGCTTAACTCAGTCCTACCTGGACAGCTGACTGGCAGCGAGACAGCCGGCTGCAGAAAGGCAATAGTTTCTTTCACAGTTCTCTCACAATACCTGGCTTAGCTCCATATGGAAAACAAGCAAACGGATTAGTCCCACCTCTGCTGAAAGATGTGAATATCAAAATATAAGTGTAAGGAAACTGATTGCCTCCAGTTGTATAGGGCCACTGCTCAGAAATTGGCCAGTGGTAGGGTGCACATGAGGTGTGGCTTCTGGTGCTCTCATTTTATTTTCAAATCAGCAGGTGACTCACCCAGAGTATTACAAGACTCACCAAAGCTGTTATCATGTCCATTAGGTTGGTCACTGTCTTTGTTCAACTGCTAAATAAATTAGCTAAACATTTCTATAAATGACAAATACATTGGGGCCTCTTGTCCATACATTCAGAGGCATGTAGAAAAGGAGGAATAGAGTCATGGGAGCATTTGGAAGCTGGAGAAAATGGCCTGCTATGAGGGGTGCACAGCCTTCAGATGTTCAGCTTATCAAAGGGAAGTAAAGGGCTGTTTAAATCTAAGGTTCAGTTTACAAGTGGGCTTGATGTTTGCCCTGCTTAACTCTGGGTATCCTTGCTGTAGCTAGTAGGCTTCAGGGAAGCAATGGATGTGTCTATTCATTTGTTTTCTCTTTCTGATAGTCCTCATCTTACCTGGTTTGACCAAAAATACCTTCCTGACTTCTTGCTCCTTAGCTAGATTTCTCTGTAAATGATTTTTGGTGATTTTTTTAAAAAAAAGAAAGGGAGGTAGTAGCTGCTAAGTTGGATGGGCATGTTCGTTCTCCAGTTGTTTTTCTACAGGTCTGGTAGAGGGAAGGTTGGTCAAAGAGTATTAAGGCAAGTAAGAAAATAAGTACATGGAAGATGTTATCAAATTCTTTACAAAAATAACTTTATACCATTCTGACTTGTCAATAATGCTTTTTAAACAACATTAACTTAGTTTATAAATTTCATCCCATTTATAAATTAATAGTACATAGCACCAACTGTGCAATGGAAGAGTTGGTAATCTCCATCTGATTGCTTACAGCCAAGTTCTTAAAGTGGTCAGAAGCCCCCAAAAGAGTTGGATGATTTATGTTCCAGTAGGGAGCTGCAGCAGAAGGACCAGGAAACTGATACAAATGCAGCTGTGAAATATGCTTTTCTCTTGAGATGTGGATGATTAAGACTGGAGCTTTGGCCATCAGCACAATGTTCGGTTTTATCTTTTTAAATGTTTAGTTTCATTTTAAGTTTTTAAGTTTTGAAATTTTAAGTTTTGAAACCATCAAATGTTGTTAGTCAATTCTTTTAAAGGCTGTGTGAAGTCAGAAGGTATCCTTACCTTTGTGCAATAGGGAGGGAGGAAGGCATCCAGACTCGTGCCTGGGTGTTCGCTAACAGCCTGAGAAACTCAGGTGTCTTAGCAAAGTGTAGTGTGTACAGACCAGGGCTCTGTGCCTTTGGGTACCTGTGCACTCTCAGGCTTTGGCATTTCCTTTGGAGAGCAGAGGCAAGGATATTATTCCTGTTTTCTTTGTTTCTCATCCAGGTATTCTGTCACTTTGAATGGGAATGTTTTCCCCCGTGAGCATTAATTGAAAGGAAACAAGGTAGTTCAGATTGAAAGGTTATCAGCAAATGCTGCATGAATGAAAACGTTAAATGAGTGAATCTTTCACATGTTGTCTGTGTCAGTTCTGCTTAGAGGAACAATTCTGAAAAAGAGACAAAATACCCAATGCCTTAGATTGGTAGCATTTAACAATCTGAAATACTCAAATTTCCCATGTAGTCATTAGGAAAACGGGTCAGTACTCAGAGGGAGAATGGATTACTTGCTAATTTATAGTGTTACTGAATCATGTAAATGAGGGTTTTGTTTAACTTTAAATGGAGATGTTATGCAATGATGTTAGCTTGGATGTGGGGCATTTCTCTCAGTGAAGATTGTATGTTTTTGGTAGATTTTGGTCAATTTGTGTGGCATCTGTGCTGGGTAGGTAGTCTTGTATAATTTGAAAAATTATTCAAGTTTTATTCTGAATTGCTTTGTTAAATTTAGATGGCTCAAATTTTATTATAATTTAAAATAAATTGGTAGAAAGGGGGAAAAAAATCAAGATGGAATCTCATTTGGAGAATATGGTTTTGAAAACCCCTACTATAAATACCTTGTACATGCAGAGGAAGCTATTTAGGAGATTATTGTTTTAGGAACTTCTTTCTTTACATATTCCCTTCCTTGCCAATAATTTTTTCCTCGTTTTTTCTCTATCAGATGAGGAGCGAGGGAAAGTGACATTAAGCTCATTGAGTATGGTAGGAGTCAGAATGATTTAGTGCAAAGCAATATTAAAGTTGTTCCCAGCTACACATTCATCATTTTCTGCCCTGTATTCTCTGGTTTGGGATAAGAAGCCATTGGGTTCTTACGAGTCAGTTCCAAGTACCTTCTCCTTTAGAAGGAAGATTAGGAGTAAAAATAGATTCTTCAAATAACATAACCTCCATTTATATCCTGGGGAAGTTATATGAAAAGGAGAATCTCTCCCTGGAAAGCTTTGCAATGTGAGAATTGAATTTAACAGGCTAAGCTTTCCATGATAATAATTGCACAGCTAAGGAAGATGCAAATTTAATGACTCTAATCAGATGAGGTGAAAGAAAGCAAATATTAGGTTTATGCTTTAATTTGTGATTTGCTCTACTGTTGATTCTTTCATGCAAGAGGAAAGCCGAGTTGTATGTGCTGTTCTTTTTTCTTTCCTTTTTTTTATTTTTAAACTTCGGAAAATATTAGTCACACTGAGTTCTCTTCATGAACATAAATTGATTCCATCTTAAAATGATACATTTTACATACTTTAAAAATAGTTTACTGAAAATTATTATCCAGAAAATGGGAATGACCATAGGTCACAAGAGAGTACTTAGCTGGACAGTCCTTTGTCTCTGCCAGTTGCTTATTGCAAACTGAACTGCTAGAAAAGGACAGGAGTCTGTAGTGGAGTTTCACAGAATCACATAATGATTGAGGGTGGAAGGAACCTTTCAAGATCATCTAGTCCAAGGCCCTTTCTCAAAGCACTGTTAACCCAGGACTGTGCTCAGCTGGGTTTTGAACTGTTTCAAGGATGGAGACTCTAAACCTCTCTGGGCCAGCAACCTGTGCCAGTGTTTGACCCTCTTCACATTCAAAGGTCTTTTTTTACATGGAATTTACATGGAATTTCCTGTGTTTCACTACCCTTTGCCTGTTGTCCCATCATCAGACACCACAGAAAAAAGTCTGTCTGAGTTTCCTTAAACCCCCTCATCCTGTTTTTACGCATATGAACAAGGGGCCCCTGAGTATTTTCTTCATCAGGTGAACACTCTCAGTTGTCTGTCTCTGTCAGGGATGAAGATGAGGTAGAGATTCTCGTAGCTCCCCAGTTCCTGCTTTTAGCCTTCCTTGAAGATAGGGGGGACATTCATTCTTGCATGAACACTCTCCCTACCTCCTTGGTCCTTTTGAAAAATGTTCGGGCGCTTTTTTCACATTTTTAACCCCACAATGGCAGGTTATGAGGAAACACCTCCTCCACTTTATCTTGTAAGCTGCAGATTTTGTGGACACTACAGATTCTGATCCTTGAAGAGGAGTCATTTTGTTTCTTTCCTTGCCCTTGTTTGTCTTAGGTGTATTTTTTATGCTTCCCTTGTGTCTTTGTTTGAGGTAGGTACAGCAGTGTTGAACATGTTAAAGGTAAGGTCACAGTGAAGGGGCTAATACAGTGCTATAGTGGCATTTTCTGTTTTGGTCTCTTACTTTTCTAAAAATTTCTGACTTTGTGTTTTTTGAATCACTGCTGAATGGCAGATTGGTGTTTTCGTGGTACCCTGGGTCATATCACTCAAGTACCTTTACAGTTTGTTCAAAAGCCTTCATTTTGTATGTAATGTCAGAACTTCCCTTTGGATTTATGTACTGTGAATGTATTTTGCCATTTTAATGACCAGTCACTCAGCGTCATGAGGCTCATCTACAAACTTTCATATTTACTATCTTTCTTGATATTTACCTGTCTTTGTTTTACTCCTTTGAATGACATAGTGTTATCAGCATGCTTTTGTCACCATCTGCCCCATTTCTGTAATTATGATACGTTAAATAGGACTGATGAAGAACCTTGTGGGACTCCTTTGAGGGCTTTTCTCAATAGCAAAAATTAATCAAACCTAATGTTTCCTGATTTTAGAATAATTACTCCTCCAAATGAAAACCTGTCCTCCTGTCCTCTAGCAATGCAGCTTCTTGAGCACATTTTGTGGGGGATCTTTCTGAAAGACTTTTAGAGAAGACAGTTTGGTTGAATTTTACTTTTTATATAGTGATTGATTCTGTCAAAAAATGAGGACATTAATGAGTCATGCATTCCCTTTTCAAAGTCATGTGGACTCTCACTCAGTACTTTTTATTTCTCTCTGTGTCAAATTACAGAGTTGGAATAATTTTTACTATTTTGCCTACTGCTGATATCAAACTTTAGTGCCCTGAAGTGCCTCTCTGAATTGCTCTTGGAGACTTTTAAAAAATTGGAACCCATATTTGCAATGTTCATTTCTCTAATACAAACATTATTTTAAATGAGAAGACACTCTCTGCAATTAATGGCTTAGTGATTTCATCCTTGAGTTCCTTTAGAACATTTGGATGAATACCATCTGGTCTGGGCAGACGAGTAGCGTTGATTTGTGTAAAATTTCTTTCACTGACACTTTAATATGAGACATTTCTTAATACAATGGCAGTGAAGAAGAGCTCTGACATGGGACCCTTTCAAAGCAGCTTCGGGATGAACAGAGATGCAAAGCATTAGTTTGCTTTCTCTGCTGTGGCTTTGTCTCTGGTTGTTCTTTTCTCACCTTGCTCATGTATTGGTTCCACAGATTGTTGTGGCAGACTTTGCATCTTTTGGGAGGTTGACAGAAGATTTACTATCACAGTGTAAATTTTTTCACGTTGTGCTTCAAAGGTTTTTTATTTTGGCCTATTGCATTATAGTGTTATCCTTCTGAGGATGTTTTTCCCTGTTATCTTCAGCAGGTCAGATTCAGCTTGTTGAAGTTGTGTGTCTTTCTTTGAGTCATGCTTCTTTTCAATCCTCCCTTTTTTTTCCTTTGGTCCACTTTAGGTAGTATGCACTTGCACTGAAATTCAATCTCAAGCCTTTAAAAAGACATTTCCAATATTTTACCTATTATATTAATTCTTTTAGGTTTTTTCTTTTTTTTTTTTCTTTAACCAAGCTTCCTCCTTTTTGTGCAAGAATCCTGCTGAACCCGCTCTCCTTGCGGATATTTTGGCTTCCTTAGTTCTGCACAGATGTTGAATCTACGTCCGTGCTGCTCATGGTTGCAGAGTGACTCACTGACAGCCCTGCTGAGACCCAGTGAAGAGTTGCTTCCCCTCGGAGTTTCCTGGATAGCTGCTCACGAAGCAGGCTCTGAAAATTTGCTTTTGGCACTGTGCCCCGATATAACATTTGAGCAATCTGCATGGGGTCATTGAAATCTCCCATTACTTCTGTGTTTCCTGATCCTGCGTTGGTTGAGTTTGTGGAGCAAATCTCACTGCTCCCATGCAGGCCGGCCCAGTGGTGATCTGCTAAATGCTGCACGCTGTGCTCCCAGCCCTCTGCGGGATGAACTTCCAGTCCATGGGGATTCCATGTTACTTCCTCCACTTAACTCATTTATTAGATTTAGCTTTTAGATTTTTCTGACTGATAGTACCCTTGCTAGCCGTGCTGGTTTTTTTTCTGTATCCCCCCTTTATTTCTTTAATATCTAACATTTATATATAGAAGGACATTGAATTTCTTATCCTTTGGTATGCTTTTCTACTTTTTTTCATGCTTGTTTAAATGGGAGCTTTTTTTATCTGACTACTTATGATGATCTGCAGTTTCAGATTTACCAATCCCTCTCTTGTTTGCTTAACAGTAGTGTTTGCCTCCCTTCTCCAAAAGTTGCATTGTCCCAAAATGTGAGTCCTGTGCCTTTGAACATTTTATTTCTATATGTCTTTTCTTCATTTGCTTTCTCATCATGTGGCTATCAATGTTATTGACTTCAAATGTAAGAAAGAAAGTAGAAAGATGAGAGGAAAAAAAATCAGCATTATTATTTCTGTTTAAAAAAAAAAAAAGAAGAAATGAAGTGATGCTGAATTCTATCACATATATACAATTATTTTGCTATCAATATATTTTTGGGGAGTTCTTTTATTTTCTTCTTTTCCTGTTACTGTGAGTTTACACACTGGAGACGCCAAAAATGAGGCAGAACTATGTTTCATTTTAGGGAAGAGGGTCATTAACTCGAAAGAGTCCCTGCCTTTCTCCCTCACTCCAGTGGCTTCCCTGGGAAAATTCTCACTAAAGAGTGAGGAAGCCTTTGTAAAATCCTTGGCCATGTGTTTTGTGTACGTTTGTCATCTGGCCTTTTATATTTTTTTTTTCTTTTAGTTATACATATTTGTTATAAAACCAAGTTAAAACTAACCAGCATGCAGAGGCTTTGACTTTTCTGGTGAATCAAAACAGAGATAGTACACATGAATAAAACAGACTTTGCGTGTCTGCAGCAGCTTCCCACACGACTTCCATCAGGCAGCCAACACTTTCTGCTGGCTTTACAATTAAAGCTCTATGTGTTGGCCATCATTTACATCATTTAAAATAAAACTGCTGTTTAATGCTTCATGGACATTGCCTCCAGAACATTATTATTTGTTACTTTTAGTGGCTAGAAACAGTTCAGTCATCTGGATTATAGTTTCTCTCACTACTGCTTGTGCCTGTAGTAGATCCTGCCTGTCAGTGATTTGGGCAGTGATGTTTGGGAGTCCCTTCTTCGCTGTCTGTGCCTCTTGCTTATGCCTTTCCCCTTTACAGGGAGACATCTGTCATGTGTCACCTGAGAAGAGGTCTTTCTTCATCCTCTGCCACCCATTTTTTCAGGGTGTTTTAAAATATAAGCTGAAATGTTAATAACAGGAGATCAGCATTTCTAAGAAAAATGATCAAGAATTGTATTTATTAAGAAGGTAATTGTGGATCACATTTCCTAGGAATTTCATAAGGTTTCCAAGCCCTGCCAAGTATGATTTCATATCTTTTTAAGATAAGAGCTTTTGTTTGTTTTTCAAGTAGTAAAACTCTGACTATGACCTTCCTGTACAACACAGGGTCCTTTCCTCACTAAGGAGCCTGTTACAAGAACAAGTCTTTATATCAGAGCTGTCAAGAAAACAAAACGAGGAAGCCCTGTTCTCTTGTCCCTGCATTTCTTTCATCTGGTGTATTCTGTGTCTGAGGAAGAGGAAAGGATAGTAGGAGGGAAAAACTCATGAAAAAGAAAAAGAGATGTGGGAGGAACCCCTAGGAGACTACTTCATACCTTCTCTCTTTGCAGAAAATACTAATGTGCAAATAAATGCTGCATGCCATCTAAAACTATTGATGCTTCTGTCATCATTAGTTTGTCAGCCTGTGTGTGTCAACTTGACTGTGTGTATTTAGGGGTGTATCATTGCAGTGGAGCCTTGGCAAGCTCAAACCTGGAGCTATGGGCTAAGTGTAGTAGGGAGAAGGAAGCGGGCATTGAGTAACTCAGTGCTCGAATAATGAAAATTCATGCCAGTGCTGTTTCTTTGATAAGGTGCTAAATAAAATCATTATTTTTTGTTATTAGCAAAGCAGTCTTTATATAAAGAGAGGACTTAACCCTGTTACCCTGGACACATTTCAACTGCTACATGCACGTTTTTGGACTTTGTCGAGGTCTTGTTCTCAGGTTATGGGGATGTGATACTCTGTATTTGTGTGTTTCTGTATGCAGACATGCAGCCTGTTTAGGAGAAATCCACTGTCCTCTCTAGCAGAGGAAACAGCAAGTACTGAAGAGCTCTAAACTCTAACAAGAAAAAGGTATGAATAAAAGCAATGGCTGGGAATTGAAGCAAGATGAATTCAAATTAGAAATCAGGCACACATTTTTAATTAGAAGCATAATTGTATACCGAAACAAACCAGTCAGAGTAAGTGATAGATTCTTCTAGTCAAGACTGGGTGGCTGTTAGAAAGACGTGTGTTGGTCAGATGTGTTGCTGGCCTCTCACGTAGCTGTACTTGAGCAAAATGTTCTGGCCAGTTTTATGCAGCAGGTCAGGTTAGAGGCTCTAATGCTTGTCTCCAGATTAAAATCAAGTGAATCTAAATACTTACAGTATTGCTGTGAGGCAGATGTATTTAAAACCGGAAAACAGCAAACTTAGTAAAATGTAGAGGGGAAAGTGTTTAAGGAAGGCGCATGTTAAATGCCTAGTTTAAATATCTAATTTCTAGCTCTGTATTACAATTTTTTTGCTTCTCATGGGCATGTTCTTTACATGTATTGACAAAAAATTAGATGTAGAAAAGCTTTACAAATTGGGATCGAACTGGATTTCTTAATGCACTTTTGTCATTGGTTTGATTAGAGGATACTAAGATGCTTTCATTTTCCAATGAAGAGGAAAAAGCAGCAATTTAAAGTAGAATTTCTTTTCCTTCCTGTTTTTGGCACATTTGACTCTTTTTACATGTAGACATAGGAATAATTTTCTCAGTGCTTTTCCGCCTCTGTGTGACTGTATTCTTCTATTTATTATTAGTTTGTGGCTTCTATGTCAAGTAGAAGTGTGGAGTGAAAAATTGTAGATGAGAAAGTTCCAGTGGTCTTGCACTGAAGAAGGCAGCCTACCCCTTTCCTATGCGGGCTGCTCCATCAGCCTAAATATCAAATGGAAGGAGGAGGTGCTAGAAAAGCTGTGTCAGAAAATGCTGGAAGAACTGAACTATACCAGCCTTTGAGGAAATTGTCCTTGTGTTGTATCAAACTCTGACTCTGTATGTGTGGGGGGTATGAAAGGAAGTAGGGTTGGGACAGGCATTTTTAACTGTTTGTGCCTGACAGTATATTGCAGCCAGGGACTGCTGGCATCCCCTGGAGAGGGAGGAGAAATCCTGCCTTAATGTTATGTGGATACCATCAACTTTCAGCAGTTGCAGGATCTCAGCCACCCGAAGCTGCTGTTGTCGTCCATCTTCTTAGTTTCAGATTTGCTTTTGAGTGCATTTCCTTAAAGCTATAGAGAGACATTACAGTAGTATGCAATAATATATCTCTACAATACTATGCAAGATTTTATATATGTGGTACTCTAGGAGACTCAGAAATGTATAGGATCTCCTGGAGAGCAACTGTCTGTTTCTGTCTCTTTTTTCATTTTCTTCCTTTTTTTTTTTCTCTTGTGGTGTGTAAATTAAACAGGAAGCAAAAATACCCATTCAGCCATCTTCCCAAATTTTAAATTGGTTTGGATCTTCCTATGAAGTCATCAGTCACCTAGTTACTACACATAAATGTGTTCCTAAGTGTAACAGGTTTCAGATTTCTGTCTGAATTCCTCTTTGCCTGTGTCAGAAAAGCCCCACAAACTACAGACAGCTGAAGCTAAACAGAAATAATCATTCCCTAGAAGTGCCTTTACTGTGTTTGGCAAGTGGACCACAGTTACTTAAATGCTTTTTAGGTTTGTCTGTGTATTTTTATCAAGACTGTACACAATATTAAGGAGGTTATAAATTTTAAATTGCCCTTTTTGCTACTTTACTTGCAGTCGTGAGTAATTTGGAGTTGAGGAACTTATTAGTAAGGGCTTGAATCCATTTTTTCTGCCAAGAAGAAACTATCTAAAATATTTAGCAGTGCTACTAGAAACAAAGAGGAAAACAAGGAAAATACAGATACTTAAGGTTTAATGAGCGGAATTGTAACTAACTCCATTTCCCTCTTTTCCTTGTAGGTTTTATTTTTTAAAGGAAGAGCTCTTCTAAATTCATCAAGTGACTGTGAGCCCTAGATATTCCTATTAACTTAAATGCCTAAATTAAGTAGGTAGTTGCCTGAGGACATATGTGTTGCTAATGGAGATGAGTATAGGTCTCCAGAGGATGATTGGGAAGATAGGGGTGGTGACCTGACCATGGCAGTTGCCTTTCTGCGTCCACTGATTTCTGTAAGGTGAATGTTAAGTGGGATGAATCTGGATCATAAGAGTCCCATTGGGAAAGGAGGAGGAGTCAGTAAGTACCAGCTCTCTCCAATTCTCTTGTTTTAGATCTAAGATACATTTACAGGAAAAGAGGGAACAAAAATACAGTACAAACAATTCTGGGCAGGTAGGATTGGTGAAGTTCAGCTTGGTGCCTTGTTGAGCAAGAGACAGTAATGAAGGTGGGAAGAATATGGTAGGAGAATGACTGAGTCGCAGAGTGAGGAAAACAAGAGCAGATGAAATAGATTTTTTCCAAACACCATTCAGATGATGCTTGTGTCTGGTTCACTCCCATCACTTGGTCCATTCAGGACGCTTCTAGAGTAGGGAAAGATTTGCTGTGTGTATATTGTTTACTCAGAGGTCTTCCCAGGCAGATGATGATAGCCATAGTTTTAGGTTTTTTGATGGAATAGGGGTGTTGCTGCCATCACTTCCTGCCTTGTTCAGTGAGTTGCTAGACTTTTCCTTCTGAGAAGAAGTATCTAAAAGAAATGGACACTACAGTCCTCCTCAACTAATTCTTGGCTGGCTTGGTAAGGAGATGGGCAGGGAGATTTTCTTTTCTTATGTAAAGAAGCAGCTTAGTGTGGCACCTTCATTTGCTGGTTGAACAGATTGGCAGCAGGGGTATCTGAACTGATTTCAGAAAAAAGAATTAACACATTGGAAAATATAAGTGGGGAGCTATCGTAACATACACTTTAACCCTTACTGAAAAATTGAACTGAATCAGCAAGAGATGAAAAATTACAGCCGTCCATTGGATGATTTAAATAATCTTTTATATTTTCATGGCAGGGATATAATTACATTGATTAATTGCATAAGATATTACTGTGGAATATAACTTGACTGATACAGGCATCTCAGTAGATTTATACTACTGAAAATATGATTAAATACACATCTTTACTTGGAGAAGGCATTGTGATTTGTTCTAAAATTCAACCTTGTGTAAATCAATTAATTATATAAACTGTATATTTTAGAAACTTTGTGTTTAGTTTCTGACAACGTGTTTGATAATTTCCTTGTTATCCTTAGGGTGTAAAATGACTT
This sequence comes from Melanocharis versteri, assembly GCA_013397845.1. NCBI lineage: Eukaryota > Metazoa > Chordata > Aves > Passeriformes > Melanocharitidae > Melanocharis > Melanocharis versteri. The sequence goes on along the minus strand of VZTG01021098.1, from coordinate 2,426,493 downwards.
AATTGCTAATTAAAATGTTAATTCCACCTGAAAAAAATCTATTAACTAAGTAGTTCTAATAAATCTGTTCTGTTCTGTACAGAGCAGACAGAAGTTTTTTAAACTGTTGGTCATTTAAGTACTCTCGTACTGTTTCTACACTTCATCATTTGGATTGTGCTTGGAGGAGGAACTGAGGAAATGTATTTTCCTTTTAAGAATTTACTACATAAAATACTCTGAGTGGCATGCTGAGAACCTTCAGGGCAAAGGGATTTCTTCTGTGTCCTGATAATGGAGGTGCACATTCAAGGCTTTCCTGAAGCAAACTAGAAACCTTAGGAAGGGTAGAGGTGAGCTCTATCAGCTGGCAAGTTTTCTTGGCAGGGTGACTAAAATAGTGTCTTAATGAAGTCCTGATCTGTAACTTTGAAATTTGATCATTAAAAGGTGCATATTTACATATTTTTAATTTGTGCGTGTGTATTGCAATGATGTTTCTGAAGTTTAACATTTGGACCTTCAGCATAATGTTATATTCTTGTTGTTTCCCTGCTGTTGTTTTCATCTATAGGGAAAGCAAAAAAAAAAACCCAACCCGACCAACCAACCAACCAAAAAAAAACCCCAAAAAACAAAACAAAACAAAACAACCAAAAAAACCCCAAACAGAAACCCCAAAACAAACAAACAACAACAAAAAAACCCCAAAAAACAACCCCCAAACCCCCAAAAAACCCCAAAACCAGAAAAATAACCACCCCAAAAACCAAGAAAATCTCCCACCCAAACAAAAAAAAGCCCCAACCAACCAAAAAACTCCTTCTATCTTTCCTTATTTCCTGGGAATATGATTACCTTTATATACCTTGATATTGATCTATCCTTTTATTTAAATGTGTTTTTTTGGATGTGTGTGTGTGCATGTGATTACATAAAGAGGTTGAGAGAGGCATGAATTTCTGAGCTGTACATTTCAATGGAAAGAAAACCGAAGTGATACAAGAGCAAATACTGTCAACATCTTCTCATGTCTCTGTTTAGAGTCATAGTTTTGCATCTGGATATCATAGTGACTTTTTGGTGGGGAAAACAGTGTGACTTAATCCTTGCTGAATTCACTGATTTGAAAGCACTGAGAGTCTTGGGGGTTTCAAATGCAAACAACATATATTAACCACACAGCTGAGGACAGAATGTAATTTTTTTTTTACTAGAGAGCTAGATTAAAAAAGTCGAAATAAAACAGTGTGAGTGTTTTAGCATTTTGGAAAACACTTGAGGTAGAGGCCAAGCTTGCTGACTAAGTAATAACCAAATTAAAAAATTATTATTGTAGGTATAAATTCAAAATAAACCTTGTGCTGCTTTGCTTTATATTCCTCCTCTTCTAGAGTGGCAGACAATATACCTAGTATTATGTAATTGCAGCATGCAACCTTGTTTGGTATTGCTAGAAAACATTTCCTTATTACATGAAACTTTTGTAAAGTGTTTGGATTTGAAATCACTGATGCTTAGTTTTCAATGTATTGCCTATGAGAAGATCTTCCAAAAGCAGCAGGAGATGGGAAGGAACCTGATCAGCTATTCATTTCCTAAGAGCTGTTTATCATTAGAGTTCCTTTCTCCAATCTTTGCTAGTTTGTAAAGTGTGACTGGCAAGGATATGAATCTAGTATCAGGAGGAATTGCACTTTTCATGAAGCCTCCTGCAGATGGTTGTCTGATACGTATCCTGTTACTCCACTTGAGTTTCTTTCCTTTGAGAGGAGACAGTTTTGCCTTCATGACAGTTATTTTCTCTCAGCAAACACACCTTCAATTAACAGAACATTTCTATCTTAAAAAAAAATCACCCCAAATAGAGTTTGAATAACCATTAGCAGCTGTGCAAAATTTCCATTTTGTCCTACTAGAATATGCAATACATACTCTGGCACTGCAGGAAGGAGAGTATAATACATAAATGCACTTTGAAGAGTAATAGCAGTCAACCTTTTCGAAGAGAAGTTGATTGTATATTCCCTGATAATGTACCATGACTAAGAACATCAAAACCTGTTATTTGTTGCTGCCTGAACTGGTGGAAAATATTTTAGAAATGGTAAAGTCTGTGAATGTTAGGTCAATGGGCCTATTAGCAGGGTTTTGTGCTAGCTCCCACTTCAGAGACACTGACTAATATTCCTTCTTCAGCCTTGCCTACAGGAAACTTAATTAAAAAATGAGAGCTTGTTGTATTGCTTCAAGATTTCAAATCCAAAGAGCGGAAAATATACGCAAAGGGATCTGAAAGGATATGCTGGTATGTCTGCCACAGAAATGTCTGGGTTTGATGTCTTCCCTGAAAAACAAAATTCATTCTTGCAATACCCTCGGGCTTTTGAACTCTTACGCCATTCTTCAAGATGAGATTATTTGAACAGATGACCCAGATCTCTCTAGGTCCTTCCTACAGGGGTGATAACGCTGGAGATTTTTTTTCCTTTGTCTTGGATTTGTTTCAAGTTAAGATATAGAGCTTTGGTGGTCTAAAAGAGGTTCACTGTATTTCATGTACGATATGCCAGGTGCTTTTTTAAACTCTTCAGAAGGGGAAGATCTAGCCCAAATCAGGGCTGCAGCTGGGATTGCCCACTTGCATGGAATCTGATATCACCTTGGCTGAGAACGCCAGAGGTAGGATTCCCAGCTTTGGAAATGGTAATTGGAATGAAGCCTGAGCTCTGAGAATGAGAAGTCACCAGAGGATAACTGTGTTACCTGGCTAAGTTGCAGAGCTCATGTATATAGAGGAGTGAAATTTTTGAATTTCTTTCTCTGTTCAATACCAGAACTGCGTGTCCAATTCTCAAATTTCTCATCTTATTGCTGCCTTTTCTTGGAAAGACATGAGTCCTTGAGGAAGCGTGTTTGAAACTGTTGGTGTTACATTTTTAGCCTGGGAATAGTGGGGACCTGAACCTCCTACAGGATGAGAGAAAGACTTCTCTGTCCACATGCCAAGGAGTACAGTAGAGGCAGCAGGGACCAGGATGAAGCTGAGCTAAGGGCACCTCTCTGACCCAATGTAGGTGGCTTAAGGGGAGATGGCATGGCACAGAAATTTGACATCAGATGAATCTGAATTCCCTTTGTAGGCCGTAGAAACAGATTTGTTTGTTTGTGGTCTAGTCTCTGAGGCTTAATTACCCACAGTTTAAAGCTCACAGGAAGGGGTAAGTGAGCTGTCGAAGCAGGATCATAGAACCACAGGTGTGTTGGCTGGAAGTGACTGTTGGAGATTATGTGGTGCGGCCTCCTGTGATCTTTGCGTTGGGCAATTTCACCATCAGCAGCTGTGCAAATTGAGGTGAGGGATTATTGCTGACGCATCTGTGGGGCTGGGTATTTACCTTATACATGTGCATATGTTTAAACAATTACTTATTTTGGTACTGTTTCTTCTCCTTGTAGTAAAGGTAACCTTTAGAAAGTACTTATGAGAGGGATCAAACCACTGAGGTGTACTCATATAAGAACCATTGGATGTTGGCATCCTTCCACCTTAGCTGCTTACAAGAGTGCCCTAAACAGGAATTTCAGAACTTGGCTCCAGATACTTGACTTTGAATGAAACTGGATTTTGGGAGAGGTTTTTTTTTCGGACAGTGGCAAAATTTCATCAACTGCTTAGGTGAAGACAGGCTGTTTTTAGATGGGCCGTATAAGTGCATATATGAAGTGATAAGGGAAGTAATACGGAAGTGCAAATCAGACTTGCATATTCACGGGGCACTCCAGAATTTATTAATTTCATACACATATATCCCTTGCTATTATTTTGGAGATAGATTATAGCTGAGAACTCCATCTTTCCATGTTTCAGAAATATCTTATGGTATCTAAAGGATAAATATTTCAGTAACACCTTGTGCTTTTGAAATATGAATCGTAGTGCTAGGAAGTAAGGACCACCTTTTATCTTCAGAACGGGTTCAGTGAAGGTGATAGTAGGAGCCATTTCTCAGCTTGATGCTAGGGGAAGGTCCATCTCTAGCAGAGGGAGGGTGCAACCTCTGTGGCTGTTGCCTGTTGAACCACTACCACCTAGTGTGTGATTGATAACAAGGCTGTCAATTAGTGCTAGTTGTGTCTCTAGCTTTTCTGAGTCTAACTAACTTTTTCAAGCCATTCATATTGCTTTTCTGGATCTTGCTGGATTATTTAATGTTACCCGCAGTCTGTAAGAAAACATATGTTGCACTGGTGCCAAATTAGATGGTTTAATATCTCTACCTTGTTGAAAAGTGATGGGTGTGACTTGAGAAAACCAAATTATTATTCCTAGATACTGTCAGTGTTTATTTTCACCCAGGTATTCCTATTTTTAGTGGTGGGCTTTTGCACACAGATGAGACACAAAGGCATTAAGAAGCCCATCTGCTCTTCCAGCAGTTGCCCACCGACTCAAATAAGCCAATCTTATACGGCAATTGAGTCTATGTCTTTGAAGATGTCTGCCTCCATCAGCTCTGATGGCTTTTACTTTAATTTCTGTTTCCTAAGGGTTCATCTGAGCATGACGTAAGGGGGGTGTCTATGTTTCTGTACTTACTGCACTTAGGGACTAGGGCTGAGAAGTTAAAGGATATAAAATTGAGATCTCAGGGTGTAGGGTGCAAGCTGTTAGTCTTCTGATTCTTATAGTTCAAGATTTTTCCTGAGTATTGGAGGGATCCCCACACTGAGAGGAGAGCACTAAGCTGAGTGCTCTGGCATGTTGCCATTTACTAACTTTCATGTAAGTCTAATCTGCAAAGTAATACTGATTTCTCAAGTAAATGTTTTAAAGCTGCAGGATGTTCTCACACTGAAAGAAACCCCAGGGAATAATCCTTTTCCTCTTTCCTTCTACAACAGAGGAGATTATTTCTGCCTCTTTCTTTCCATAGTATTATTTTCTAACAGTACCTCTTGTCCCAAGCCATGCAGTAACATAGGTATCTGGCACTGCCAGTCAGAAGTGACCCAGGAAATCAGTGTGGACCTTGTAAGCAGAATGAAGTATTTCCTACCCTTTATTTGGCTGTACAGTACTGGATGGAAAGAAAAATGCTTTGCTTTAGTAAGTGTTGAACTTTTATGCTCCATCGATTAAGTTGCTGTGTATTCATAACTTGGTATATTCTGGCTTTACCCTTTATAGAATGAAGTGCAAAATTCTTGTTCCATAAGAAGTTGTTACAGCAAGAAGTGAATAGCCTGTTTAGTTGATCATTGAGAAAATATATCATAGAAATAGCCATACCCATTGGTGTTTCGTGTATGTACAATTTAAAAATTAATTAAGGAACTAGAAAGCCTAAGAAGTTTTTTGTTAGAACATGTTTTTAATCGAAGTTCCTGTAGTGCTTGTTTTTTCTGAGTAGTGATCTATCCAAGATGAAGAATTAACCCAGGATCCAAATGCAATTCGTGAACATCCTTTCTTACTCCTAAAAGTCAACGACCTGATACCATGTCCTTAAAAACGTGCTGTGTAAGAACTGAGACATGTTCAGAACACGGGCTTGAACCCAGAGAAGTGCTTCTCTGTTGTCAGATTTGGCAACCTCTAAAAATTCTGGGGTTTTGCCTGGTCAAGTCTTCTGTTTCTTAGACTTTAATACTGCTTTTGTGTCAGGGGCAAAAGAGAGTTAAAAGAAATTTATTGCTGAAATAAGGGAAGAAAATGAAATTCTGCTGGCTGCCACTAAAGAGTTATGGACAAAGAACACACAGACAATAATTACTTTTAAAGCCTCCCTGGAAAATATAAAATCTCTTGCTATTAGCTAAACTGCCTTTAAAACTAAAGAAGTCATGTGCAGAGCCTGCACAATTTCTTTGTGTGTGTCCATGTGTGATTCTTTGAAGATTTTTCATTTCAAGTCCGCATTTGCAATATTCTCCACTTTCCATTTATTCCATTAAAGAACTTCTAACACCTGTTTTGACACACAGAACCCAGAATTCCACTATCTGGTTTTTTTATTTTTTTTCACTTGATTATTATGTTTCATTATAAAATTTCATGGACATCTTGGTTAGCTAAATATATGTGTTGATTGATAAATTTACAGTGGGAGCATGTGTCTTAATACAGGCAGTTCTTCCTTTGCAGAGACTTTTCTGGTCGCTTGCAGTCTATTTGCACTTCCCTTGGTAATATTTCCCAGAGATGGGATTTGAGGAAGGAAATGGAGCAAATCTAGATTCAGACTTTGCTTTTGGATCTCCTCTCTCTAGAGGATCAGAACAAATCAGTGAATTTAATCAGGCACTCAAATGTGATGAAAATTTGGATATTAATCATTAGTGGGAACCAGTGTTCTGTGCTCATTAAATAACAAATTTTGGTGAGTGCTTCCCATTCCCTTATGAGTTACCAGAACTGCATGTATACACCAAGCAATGTCAGGTCATCATGCAAATTTTCTGGGAAGCAGAGCACTGCATATTGTATTAGTTATCAATGAAACCTCAGATTCCACTTTCACTCATGTAACTTTAACATCACAAATATGTAAAATTACTTTATCATATGCAATACGGGATTCTCAAAACTTTTGTTAATGGAAGTCTGGACTATTTAGAAAGACCAGTTGTTAGAGTCAATGTGAGAATTAGATTGAGAATCACATTTCAAGAGTGGAGAAAAAGAATTCAAGTGGCATTAGAAATAAGTGAAATCTTATGACTTACTAGTGAGGTATATATTTTCAAAATTAATTGTATTTGCATGCAAGTATAGAACGTGACCTAAATATTTGAGGTCATAGAGGACTTTAGGCAATGTCAATCCTGTGCATTCAGAATTCAGAAACAGTCTTGAGTTAATAAACTGAACTATTTTTCCTTGTCTTCTGGCAGTTTTTGTCTTTAGGGCTAGTATTTTCAAGTTTTTTTTTCCTACTTTCACAATGAACAGAAATTTTCTTTTGCATTACTTTAAATAAAGGAAAAAAAGAAAGCTGGAATTTTTTGGCGATTATCTGTGTGAAACGAAAGGCCATTTAAAGGAAAAAAAATATCTGGAGTCTCAGGATGATACTCAGATTTGTCACAAGATTTCACAGTATGAAAAAAAAAGGATATTTCCCATGGCTAGACCTGTATCTTGGCTCCCATGGATCATGTCACTGAGCACTTCTGTGGGAATGCAGTGTCCATGTGAGGGCTCTTCCACCACACAGGATGTCAGAGCTTTCCAGGCTCGCCGTGGGCATGTGGGGTTCCCCTTGAGTTTTTGTTTGGTTGGTTCATGCTATAGGAAGCAAATGGCTGATTGAAAAATGATTCAAGATCCCTGTGGAGCATCAGAAGGAAATAAACCAAACAACAAAACAAAAACCTGAGGGGTTTTAGGGCAATCAATATAGAGCACTTAGGAGCAAAGCAAATCCTACAGTGAGTATAAATTGTCTTTTCTTAAATATGGAAAAGCAGCATCTATACTAACCCATGAGAATGCAACTGAAGCTGTGTAACATCTGAAATTATTGAGTGCTGAGGTAAAGCTGCATTTTTAGAATACAAGTATGAATTCACAAATACATATGTTTTAAGACCTGCAAAAAATCCCTAGATTGAGAGGAAGCAGTTGAATTCATGTTGTTGAATTCCCTGAAAGCTGTATCACATGGGCAGGTTTTGCTCAAGCAGATCTGGGGCAGAATCTTGTTTTCCTTCATTCACCTGGCAAGTCTGAAGTTCTAGGTTCAGAACAGTGCACGTCCCTATGACAGCTGGTGAGCTGCATGCAAATACCACCTGCAGTCCCAAATTCAGAACCCAGAAAAATTATAAACCCCAGTATTTTTAGATGTATTCGCATTTACAGTGTAAGTTTAAATCCGTGTTTATAAAGGTGAGTTGTTCCAAGTGTTAAAAAAATTCAAGTTAAAACAGCATATGCCAGTTTTAATACATATTCTTTACAAACTAATATTACTTTGAAATAGATTTTATATGCATATGTTATATGTAAGTTCTTTTTCTATTAATAGAACAAAAAAGTTTAAAATTAATTATTTAATATAAAATACCATGTTTATACTTAATTGTGTATTAGAACATAATGAATTGATACAATGTATGTTATTAATTAAAAATGATGCCTTTGAAGAGATTTTAACTGCTCATTGTTTGTTACTGATCTCATGCAGTGGTGCTTGAATATTCTTACTTCCCAATGCTGAATGGGAAGTGGTGGAATGGAATAGCATTAACTCACTAGTGGCACTTCCTAATTATTTGCATCTTTTGGCTCTTTTGTTTCATAAAAGCAGTGCTTGTGGTGGAAATATTAGCTATATTTTTGTGTTTGTCATGGGTGATGAGCAGCTCTCCTTTCAAGAGTGGCCCAAGCTTGCAAAACAGTCTAAACATTCTTGTACTAATAAATTTAATATTAGATTTTATACAGTCTGCTTAACAAAATCCAAATGGGTGTAGGCTATCCAAGATAGCCTTCTAAATAGTTTTCTCTTGTGCGGCTTCCTACTGATCTATGTAATTATTAAATGCAATTACTTGCTCAGTTTGCATTCTTTCCTAAATGCCATCTTTCTATTTGCTTGGTTTGTAAGCAGGGGAGGGCTTGGGGAGACTGTGGCCTTATTTATTCTGACCTTATAATAACACATTTTAGTTTACTTGTGTACATTATCAAATGTATGCTCCACTCGTTAAAGGAAAATATGAAACCTCTTTTTCTAGTGGAGTTGTTTTAGTTGAGTCTAGATTTAAAAACTGAGATGATCTGCCCTGTAAACCCAGTTGTCTGTAATTTACTCACTACAAAAGGCTGTTATTTTCTTGTCCTTCCTGTCCTGACTGACTGGCTTGAATTTCAAGGGTAAATGAATTTGTGAGCAGTGGTTTGTTCCATTCTGGCTTTAAGGCTTAATGAGACTGTAATGCATCCAGGCTGAGGTTTCTGTTTGATCTCATAATAGTAGGAAATGGACAAGCAGATTGCACTAATCATTAGAGATTGCCCATGCATTTGTTTCTCTCTGTTCTGACAGAATGGCCATCAAAGGTGTGGGTTGGAGTTGGGCACATGGTAAAACCAGAAGGGTTCTATTGTCTATCTTACGGAATGTCACTGGCAAAAAACACACGGCTGGTTATGGAGAAGGCTGGGCATCTTTCACATCGCCTTCTGTAGGAGCTGAAGATGGAAGGGTCAGTGCCGTCTGAAAGAGCAGGATGATTTTGTTGGGGACTTCCTCCTCCTGTGACCTGCTCTGCAGGTGTGACAGCTGATCCTAACACCAGTCAGGAAGTTGGACACCTGTAGTCATGTCCCATGGAAATTAATAGTCCAGAGCATTGTGATGGAACTGGTAGCAAAATTGTGTTGCAAAAGACTTCACCTTTAGTGTAGTGACTCTGGTGCTCTCTGAGTTCATTCCTGAGACTCAGTCCTTTTGTTCTCTCACAGGTGTTGGAGTGAATTATCTGTCCTGAAAGAAAAGTCTGAAATGAATGTCCTTTAGGAAAATTGCAAAATTAAATTAAAGTTTAAAGAAACCACAGAATGCCTTTTGAATATTTAACTTAAACCTTGACTTTTTTTTCTTCCTCTCACTTGGCCTGCCTTGGGATAGAATCAGAAATGAGGGCTGGAAATGCAGAATGGAAGAGCAGCCCTGAGATAGAGGTAGAAGCTGGGTTTTTGGGTGGTGGCCCATCTTTAGAGAAAGCCAAATTGGAAAAATTGCAGAGGTGCTAAAGGCTCTGAGCCCACTAAGCTTGAAAAAACTGCTGACCTGAAAAGGGAATACAAAATGTGTTGTAAAACTTCTGGGTGATGGAATAACATATGCAGTGAAATGAGAAACAATGTTGGACTTTTCAGAAATATCTGGATATTCTGAGGGGTTTTTGTTGGTTTGTTTTCTTATTTCCCTTAATGTTAAATAGACTTAAAGAGTCTGCAATGTATGGGAGCTGCAAATTCTCACCAATTGTTGCTGCTAAGAATAAGGATATACGGTATGTGAGACAAATTCTATTTATTTATTTATTTCTTTAGCAAAGTGTTCGTGTGAATTGGCTGCTTGTTTTGCTTTCTCTTCTACTTCCGTGAGTGAAGGCTCTCAGCTTGTGGCAGGACAGAGATTAAAGCCATTGCAGACGATGGCTGGATGATCTGGAGATGGACACAGATCTTGCCTGGAACAGACCCCAGAAGCCTGAAGTTTCCAGCCTAACTTGCCTGCCCAGTTCGCTTTCCACAGCCCCTGTCAGCAACACTTAACTGTGGTGCTGATAAGTACTGTAAAATGTCAGGGATGTTGTCTAGACCCAAATCCAGATGGTGTTGCATTAGATTTGATCTTGGGAATATACATTCTCTCAGAAACAGTTCTGATATTAAAAATAATCTTTCTTGCACCAACAGTTGGTTAGCAGCTCTATAGACACTTTCCAATAACAACACAGATGACTTTATTTGCTCTTGGAAGGTTTTGCTGCCTAAGTTCATGCTCCTTCTCTGCCTTTCCCCACCTGATTTTTTTTCCTAAAAGAGGACTAGATTGAGGCCCAGTGAGTTTTGCAAGAAACCTTATGTTTTTTGGTGACAAAACAGATAAGGAAGTCCAGTGTCTTTTCCTGCCATACAAACATTTATTGACTGAAAGAAACTGTGCGTGTTGCATATTCAAACACTTAGAGAGAGAAGAATGGCCGTGGCAGCTGGGCTGTGTCTTCTAACTGTGATAAAAATAAAAACATTCTGGTGCTTTTTTGAACCTATGAAAATTATTTACTTGAGGAAAAGAAAGACATATTCTGGTGTAAATGAAGGAAGCCACATGCACGCTACACTTAAATTCTAGTGCAATGATTTCAGCAGGATGAGGAGCTGGGAGTGTTTTCCTCGCTACACAGCGTTCCCCAGGGACACGTGGAGCAGGGCCTCGCAGCCCAGGGAGGCTGTAGTAAGCTCTTGGGGATCCTTATGCCTTGTGATGTCTTTTTTATAAAGGGGGCTCAAGCTTAGGTGATCTGCTTTTCAGAAGTGAGTACTTAGCAATAGGCTACCTCCTTTCTTTGAAACTTTTTGGTGTTTGGGATGCTGGGATTGGCATGGTGAAAATATTAGAAGATGCCAGATGGGTGGCATGATACTGTGGACTGATGAGGGACTATGGCTAAGACTTGTGGACATCCGGTCATAATGGAAACTATCAATAACATGCTGTATAATTTTTTAGTGCAATTGCAATGAAGAGTATCTCCCTGTAATTCAGAGAATTAGCATCCTGTTGAGTATAAGCAGATGGTTCCGGAAGCCACCAAATAAAGGCATTAGCTACCTGTAGTATATGTGACTCTTGCTCGTAATGATGGTTCATTAGTCTTAGAAACAAGGCACAAATTTTCTCTGTTGTTTCTCGTGAAAGATTTCTTTGCATGTGATGCCTAAGATTTTCTTTGCCTGGAGTTTTCATTGAGGTTTTGTTCAGTTGTTTGTTTGTTTGGGGTTTTTTTTTTGTTTTCCTTTGGTTTATTTTTTTTTCTTACTCCTTTTAAAGACACTAAAGGCTGCTAAATAGCTTGCAAAAATAGTCTGCTAAGTTAAAAGGTGTATCACAGGATTGTGCCTGTCCCTGAATAGTGAAGATAATCAGGTAAGAACAAAATGCAGTCTTTGTGCTGTGTTTTCTGGAACACAGAATCTAGTTGAGGCATAAATCCTGGTTTTAGCTCTGCTATAAGGTTCATACATGGTGTTCTCAGATTTTTCTAGTAGCTTTTTCTAGGCATCTACAGAGAATCTCAGTGACAGGTTTTGTGTGTTTAGGAAGCATGAGGCTTCAGGGTCAATTGTGGCTCTGGGAATGTGACTCCCTGGGCTGGGTACTCAGCTTGTTTCACTGACAGACACAGATACTGGGTTTCTTAAATCCCGTGCAAAGTGCTCACTGCAATCCTATCTTTCTGGATGTTTATTCTCTGTTTATAATTGTCATAATCTCAGTGCAATTATGATCTCCACCAGGGCTACTCATTACCTATTTTCATGTTATATCTTGGCATGCTGACAATCACCATGAAAACTGTGGAAGATACAAGCTTTACTTCACAGGGTTTCAGGCCCAAAGGAACCACTAGAGAATTTAGTTCCTATTTGCTTTAGAGAAAATAATAGATTTTTTTTTTTTTTTTTTAAACTCAAATACCCCTTTATGCAGATTAAAGCACTTTTGTCTTCTGGAGACTATTCCAGAGAGCAGGAGAGATGACAAAACCTCCCAATACATGATACTCTTGGAATGACAGGGGATTTATTCGGTATGATTACATGAGTTCATCAGAAAAGAAAGTTCATAGCACCATTTTTCTAGTTTTAAGTTTTGATTGTGTTTAATCTCTAATAAAGTAGAATAAGCTAAATAGAGTTCTTTCTGTTCTGCCTTTGGAGTAAGTCTAGTTAGCTGCATGAAAGGGAGAAGGTTTTGTTTCTGACCTCAGTGGGTGATTTTGGAAGCCCTAGAATATGGGATTTCAGTAAAATCATCTTAATGGAGAAGAGAATTCAGTCTGACTCTCTGCAGAGAACGGAAAGTCTGTGAATGAAGGCAAGAACCTGTAAATGAAGAGAAATGAGCAGGCAAAGGGTTTGGGGTCTTACTTTTATAGTCTTTCTGTCCCTGAAAGTCAAAGCATGATCTTTCCTGTTAAGTCCAAAGCATGCTAACTGCAGAGAATTTTTGCAGGGGAAAAAAAGAAAGGGAAATATATTGTAGAAGGATGGCATAATTTTCTTTTAAAGACTTCAAGCAATGCAGAATCCCCTGGTAAAATATTTCAATTTGATTTTCCCAGCTGTGAAAGTAATCAAAAGCTTCTTTCAAGGTTTAACTTGCTAATGAGATCCAGTGACTGGAAGTTAGTTATGCCATTGTCTGCACGATTAACTATTTCCATCCTGTTATCAGATAGATTTTATGTGTGAAAATACCTGCGTGGTGATGAAGTCAGCTTATAACTTTCTCTTTGATGATCCGAGTATGTTGCACTGCTTAAGTCTCAGATCATAAATCATGTTTTCTAGACTGGAGTAATTTCTGTGGCCCTCCTTTTAATGTTTTCCAGTATTTCCACATGTTTCTTAAATTGTGGATGTTATGCTGGTATTCTGTCAGAGGGCTCACAAATAATATAAAATGGGGATGATTTCTATTTGTCTAAGCTTTATATGGTTATTTTTTCCCCTCAAGAATGTAATAGATGCTTTTCACTAAGAAAGTATTTCAAGACTTTTTCCTGAAGTTCTCATTCTTCTTTTTCCTTTGGCTTCCTTTTTTTTAATCTCACTTCCACTCAAGCTGTTCTCCAAGTTTCCAAAGTGGGTGGCTCTCATGGCAGTGACCAATGGATAACCTTCGGCCATACAACTCTGGAAGTGTCTATTTCTTCTCTGTAATCCTGTAGGAAGCATAGGCTCTTATTTAAAAATCTTTGACAAACATCTAAACTGAATTCCTTAAGTAGGCAAGTCAAATACAATTCTGGACTTCCCATTCGGCACATAAACACTCCATTCTGAATTCCCCTTGTGTTGCCTTGCATTTGGTTCTATAAAATGAATTTTGTTAGGTTCTACTTGTAGGCAGGAACTCAGTTTATTTCTCAGGTACCCCATTTTTTTCTCTAACCCTGAGAAGCTGTCTCGCCTACCGCTGTGACCAGAGGAGACTTTATATTTTTTATAAAAATAACATCAGATGAAGAATGAATTCCCTGTTGTTCCACTAAAGGAGGAGCTGTTGGTATCAAGAACATTTTGAGACCTGTGAGTATACTACAATTGAATCCAACTGAAGTACACTCTGTTAATTCCACATCATCATTTTTTAATTGAGTTGTCATGTTGTACTAAGTCAAATGCCATGGAGAAATCAAGTGCACTATAGCACACAATTGCCTTTGTCAAGCAGACCTGTTATCTCTTCACGAAAAGACAATGGGTTTGTTTTACAAGACCAGCCTTCCATTAAACTAACTGATTGACATTAATTAGATTTTTAGCCTCTAATTCTTTGTTGATGAAATTTCAAATTAATCACTCCTTTTACTGAATGCTAAATAACTATTCTAGAGGTCTGTGGCCCATCTCTTTTATCCTTGTTTAAATATTAGATCTCTTTTGGCAGTTCTTTTTCTTTGGAATTTCCCCATTTTTCAAAGGTTTGTTTAAAAATAATATTAGCAATTCAGGGAAGCTCCTCAGCATGCCCTTTTAGCACTCAGGGGTATGTGTTATCCAGGCTTCTGATTTGAACATTGTTTAATTTTAGCAGATATTGCTTAACATCCTTCTTTATCGCATGTGGCAGACTTGCTATTCCATCCACAACTTTGCATGAGGTGAATGCATCCTCCTGCTTCATTCTGAATACAGAAGAGGAAAAAAAAATAGAGCATTTCTGTGTACTTTATGTACTTTACATCATCCTTTGCAGTTTTGCCATTCACCTCTTGCAGATCTGCTGTATCTTTCTTGCCACTATTATCTTTTATGCTGTCTTTCACTTACCTTTCTTCAGCCTTATACATCCACATGCTCACTTTTATTCTCATATGTATTTTATATGTTCTAGTTTCTTTTCTGTTTTCATTGCTAATTCCATGTCTCATTTTAAGCATGATACTTTCATAGCCTGTTTTTTGTCCATCTGAATAATGATGACTTCTTGAGAATTTAGAAGCTTTTACTTGTAAAGACACCCTCATATTTTGTTAAAGCTTACAACAATATTTTTGTTTGTTTGTTTTCAGTTTTAATGCCAACTATTGTTTTAAAATTTGGAGAAATTATTCTTCAGAGTTTTCAAATTTCCTGTAAAATATGTGCTTGAATTTTTAAATCGAATTATTTTTATAAAGACGTTTTGCTCAAGGTAAGCACAGTGAAGTCATCATCGTTAATATTGCAGTGCGATGTTGGGCATTTTTTTTTAAACAATCTCATTTAGATATCTCTCATTTAGATATGTGAAACATTGTGGGTGATGAAACTGAAGGTTTTGAGGTTCTTATGAGTTGGTTTTGTGAA
Source organism: Melanocharis versteri (assembly GCA_013397845.1). Taxonomy (NCBI): domain Eukaryota; kingdom Metazoa; phylum Chordata; class Aves; order Passeriformes; family Melanocharitidae; genus Melanocharis; species Melanocharis versteri. The sequence goes on along the minus strand of VZTG01021098.1, from coordinate 2,411,411 downwards.
TGTATGAAGTCAAATATTTGTTTTTGCTGGGATTTTCTTTACTTTTCTCAGTGGAGCGGAACAAATCAGCTGGTGCAGATTGGAAAGCTGTGCTGCTGTACCAGCACGGAGACTCAGTGCCATCGGCAAATTCCAGCAGCCAGTATCTGCAAATATGACATACTTTTAACAATACTCAGTGGTATTTGCACAGTAGTACAGTGAAAACCTTTCATTCAGGCCCTGTGGTGTGTGAGCTGTTATGCCACGTGCTACATCTCCTGCTTGCTGTCCCTTCTGTGTTACAACTGCAGTAGTATTACTATGACTCCCTCCTCCCCCAGTGTTTGAGGAGGCGTGGGTTTGGGTTTTATTAAACTGTATTGGTTACCTATGGCATCTTCCATGTGCTGCTCTGGCCGCCACTCCTGCCCTCAACAGTGTTTGGTGTTTTGGCAGCAAAGAGCTCTTAGCCCCACAGATTTAGATTTACATTTAGGAAATTCTGCAGAGGGAAGGCAACCCCCCAGAAGTGGTTGATGGCTGGTGTGAACCCAAGACAGATGGTGTGGCCATCCTGGAACAGGGTCTGTTCATGAGGGGGCTCCGACGGCTCCTCTTTCCATCTCCTCTATTGCTCAGTGAGCTCAGGTAGGCTCAGGGTGCTGCCATGGTGACAAAGGGTTGTGGGCAGGAGGTTTTGTGAGGCTGATGAGGAAATCTCTTCAGACAAAGGAGATCTGTTGAGATTTTTTTTAGGAAGCAGAGAGAAGCATAAGAACAGGGGCTGATAGTTGAAGGTAGAGGGCACAGGGGAGCTCATGTGCACATGACAGCTCATCTTGCAAATACTCCTGTATCTCCAACAGGATTGTTTCCAGTATCTGAGTATATATCTTTAATATTTATTTCCATTAGAAGTGTCTCACGTAGCTGTATGTTGCTCTTAGCCCCAAGAGAGGGACTGGGGAAAAAATCTGGAATTTGAAATGCAGAGACACTGCAGACTTGATGTCCTGCCCTAGACTTGCAAATTGTGTCCTTCAAAATCTGACGTGTTTACTACAGTACTTTCATGCACCTCTTCAGCTTTTGACTCCAAGTCCTGTGCTCTATTCCCTTGCTCATTAGTACTCTGCAGGTCTCGAAGCATCCTCAGCTGCTCTGACTGCTGTGGTAAAGATAACTTTATTATGAATACAATTAAGAATGTTCTTTATGGTTTATTTGACCCTTTTTAATTGCTTTAATCACTTTGCTGGCTGCTTTGTTTTGTAGCTGCCACTGAATGTGTGAAGACTAAACCTTGTACTTTAATCACATCTTCAATGTTTGTGTCTCTAATAGAAAAGTGATTGATCAACTAATTGATGAAAACCCAACTAGGAATTCCCTGAAGTGCTTGTTGGCACCAAAGAGGTGAGGGAAAAAATGAAAAACTATTTATTCTAATTAACTCAGTAAAAAACAATTTTAGGAAACAATGCCTGCCTCAGTGGTTTGGAAACCTACAGATAAAGGCAAAACAGCTCTATATAGTGTTTCTCATCTTATTGAGAGTGACTTTCTGGTTTGCCAGAGAGAGTCAATTTGTAGCATTTTTGCTACACAAATAGGACAGAAGAAAAATATTAAAACTAGATTCCTGGAAGCTTGAATGTAAAATGTACTCACCAGTGGTCTTTGTTCTTGCAGCCCCAAGCACAGAATATCTCCTGTGCTGTTTCATTTTTTGCCTCACTGCATATATTTGAAGTAAGCCTGAGACTCAAAGTCAGTGGTAAAATTCAGCACCTGAGACATGGGAGTAAAATGGAAAGGAGCTGCCAGACATCAGCTACATGATTCTAAATCTGATTTATTTTTATCTCCTTCCTTGTATGATAGAGTTCAGGAGAAGCTTTTCCCCCTGCCTCCTGTGTTCTCTGTGAAAATGACGAAAGGGTTGTGTTGGTCTGTAAGTGCTTTGGTGTTGGAGTGCATGTGCATGGATGGATAATTGAGTCACTTTCTACAACACTTTGTGCAACTCTTAATATGTTGCATTTTATTTCTTGGGTTAAATCTAGTCCTGTGGCTAAGCTTTTCTAAAGAAAAGCCCAAAACAAAGCACCACCACTATCACCAAAGAACACAAAACCCCCTAAATCTAACAACAGCAACAAAGACACCCAAAACAAATCAAGCTCCTCTTTCTTCACTGATTTCTTTTAGTTGTTAGAAGCGCAAACCAGCAACTCTTTGGTTTTTAAAGCCTGACTGCAAGAATACTCATTAAGGGGTATAAATATTTATTTCACTGAGATGGCAAAATTTGGAAAAAAAAAAAATCAAATGATATCGGTGTGGATACCAGCTCTTTGAAGTTTAGTTAATTGTTTCATTGCCTAGATTAGGCAGTGTAATAATTAACTAAATAATATGCTTGATTTTCAAACTCAGACGGCTTCCTCATGTGCCTAAACCTTGCAGTATTTCCTCTCCATCTGTCACATTTTCTGCTTTCCCTATAGCCTTTCCTGACAGGATTTATAATGTCCTTCTCCATTTTCAGTGCAAAACTTTATCCATGTTGCTATTTAAATCTTCAAAGCCATCCAAGTTAATCAAATACATTAAAAAATAAAATATGGAAGTAAATGCAGACCAAATCATTTTAGTTCACTGTAAAATTTTATTTCTCATTGTGCTACAAGACTTCCCATAAATTGCAGTAAATGCGTGACTCTTATCTTTGAATTGCGGCCTTTTTCCCGCAGCAGGTGGTGCTTGCATGCAGGAAGGTTTTTCTCCATGTGCAAGGCTGGGGTGGGCAGCAGTGGACACTTGCAAACTTGAGCTGCCATTCACTTCTACCCTAAACAAGATTATTGTTATCTCACTTTGGCATCTTTAGCAGATGTACTTTATAGATCAGATATTGAAGATATAACTTTGAGCGGAGCATGGGACATTTTCTTCCAGAAAATTTCTGATTCCTCCTCTCCTTTATGAATAGTACAGGGCTACTGCTGTTACTGCCAGTGCTGCATTGAGTGGCAAAGAAAGTCATTCAGTACAGCTGCTGCCCATCTTAAAATGCTTTAATGGCTCTCTGGCCTGCTTTAGAAATGCCTGGCTATTGGAAAACCAGGGGTGATGTACTTCTTTGACTAATCTTTATTTAAGAAAAGAGGTAAATCCTAATGAAATTATATATATATATATACGTACCAAACTGCTTTGAATTTTCTACAATAAGTGTTACTATATATTATAGTTATATTACAAGTATGAAACGATTAGGTTTAATACAGAGAGACTGTGATCTCTTCAAAGAGTTTGCCTCATTATGCGTCTGTGTACCATGAATTATATATTGTCAAGTGAGTCTATTGTGTTGTGGAAGTTACAAGCTCAGTTCAGGATGCCTTAGCTCAAATTGCTGCAAACTGAATAGTTTTGGTTCAAGGGTCTAATCAGCTCCTCAAGTTTGAATGTTCTAGCTCAAGAGATTTATATCCCCTGCCTGTATGAAGGCCAGGGTAGTTTGTTTGTTCTGCAAAAAGAGCAGCTTGAGAGTGCTTTTCTCCTTTCCTATTTACTCCATAATGTCCTAGTAGTTTTTGGGGTTTTTTTATTATAATTATTTCTCTAGGTTTTTCTTACTTTGCACACTCACAATACTGATAAATAAGCAAGACACACTCATGACTTCAGTTCAGTAGGAGTGGAAAAAAACATACACAAACATTAAGAAGCTTAAACTAATTGAATATCCAACTCTAATATGACCCAAGTTGTCTCTGCAGTAAGATCATGTGTCGCTTTGTAGCACTGACTGCTTAGCATATAATTAAATCCGTAGTAATTCTAAATTAATTCTAAATTGATAGCTGTAAAAAGTTAAGATTGTCAGATATATCATACATTGTCACAGGCTTTGAGAGCTATATAAATACTAGTCAGTTTGTAAAATATTTATATTCTTTAAAGTTACATACTGCAGACTTAGGGCCTTTAAAATAGCATTCATTTCTTACAACTGGAAACCTATCTGATATGAATATTTAAAGTAGGAAATTATAGTCGATGTTTGGAATACATGATGAATAACTGATTGTTTTAAGAAGAAAATTTCAAGTGATGTTCAGGTTAACCTTGGAGAGTTGGTGTGATGTGTGGAGAGTCAGGTGAAAGCCAGTACTTTATGGGATGTGAGATAGGAGCTCCTGCCCTGAGTTCAGAGTGTTTGCAGCCCAGAGAAGACCTTTAACTCCTGGTGCAGAAATCATTGTCCAAATACAGCACCCAAAGAAAACTTCCTTTTTTTTGGAAAGCCCCTTGTAAGGCAGCAGTAATGGTGAAAGAGGGAAATGTTCTTCTGCATGAACACTCTTGCCTCAAGGAAATCCTTGTCAAAAGTATATCTTCTACAGCTCTGCATTTTTAGCCTTATTTGGGCATTTTGTGTAGCATTATTTACACGTGTTCATGTAATTAAATTTACTGAATAAAGCTGACACATTTTCTTTCTTATTAGCTTTCTGATGCTGCTTTCCCTTCTTCCTCCCTATTCCATTAATAAAAAGAAATTAATGTTCTTGGGATTCAGACCCTAAAGGATGAAGTCAGTGTCATATCCTTGCACATTATTGTTAGGTATGCCCATATATAGATATAGATTTTTATTATGACTCAATCTTTCTGATGTTCCAGAATTGTCACTGAGAGCTTTTGCTTAAAAAGGAAATAAAAGTAAAGGTGAAAATAGAAAGACAAAAGTTGGGCTTTGTCCTTTGATGTCTTACAAATAGGAAGAATGTATCTGGAAAATGACTGCCTTCTGAGGTCTCCCTCTGATACAGCTAATCTTTTAAAATTGATGCTGATACTCACTTTTGTTAAAATCTGAGAATAAAACCTGTGATCTGCTTCTGTTTTTCTCTGCTCTTTTCTCTGCCTCCTCCCCTTCACATAAAGCCTGCTGGTAGTGAAAAAAAGGTCAACATGCTATACACAGCTAGTTTTGAAAAAAATGTAGCTATGTAAAAATGAGTTCACTTTGAGCAAACTTCATAAAGTTGCTCTATTTCTCCATTAATGCCATGCTAGCAACTTAATTGCAAGTCCCTATGTTGTTGGGGGTCATACATTATCTTTATCTTAGGTTTATGGGTTGGAAACATATGAATGATCTAGTGAATACACACATATTATCTGCAACAAAATATGAATTGGACACAGATTAAGTGGAAATTTGTGTATCTGAATTCTACGCAGAATTCTGAAGTGCACACAATTGTGTGCAAAAGTGAGCTCCAAGTGGTGGTTGCTATTTATTTTGATTTCTTTGAGGTGTGGCTACATGGTTTTACAACATTTCAGGTGACGAAGTTAGTTGATGTTTAATGTAGTCGATGAAGGGATCAGCACTATTCCTTCAGAACGTGTCCTCATCATGGCAAGCAGACCAAGGGCTAAACAATACAAGGCAACATTGCAACAATACAGGGACTAAAAATACCCTCCAGTATATTCCACAACTTGCATGTGTGTGCCGGTGAAAAATTCTCTTTTACTGGATTAAGTCTAAACAATCTTCTATAAGTAAGTCAAGGATTTAATGGAGAACTTTGCGTTTTAATGTACAGACAAGGCAGAAATGATGTTTCGTATTTAACAGAATTTACCACCACCTATTCTCCAAACATTCTGCTCGTTTAACTCTTAGTATGTCATCCCTGTTTCTATTAGAGCAGGGAGTCCTGAAGGAGGCCCATGAGTAGTGTGAGCATGGTGGCCTTGCAAAGGAAATGCGTTGAAGCTTGTGCAGCTGTTTTCCCCCACTTCCAGTTATGAATGCAGTGGCTACTTGAGCAACGCAGACAGACTGTGCAATTCCTCAATGGATCGGTCTAGGAGACAATGCTGAGAGAACTCATGGTCTGTGTAATTGTTGGCTATGAAGCCGGAGCACAAACTTTGAAGTGGTTGGGTCTTGGTGCCTGGACGCATCCCTGGGAGGGGAAGATGAAATGCTGTAGTGCAGTATGTGCATTGAGGTAGGCTCCCACTCATAGCCTTACACAAAACAAGCAAAACAAACAAACAAACAAAAACAAAAAACCCCAAACAAAACAAACCCGTGTTTTGCATAGCTCAGAAATAGCTGCCTTTGGCAGCAGCTGTTGAAGCAAGCAGAGCATGAGGGAGATGGGAAGGTGATGGCGATGAATTCCAGGAGAATATTGCCTACAAGTGGAGCGGGGCATGTGAGAGCACAGGATCATCTGGGTTGGGAATAGATGCTTTTACGTTTCATAGCTTTGCATAAATGGTTTTGTTTCAGGGGTACCCATGCATGCTGTCAGCTCTGCAGGGAGGCAGAGTTCAGTTAGAAAATTCAGCCAGATGTTGCGTTGAACAAAGTCAGATGATGACCTTGAACACTTGTTTTTAGATGGATGTTTTGGCTTGTTATTTAGTGTCTTTGTACAAACACATAGCACTGGGTATCATACCATCTTAATTTCCCAACAGTTAAGACTTCTTATGTGCCACAGTCCTGATCCAGATAAGGATAACCATGGAACAAATACTTTCTGTGCTCCAGAAATTGCTCTTATGTCTCAAGGTAACCTTTTCCCAGGCAAAAGAAATTTCAAAATCAGGAGATGTGTCTTTCTCAGAGTCATTTTCCATACAGCTAGTGCTACTCTTGCAGAAGGTAATATTGAGTAACTACAGATATGATCACAGTCCTGCCAATTTTGATAGGAAAAGGTGTCCTAAGTTATTCTCATAATTTTTTCTGGATCATACTCTTGTTCCTTATAACAGAATTTTTGTCCTCATGATACTGTCTCTGACTGGTCATAATACCTAAATGGGATTATACAGCAGAAATTGAGGTGGGTGCAGTTTTGTGCCAGCAGTGTGCAAGAGAATGACAGTCTTTCTTTGAATCGTGCCCATTTTCATAGGAAGTTTTTTTTTTACCAAATTGAGGCAGAACAATTGTAAGTGATTGAAGAAATCTAAATCCTTGTCAAAACTGGAAAATGTTCAGCACATGGGTTTTTGAAGCCTGGTGTCATCTCACTAGCAAGGACTGACATAGGATGCTTAGGACAGAGTATGAAAACACATGCAGATTAGAGATTCAGAGATGTCTCCTGCCTCTGCCAGCAATCAAAGTTTCAGACTCATAGAACTGCAGGTTGCATCAGGATTACTGCAGCCATTCATGAATTCTTCTTTGGTGATGAAATACTGAGGAAAATGACCTGCAAAGAGCCAGTAAGGTTGAAGTCTGTTCTAGGCACATCCAGGATTACTCACTGCCATAGGAATCTGCTGCCCCTGCTATGAGCATATGTTTTTGGAAAACTGTCCACCTTTTTTTATAACATACTTTGTTATCGTCCTCTGCTCTGCATGCGAATTTCGCTGTACTACCTCAGTGAAAGCTCATCTTCCAAATCACATTTTTCAAGAGGATTTATCTTTTCTTTAAAGACAAAAGCTTAGCTCATACAGTTGTATCCCAAGTACTTCATTCCCAACTCGGCCAATGATTTGCTTTGATTTAAGACAAGAGTTTTTATCCATTTTGTGGAATCAGAGGTAATATTTTTCTCTGGAGAGGAGTTTAAAGTTTTTAATATTTAAAGATACTGATCTACTAGGTCCACACTATATCATAATATTTTATTCATGAATTGGACAAGTGAATGCAGCTTATAGTACAGTGAGATCATGAGATATTGCTTGGGAGACATCTTAAATTTACCTAGGGGTGAAAATTTGGTGTACGGCTGAATATCTCTCTCTGGCATTTGAGAAATATACACCTGAAATACAATGAGCTTCTTCCTTAAACAGCACTTCATCATAGATTTTTTTTCTTAGTAGAAGTAATTGACGAGTACTTAAAGCCTCATCGGTATGTGCAAAGAACTTGACTCCTATGGAATGATGGTGGTTAAATATTCTCTGAATTTTCCTATGAGATGTCAACCCCCTTTTTTCAGGCTTTGCTCACATTCTTAAATGTAAAAAGCCCTTTGGTTCCACCAGCCTTCGCTGTCCATATTTGGCTGCTTACCCAACCTGGCATGCCAAAGTCAGTTTGCTGATTCCAGCTCTTCTAGAAATTGGTGAAAGAGCCAAGCTGTATTTTTGTATCGGAACATGTCAGGGAAATAGTGATTTATTACATTTATTTCCAAGTTGAAGTACAGTGCAACAGGATTGTTTTCATCACGTTTTCTTCTGATTTAAAGCACACCCTAAAATGGGTGTGTGCTTGTGATGCAGAGAGAAAATTATTCTCATTAAGTGGTGTGAGTGGCTACTTGCACGTGGGTGATGCTGAGCAAATGCTTCTGAAATTAACTGCTGAATTGTAACAAGGAAAATCACTGTTGTGCCATAAGGTTCCTGTAGGAATCCATTCTCCCTGATCTGAAATGTGGAATGTTATTGCTCTATAGCTGCTGCTGCTGCTGCTTCTACCTCATAGAGTATTCCTCTTTTTTGATGAAAGCATTTTTTTGAAGATTGTGAAAATATAGAATCAGAAAGGAAGGTCACTTGCTTGTCTGGATTTTTTTAAAGGGGTATTTATCCTCTGTTGTGGTGTAAATTAACTGAAAAACAACCCTGCTGTAAATAAATGGACTGCTGTGGTAAATTAGTCAAGAAATATGTTGTGCTCTATGCATTATTCTAAATTATGTGTTCTACCCTATTCTATCCTGTTTTTCTTGTTTTTTTAATAATACTACATTCCTTAAATGGTAATAGTGAGTTTAAATGCAGCAAACAATGTGATCAGGAATAGTGCAAAGCTGCTGCTAGGACAGTTTCTCTGTGCCAGCTCAGGGCTGAACTGCTCTGAACTGAACAGCTTCTGTTTTTGAGTTCTCCATGAACAAAACTAAGAAATGTTTTAGTTGTTGACCCTCGGAGAGAAAAAGCTGGTCCATTAACTTATAATGTCTCCTACTATACTGTGTTTATTGATTCATGGGGCCAGAAGTGCGGATAATAATGAACTGATGTGCTTTAACAGCAAATTACTATAATAATCATGATTGTTTGATAGCACCCCTTCCCCTTTTCATTCTCTTCTGCAGCACTGTCTCATCTTCTGTACTATTGCTGCATTGTCAATCATCTGTCCTCCTTTCTAGTGTCTAATGCCAAGTTTTAATTCCTCATCAGACAATCGAAGAATTTTGTGTGCACCAGGACAAACCAGGTTTTCATAGCGATGTATTTGCAGTTCTTCTCTGGGTAAAGTTCAATAGCAAAACAAAATACCTCCCGGATATCTCATTTTAGAAGTTGTTTTGTGTCTTCAAAGTAGAGCAAATACCGTTTGTCTAAGAAATGAAGAGCTGGTGTGGACTGACTTGTACGTATGTTAAACTGCCTCTCTTTTTTTGCATCTTTGCTCCTGATTTTGGCATTGGCAGGTTCAGAGCTCTGCAGGGAAAACTTCATAAATACTCTACCAATCTTTAGTAAATTAGGCTGTGAGGAATATCAAAGTAGCGTTTGATCTCATTATCTAGAAAAGGCATGGCTTGCTGCAGAATTTAATGGTGATTGTTGAATTAGATAATGGGTTTTACGCTGGTTACTATAATCTCTGGTGATGTAGATGGATCAGCTATTATTCAACATGCAGCTTATAGAGATAGAGAGTAGATAGCTCAACCTGGGATGGGGAAGTGCTAAAGATATTTGAGGGGGAGAGGGGAAAGAAGCTATTGATCAATGAATACTTATGTTTGATGCGTTTAATCTATCTCATAATGTATGTGGTATTAAATGCATCTGGCAGGTTTTATTTTGTAGGTAGAATGTTTAAAAAGGAGAATGCCTAATTCATTTAATTACGAGTGGTGTAAACTCCAACTAACAGGATGTACAAATGCATGTGAACTAAAACCTTGAAAACAAACAGATTGCGACAGTGACTGCAGCTCCTGTAGGTGACTAAGCCACAGTAGAAAACTGCTATAATTGTTTGTTTTGATAATTTCTATTATTTTTTGACTCTTTACAACTGCTAATCAAACCAAGTTTTAAGGGTAGTTTTTTCCTGGTCTGGACAAATGCTTCTTTGTCTGGATTTGAAGCCAAGGCATTGGAGTGTCCTCCTTATCAATAATATGAAAAAAAACCCACAAATTATTCTCTTCATTCCCTGACCTCTACAAGAAAAGATAAAGCAAAAAGCTCCTATAGATATGATAAACCTGTTAAGTAGTTGAAAAGGTGATTTGCTTCTAGTTTCAAAGAAAAAATGACTTTCTGTATATGTGGCTTTTATGCAAAATTTGGTGTGTGATTTTGAAAATGGAACATAAGTGTTATGATAGGCTAAAGAAGAATTTAATTCAGGCCGTGAAGAATTAATTTGACTGTGAATTATCAAATTTCTGGTGGATTATTCCATCGTCATACAATAGGTTTCTCTGAAGCTCTGCAGTGAGGAGAATGAAACCAGCATGTTTTCTTCAAGTATGACCATTGATTACTTCTGGAGCACATGGCTGGGGTCAGGCTCTGGAACCTGTAGATGGCCATTGTGTGCCCATGGAGATGGATAATAAAGCTATGCAGAGGTGAAATGTATTCTGTCACCTGCTGGGCTCTAGTGAAATTTCACCAGCACAATATGGATTATATTTCTAGTGCTGTGTTAGCGTGATTATGAATTGATTTATCGTGCACCTGTGTCACTTCTTGGTTTCAATATATCACTCCAGATACAAAGATGGTCTGATATGGCTTCTGGATCTTTCTTTTTTTGCAGTTATTTTATTGGCTTTTGAGTTACGCAGTGTACTGGAGATGATCTTCATTTTCCATACATTACTGCAAAAGAAGATAATATTTTAGGACAGCTGAACTACCTGCTAAATTCCTTGATTGAAGATGTAAAGTAGTTTTGCAGACAGCAGAGAAGAAAGTTCTATTAACAGAAGTATTTACATTCTGATTCCTTCTTTTAAAGACTTACGTGACTAAGGCTGTAATTGTCTGTGCTTGGTCTCTGCCCAAAAGAGTCAGCGTTTTGTTGATGAGGGGGATTTTTATCCACTTTTCTTTTTAAACACAAACCAAAATGGTTTAGTTATTATACAGAAACATGAGAAAACTTAACAATTCAATTGTCCCTGCTGTCATTATGCAGAATTAGAAAAAAAATGAAAAAGCTAAATAAAAAATGAGTGAAATCTAGAATTTGGGGTTGAAAAATCCTTCCCTTGGAAGAACAGTGGCACATTTAATTATGTTCAGTAGTGGGAAAATGTTCGTTTTTATGTTGACTCATTCAACTGGTTTTAACCTCATGTGTCAGTGTTCCTCATGAAATCTGGCGTGTACACATGCTTGAATATCATTCTCTGTGAGATGTTGTGGATGTTTTGTGATTTTTTTTTTTTTTTAATGCATATAGAGGGTGTGTTTCGTAGACCAGGGGTAAGGAAAATTGAAATGGAAGCTTTTGCTTGGCTGTTTGCCTGAGTACGGGGCAATCACCTGCTGTGTGTCTCATTTTCCATGTCTTCTGTTCAGGATTGTGCTCAGGCGCACTTAGATATGTTCTTCTTTGGGTCCTGTGGCAGCAGGGTTTCATCGGTGTAAGGGTGGTCCTTGAAGATAGAAGGTGGGTAGAAGGTGGACTCTGAAACATCTGTGCTCCTGTAGAGTCTAAAGAAGGGACTGTCCAGGGAGATTTGAATAACCTCTTTAGGACTGGAGGACATTAAGTCTGAAAACTGCCTCTAGGATGTCAGGCTTCTGTAGCTTTTCAAAATGTCCAAAATGTAGCGGGTTTTTACAGTTAGGTCACTAAGGGCAACCTTCTGATCACCTCAGTGATTTGCCTAATGGACAAAATTGATACTGAAAAATATCCAAAAGAAGGTCAAAACCAAAACATGCTTTGCATTAACCGAGTATGTGTTTTCCTTATACAAAGTTTTGATTTTCATGGAGGTCTGAAACGTTGTTTGCTTTGATTCCACAATTTCAGCTCAGTATGAGAACAGTCAATTACTGGCTAAATGTTTGAGAGCATTTAGACTCAAAGCAACTTAGGAAGCCAAGTGATCATAAATGATAGTTGCCTAGTTTCTTCAAGCTATTCACAAAATTCTTTTAAAGATGTAACTGATATCTTCATGGTATTATCACTGTTCTCCAAATAATAATAACTTTCATTTTTAGTACTAGCATGCAATTGTTACACTGTAACACTATGCTCTGGGTAGTATTTATTAAATGTTTTTAATTGGAAGAATTCAGAGCATTTCACAAAGCATTAATAATCCCTGTTAATTGCCCTCCTAAAGGAAGTATTCATAGCCCCAGTTTTCATATAAAAGAAGATAGAGACATTGAGTCTTTTGCCCTAGGTTACAGACAAGCCAGTGGCAGAGTGAAAGTGGAACCTGTGGGTCCTGATCTCCAAGAACTGAGATCAATCTAACACAGGCAAATGTTTTTCACTGCAGGGGAATTCCTTTATATGAGCAAGGGGAATAGGATAGATGGGTAGTTTTGATGAGTGAGTGCTTATGGAATTATGTACTAATTTTCTTTGACTCTTTCTCATAACTTTTTCTTGCGTTTCTTTTTGGACGAGTAGAAGTCATATTTGCAACTGTGCTAAATAAGAATGCTTGTCTTCAGTACGGTATTTTCACTATGGTATTACAAAAAATAGGAGTATATGCAGTGCTTTTGTGAGCATTTGAATTGTAGATTAGTTTTTAACTGTTCAGTTGCAATGGTATCAAGCACTACCAAACAGGGCTGACACAAGTGATATGGAAATATAGAACAATGACATTTTTGCATCTGTGAGGAGATTCAAATCGTTAGACTGTGTAGAATAAAGCATATTTGAACAGATATCAGCCATATGAGAATAGACACTTTTAATTGAGTCAAGCTTATTCCTTGAATATAAAAATTCTTTATTTACATAACCAAAATTATGCTACTATAGCATTTTTGTATGCGAAATTATCTATATTTAGAGCTATAAAAATATGAAAGTTTAAATTACTGTTATGATTTTAGTAATTAACATTCTGTTGTAAATCAAGTGTATAGCTTAGTTTGATGTCTTTGTATCAGTTTCTTAAGAAATAACAGTATATAAATTAAGCTTCATATCAGAAGAAAAGAAATTCTGTATTAAAAAGGAAATAGCTATAATGAGATTATGTGTCTGAAGTTTCCTTTTTCATTTAGTACAGGCCATCTTATTCTCAATTTTTACTCAAATAAAAAGATGAGTACAATTGGTCCCATGGTCTGTGCTGTATTAAAATAATATTGATGGCTTTTTGCATTTTGGAAGATAACCCCACTGATTGTGGGATCTTCTGCCTTTGCGATTGAAGGAAGGGAGTCTGATGCTGTATTGGTTTCTAACATAAATTGTTCACAAGTTCATTGCATTACATTTTATAGTGATATAGCAGGAAACAAAAACTATCTTATAGCCCCTGTGGAGAAAATAGCCTACTCTGCTCTTCAGGTGCCCAGACCTGTGCTAGCATTAATCTTTTTTCTGCTGTTAGTGATTTAGGAAAAAATTCTTTTACTTTGCACTACTGTGATGCTTTGTAAAAGAAAAAATACTGATTTTTAAAAATAAATGTAATAATAAAAATATACTTAGTGATTACTTTGGTCTTTTTATGTGGGGTTGGGCACCTTACTCAAAAGAATCTATTAAACATACCATAAGTGATTCTGAGCTGACTTGAGCTGATGAGAAATGAGTTGTTGGTATTAGGATTTTCAAAATCAGTATTCAGTCTGCAGTGCTGCATGAAATTTTATGGATTGAATGTGTTCCGAGTAAAGCTGTCAGATCCACTTCAGGAGAAGTAATTAATGCTAGTTGCAAGGCATGCTGTTGTCATGACAAAATCCAAACATTCAGTTGAACATACCTGTCCTCCTGACCACTGATCTTTGTATCTCATTTGGAGACTGTTGTACGTTTGTGGCCCACGTCTGAATGGCAGCTGCTCTTTAATGGGCAAAAAAGCAAAACATTATTAAAAAAAAATTAAATAAATAAATAAAAAAATCCCTTTTAGAGGTATACCTGGGAAAAAAAGTCAGCTATTTAAGAGCAACAGATAAACACTGTGGATAAGCAGAAGAGGATGTAAAAGGGCGAATTTTTCAACTGTGCAGTTATACTGTCAGGTAACCAAATTACTTTGTCTTGCTGATGTAGGAGGATCTGTAGGTTGATCTTCAAGCAGCCCATAGTTACTAGGGGACCAGTGATGCAGTTAGTCCAGTCTATAACATCTGGGTACCAAATGCTCAGAGGAAAGTGCAGAACGGGTGGAGAGGTTTCTTTGGTATCTGAACTGGTTGAGACACTGAAGAATTGGGTTCAATAAGATTTTCAAAATGTGATGGAAATCTTGCCAGCAACTCTAGAAATTTCTGTTTCTCTAAATATCATTCCATGAGCTAAATATCATTCTTCTCTACTTGATTTCTTTGCAATGGATGGGGAAATCCATGCATCAGTTGCTCAAGAAAGATGGTTTTGCTTGATCAAGTTTGATTTGATATATGCTTTGTTTCGTTCAGAATACCTTTGTCATGGTACTGCGTTAAATAAAAAAGTGTTGCATCAGCCCTCTGTAGCATGTGCTTTTGTTATACAGCATGCTTTTAATCTTTCCTCAAAATTTATCTCTGTAAAATAATCTTTCAGCCTTTTAAGTCACTCTTTTTGAGGGAATACTGATATTACTCTATACGTCCCTCCCCAACCCCCTTTTAGCTCTTTCATGAATGGATTTAGCCCTTTGGATTAAGCGTAAAGCAGACTAATTCAGCTAGAAATGGATTTAAACTTGTACTTTTATGTTTTGCTGAAACTTGGCCTAAAAGAATACATTGGTTAATTCAGAAGTCTTTCTTAATTAGGATGCAGACACTGGTGAATGAGTATTAATTTCTTATTAGCTATTTTTGGATTGGGTTAATAAAATTACGGAGCATTTAATGAAGGACTGTTTTTAATATTTTTACTCTTATGCACTGCTGTATAAGTGTGTGAAGATTTTTTCAGATCCTAAGTTTTCCTTTGTTGCATAATGGATCTACACCACATTTCAGAAACACATTTGCATTTACTGTAGGACCCAAATAGTACAGTGCTAAATTTTGGCATATAAAGTTCACCAGAATAATTCCTCCACTTATCAAAGGCTAGAAAATAAACCTTGACTGACCTTTAACTTTAACATCATAATCATGACTATATAGCATAGAACACCGTATAGGATTTCAGGTGAAAAACTGCATTTATTTTAAAACAGTTATAGAACATTGGAACAAATCTGTTCCCTTTGATTCCAACAAGCCACATGCTGTAGCAGCTTTGTTAATCTTCCAATATATGTAAGGCACACCACAGTTTAAATCTTTGTGAGGGATAGGTACACATACACAAACAATAAAATGATTGTATGAATTAGGTGAAAAAATTTATAATGTGGATTTGTTAGGATTAACTTCTTTCAAGGCCTGAGCTGTGAGAGTGCAGTGGGAAATGTAATATGGTTTGGCTGATGCGTCTCCTTCTCTCCCTCACCCCCTGTCCTTTTTCTTCAGTTTCCAGCCCGAAACCTGAAGCTTTCCCAAATCCACGTCCAATCCACAGGGATAAATTGCTGGAAGTCGGTTATCCTTCCAGTGAAATGTGGCTGGTCTGAGGCACTGACATCTGTGGCCGTGACCCTCCTGTGAACCCCCCAGCAAGTCTATTGCCGTTTTTCTGCATTTCATTCGATATACAGGGCAAAGCTTCACTAATTGCATTTACTGCGCTATGCTACCTTTAGACCATTGCTTTTACAATGTCCTTTCCCCTCAATCACTGGGGTTTTTTTTTTGACTTTTCTGCAGTATCTGGAGAGTATCAAACTGATAGTTGCAAACAGAATATGAGCTTTTGAAGTCCAGATATTTGGAATATTACTCAGCTTTAATGGTGAGAATAAGTATATTACTGAGAAATATTAAAGACAACTGGAGTGCTAATGATGTCACGGCTGAAAAAAATGATTATTCTATCAGTTGAACATTTAATTTCCAAAAATTAAATTATACATAATTTCCAGATTTGTAATAAAATAATTAGTGCCTGCACTTTCTCATTATTGATTTGCTCCAATTTCTTTGTATGAAAGGGGCTTTGTCGTTGAGTGAGGAGTCATAATATAGTCAAGTTTTACACATTTTATTGTCTTGACTTCAGCTCCAAGAATTACATGTGTACTTGGGAAATGAATTTGCAGTACCACAGAGGCTGGCAAGATTCCAGATTTTAATTGCTTACCAGTGAGGCTCAGGGCAGACTGTTCTTCCTAGGGTGGGAAAAGGAAAAAGAAACAAACCTCAGTTGTGCTAAAGAAAATGAAAATTACCTTCTTGACAAGAGTACTCACTGATATGCGGAAAAAAAGAACTGCATCATAGTTATCATTGCATATTGGGCTCTGTGGCTGAATTAACAAAATTGGAAAACTAAGGGAAGTTGGAGCTGTCATGGTATTTAGCCAAGTCCTACTTTTTTTTATAACTTGTATCTTTTAGGCAGACTGAGGTAGCTGATTGGAAAAAGGGACTTTAGATCAAGATGCATGGGAAATGTTTACAGTAAGGATGGGCTGAAAAGCTCAGCTGTAGCAAACCAAAGTAGTACCCTGAGCATGTCAGCTGCTATGTAAAGGTACTGTACAAGGAGGTCAAGTGATGAGATCTTGTTACTGAAAGCCAACAAATCTGGATTCTGATCTCTGGCTCTACAAGAGGCTCCACTCAAGACGTTGTTTCTGGTGTGCTCTGTCTGCAACAGGGAATAGTTTTTCACCTTATGCCTAAAGATCTCCTTTCTTTTTCAAAGAAGCATTTTCAATTGTATAACTTCATGTCATTGCTTTCATATCTCCATCTTGTAAGTGTGCAACCATCGTGATGCCAGAAAACTAGCGAGAATAACAGCATGAAGGAGTGATGAAGGGTAATTATCTGAAGCAAAATAGTAACTATGAGTGTAATATGACCTTTGCAATTTATTGCCATCAAGCTGTCTAGATATTATCTATAGATGTTATCTATTTAATACAGCTTCAAAAGGTGCTTTGAGAAGGAGAATGATGTGTTTCACTTGCTGACACAAGTGCAGCAGCTATATAAAACTACAAAAGGGAAAAAAGAAGGAAAGAGGACACTGTTGGATAGACTGAAGCCTGGGCTCTTCTGGGCAGACTGATTCTGATGTGAAGTGAGTTTTGTGTTTCCTACAAAATGGGTAGAGAACTAGTGAAACTTTACTAGGAAGAATCGTTATTGCACTGTGCACAAATAGATGAAAAATAACATGCTTGAATTTGGATATGAGCAGCTAGGGATACTGTGGAGGAGGTGAGATGTGGTAACCAACAGCTGTGGGCAAGCCTGGTGGCTGGATTGGTGTGGCTGTGCAGGTACCTGTCTTGGTTCCAGTATTGTTTGCTTGGGGTGCGGACAGCCTGACATCTGATTGTCTTCTAATGGGACTTTGAGTCTCAACTGCATTGCTTCTCCTGAGCTTTCCTTTCATAGCTATTAATTGGCCTATACTAAAATTTGAGCAACCGCTGTATTTTTCATTGTTCTTTCCATTGCCAGCCTGGTAAATGACAGGAATGTCAGTTCGGTTTAGCTGCAGGAAAGACAATTCTATGCTGTACAGCATGGACTTTAAAATACATTCACCAATCAAGAGGAAACTGCTTACATGACTTAAGATCTCTTTATCTGTCAACAATTACATGCTCCAATAGATCTTGTTTAATCTCAAGATACTAATAATACACATGCTAGAAAGAGTTCTAGTTATATTTGTCAGATCTGAAACTTTATAAGCCTTGCTATTCATTCACTAATGTTCACGCTTACCAATGTTCATGCTTGTTAAATGTAACACTCATTAAAAATATATAATCCATATTCATCATTTTAGTTATCCATCACTAAATCAGATTAATAGATCACCATGCAATTTTACATTCTTTTTACAACTTAATGGAAATGATTCATTATTCAAATATTGAGCATTGCCCATCTGCACTCTTCATATTTTCTCCTCCAGTTTAGTCACCCATTAATGAGTGATAAAAAGTGGAAGGTTGACAAATGAGTTTGGATATCTTCAAGTTGTTATTGCCAAGACCCCTTGTAGGGTTTGGTCAGCCTTGTGAGTCATTACTCTCTGCTTCTGGCTGCTTGTGCATCCTCAGGTGGGATACTCCTGTTTGGGCAATGCCTCTGCAAGATGGCATCTCTGATTGGATTAATGGGCTCCCTTATTATGTTTGATGACTTTTCGTATTTCTCATTTTAATCCATTTTTTAAAAATGGACTCATGTCTTGGTAGCTTCTTTCCCATGACAGGAGGTCTGTTTTAATCAGAACGCTTATATAAAAGGGATCTTTTTGATAAATATTGCCTTTGTTTTGTCAGTACTGCCATCTAAATACATATATCATTGTCATGAATTTTAAAATTCTGTGTATCTGGGATGGACAGGACATTTTGTGTCTTTCTATACCAGTCTGTGGTTTCTAAGTACACTAAGGAGGCAAAAGATAATGACATAATACTTAACTTCAATATTAATCACGACAATAACTAACTACAAGCACATTTCTCACTGCTTTGTTTCATCTGGATTTAGCTCAAGCAAAGCCTTCACTTTAAGGGATTTCTCCCTCAGGATTTCCCTACCTGTCTCTGTTATTAATTCTAATTGGTTTTGTCTTGAGCAACACTTCCAGAAGAGGTGGTTGTTGAAAACCAGTGTGTAGCAGTTGGTCCTGAGACAACAGCCTCTGTCTCTCAGACCTGTCACCATGAGGCTTGTGAATAGGGTCTGAAAGCTTCTGAGAGTGTTAGCAGCTTCTCAGCCACTGTCAGTGCTAAATGATGCAATTGTAGGAGAAACTCTTGGCAACACGTTCTCCTATTCAAAGCCAGCAGTCCACTAGCAGATATACAGTGTGCCTCAGCTTCTGGACAGTTCATGTCACTCAGTACACAGAGATGAGCGATACTAACCGGCTTAAGAGTTGCGTGAGAAGTGCTAAGGGAAAGGGGTGAAAAAAGGGTAGAGGAGAGGTAAAGCTGGTTCTGGTCATTGCAGAAAAGAATTACTTTCCAGCACTTGTGGAAGCTTGCGCAGCTCATAATGAGTTTTCTCTCTCTAATGTTTTTTACGTGTGTATGTAATTCCTTTAGACAGGGACTGACTGGTAGAACACATGATGCAGTCTTTTAAAAAATACAGTTTAGTAAATCCAGCACATTACCTTTTGTCTTCCTTTTTCTCTAATTTTGCCTCTGTGATTCATTCTCTTGGAACTTACCAAAGAGGTGCTTGTTGAGGCTGCAGTTGATAGGAATGCTAGGCAGGTGATATACTGAGGGAACAGTGGGAAACACCTTTTGTTTCTCGCCTTCCCTGACACCCAGCCAGTGCCCAGGAGTGCTCCCAGAAGCAGCACTGGCTTCACTTCAAGAGGTGGTGCCCTCTTGAACCTGTTTCCCACAGGGTTGGTGGCCTTGAAAGGCTGTGCACCGAGCCAGGCCTTTTCTGAACCTGCTCTTTTCCTCCCAGTTTTCCTTTTTCTTTCTTAGCTTGCCTTCCATGACAGTTCTCTGCCTTTTTTTCCAAGCTGCCTCCTGAGGTCTGCTGTTAAGGGGAGTGGGTGCAAGCTGGGCTTGCTCTCTCTCAAGTGTTTTCAGAGAGGAACCTTGTAAGAGGCTGAAAGGTGAGAATTGTTTTCTTTTCCCTCAGTAAACACTTGAAAAAACCAGCTTTGGCACTGAAAAAAACCTTCAGAAGTGATACTAGAAGTAAAAGCGAAATTTTTTCACAGTGTAGAAAACATACCGTGCAATGTGTGTTTTAATTACAGGAAAACAATCAAAGAAACCTGTGAAGTCTGCAGTTTTTGTGATTTGATAATAGCAGCTTTGTGAATTGCTGAGAGAGAAGTGCTGCCATGCTGTTAAATCATCAGATTCCCCCATGCTTGCCCTATATCTGTAAGGCAAAACAAACTCCACTTTATGTGTTTATCTAAAGCTTACTCGCTGCTGCTGTAAGCTTCTTCACAAACCGAGACTGGATCTGAGTCACTGATCACTCAACAGATTGGTACTTTAATAAAATAAAGGAAACAATGGTAGATCGTATATCAATACTTTAAGCAAATGTGTTCCATACACATCCTTTCCTAATCATGCATTTTGCAACAGATTTTTCTGCATATAGGTCCACTGATGCAGTTTGTCCACATGTCGTACAACAGTATTTGATTTCACCTGTGTGTTTCCAGCTGAGGAAAAGTGACCAGATAACCTGTGCAGAGAGGATGTGAACTTTGTCCCACAGCTAAAACATGATCAACCTATTTGTACTGACCTTTCTAAGTATTTGGGTAGGCTTTTAGCTTATAAATATTCTCTTCTAATATTCAGTGATTTGCTAAGATTAGTATTTGCATTTCCTTCCTTTGATATTTTTCAGCATCAAATAGCTTCACATGCATCCTTACCATGACTCTATAAAGCATTTCAGGGGCAGTCCTGAGATCCCGTAATGTTAGAAATTAAACAAAACAACAGAAAAAAGAGCCCAACTTAATGCATCTTTCTACATTTCAGTATTTAGCCAGTGTGTTTTGTTGGGGCTGTGTGCTTTTGTTCATACAGTAGAGAAACTTCCTTGGAGAACATGAAGGCTGAAAAGAACCACTGGAGAAAGCAGATGGTTAAAGGAGTTGCTATCACATACAAGCACAGCATGCTGGACAAAAAAAAAAATCTACTAGAAAAAGTCTTGTGTTTTTTGGGGTTTTTTGTTGTTTTTTTTTTTTTAATAGTGTAAAGGGCAGTAGGGGGTCTTCAGGAGCAATGTGAGAAATGAGAAATCGTAGATGAATCATTTGCTTAACAGAGCTTCTCATGTGTAAAAGGGGCATTGGAAGGAGGGGTGGGAAGTCATGCTGTCAGTGGAGGAAAGATGCAGGGGAGCAACTTCATGAGAGATCAGGACAGTTTCGTGGACTTTGTGCTTCAAGTTCAATGGAGCTTCAAACTGGAACAAAGAATTTTGGATGACAGTCTGGCCTTTTCAAAGATGAAGAGGTTGTATCCTCCTTAAATGTTTAAAGAACACAGGGAGCGCTTTGAAAAGACTAAATCATCAAACTAGGCAATTAAAAGAAAGAAGATTCTGCTGAGACCTTGTTTCTGAAGATGTACTGAAGAGGTAAAAAAGCAGTCCAAATGCTTAGTACACAGAAGACAGCAGACAGTAATTGCTTAAGCAAATGTGTGCTGTAAAAAAAAAGTGTGCTATGCAAAAAAGGCCAGTGTTGCCAATTTGCTGTTGAGAACCTGAGCACGACTGTGCATGTTTGCAGTAGAAATCCGTACACTTGCGTGGGAGTGTGTAATACCCCTCTGTACTGCTGACATTAGGAGCCTGCCAGCATCACCCACCCCTGGAAGATTTCAAGGCTAGGTTGGAGGGCTTTGAGCAACCTGGTGGAGTGAAAGGTGCCCCTTCCCAGGGCAGGGGGTTTGGAACTGGATGTTCTTTAAGGACCCTTCTAACCAATACCATTCTATGATCCTTCTACTTGGATAAAATTCTTTCATTCAGACTCTGCCCATCCTATAATTGAGAACTGATGGGATATCCCAAGATACAGATTGTTTTGTAGGTATATGAAAAATCATGGATTTTTCATGGCTGAAAATCTCTCCAAAGGAGTTAATTGGAAGATTTTTTCAATTAGCAAGAGCCCCAGCACCCCCAATCCCTGCTGCCACAAGGAATTTAATCCTGAATTAGAGGAATCTATGATATTGCTAGTAGTACCTGTAACGTGCTTTAGAGAAGCATAAATGGGAAAGGCATAGGTCATTCCATAGTGGATATTCACAATTGAAAGAATCCTAGGAAAATAATTGGCTTCAGAAGACTTTTGATTTGTGATTAATTATTCAGAGCACCATTTCTCTAGCCTGTCTTGATCTTACACTTTAATCTCTTCAATTTGTCTGGCTTTCGTTGGTTTTATTTGTAAGTTCATTAAAATTAATCTTTCTGAAAAAGAAGCCTGACTTTGAATATAATGTTGCTTGTGCAATGAATGTGGGCATTTTGCTTTGTTACATGCATATGTATTTTGTGGAGCTGCATATGAAAGGATAGTCATGTGGGTTAGATGAACGTGCAATCAGTTGTCTCTGAGCATATTACACAACTTCTATTCTAGAGAACAGAGCATCTGCATGGACATGTGCCACACAGCAGCACTGCCTTCACACTGCTGTATGTTTTTTGAGAAAGATAAAAAACACCACTATGAACAGCTTGAAATTATTTGTACGTGGAAAGCAAGTGCAAGGCTTGGGGTATTGTGGTTGTGTGCTGGGTTGACTTTCTTAGTCCTCATGATGTCCAACACATATCTTAAGGCTGGTGTTGCACAGGCAATTTCATGATCAGAAACTCCTCTGGTGCAGAAAGGGGCAGCTCCTTTCCCTCTCCTCCCCCAGGCAGAGACCACTCATCCCCGTGTCATCCCCTGCGCAGGGGCTGATGTTGGTGTGGCTGCAGGAAGAGCAGGCAGGGCAGGAGCCGGCCGACAGCCTTGGGCACAGGAGGAGGTGACAGGAGGTGTTTTTGCAGCACTTTCTCACTGTGACTCACTCCTCTTGCCCGGGGTTTTGGTACGAATGTGGGAGCCATGGCCTGCAGCAGGGGAGCAGCTAGGGGCAGCCTGCACACCTACTTGAAGGCATCGGCAAGCTGTATTACAGAGAACAGCAGTGCAGCTTGTCAAAGGCAGCTGGGAGGGTGGAGAACAACAGTGTGTTTGGGACAGCGTTAATGCTAACCAAGTTAGGTACTCGTTAAGATCGGTGTGCCATTTGCTAGAGTGGTATTTTAATATATTGGTTGACAGAAAAAAAAGGTGTAATAATGCTTTAGCAAATTTGATAATCTCATTCCTACATCATCTCTGGTGTATTTACCTGTAAAGTGGCATAGGATCCCTTCTGATTTGGGTCTCTGTTTTATAGCTATTTGTTTGAATTTCATGTGCTTTCTTTTGATCTCTTTAGAAGTATTTCTGTACCCCTCAGCAGATACCTTCTTGATCAGGTAGTAGTGTTTCATCTGAGCTTTTTTCAAAATTATAATGATGCTCTGCTAGTTCCTATTCCAGAAGGAGTAAGTATCACTTTGCTTTAGTAGTTACAGAATTATTACTTGGATTTTGTCCTCTGTATAGATTTTAAACAGGCTTCACGGTTCAATTGAATACAGTTTAATTTGCTTAGCCCTCTTTTGTGAAAAAATAATAAGCCTGAATTAATATTTCTTAATTAGCAGTGCCTAGTCTTTGCTGATAAAAGTCACTTTGAAAATGAATCCAACCAAGGTTGCTATAGTGCTAGAGATATTCATTAGGTATTTCTGCCCATCAGACTGTTCCAGATGTTCCCCTGGGTTTTACTGCTGCTATTTGGAATGATGGGTAGCAGATGGGAGGAGTTTGGGGAGTAAGTCCTCAAAATAGCAGATCTCCAGTTTTGCAGTTGGCCAGTTTGGACCAGAAGCCAGCAAAAATAGAGTTTAAGTGCCATTTAAGTCTGAGCTGAGATTTGAGACCTTTTCCCAGAAGGGCTGTTCATAAATTTTTGCTGATAAATAGCACTTGGAGCTTTACATGTAGAATGTAGCACATACTTTCCTCCTCTTCCTGAAGTTAATGTCAAAGTTTGTAGCACTGAGAGGCCGAGGAGGAAACCCAAACCTTAAACCCTCTGGAACCAGCCCAGTATCTAACTCAATATTAATTCTTGGTAATTGCAAATACCATCACAATCATATGGGACCACAGATTAATCCTAACATATTTTTAATTTTAGATTTTGATTGGATTGCTTAAATACTGGCTGTATCTGGAACACTGGCAGATTATTTCTACTATTTTGCTCTAGCAAGGGTAGCATTATTAACTTTTTCAGAGGTTTGTCCTAACTCTTAACTTTTTAGCTTCCAAAAGCTTAGCTGAGCTTAAAGTTCAGAAAAGAGACATGCTACTATCAGGCAGTGAATTGGTTTGTTACAAAATATTGTTATCAGTTCAGTCATTAACATATTACAAATGCAGTGTTAAGTAAATATTTAACTTCAGTCATACTTGCTTTGCCAACAGCCTTCACAGACAAAATTTTAAGCTTTTATATTCAGAATTTCACAAATTTAAGGGGTTTTAATTTTTGTGGGTTTTGTGTGGATATATGTCAGGCTAGAGATTGCTTTAGAAGACTGCAGTAGCCTCTGTCTAAGCTAAACTTGCTTTGTGTGTGAATATGTTTGCAGCATTTTCTTATAACGGCATGTTTGAAAAAAGATAGATACTGGAAATTCTTGACTATCCATACATTAATTTTGCTGACACTTTGGCCTTTAGGTAGTGGGTGGTAGAAGAATGGTGGCTGTTACTTTTCTGGTCGATGGCTTTGTCTCCACAAACGCATTGCCTGTGAATCACTTCTCACCATGTGTCCCAACAGATCCAGCCAATATCATCTCCTTCCAAATGGGCTGAAATTGGGCAGTCAAATGGAAACTCCTATTCACAGTTTGCGATGAAAAACTAATGAAATGCTCCATTAATCATTTACTTTGCCCTTCATTCCCACTGCAATGAAGACTGAGAGGCAACATAAACCCATCTGAAAGGCTTAAGCATTTAAGATTGATCTTGAATGGGATAAGACCATCAGTGATATGATACAGGATTACTAAAGGCTTAAATAAATAACTCATGCCTTATAGTTGTGTTAACATAACAATCAGTCATACATAGTACTTCTAGGTATTGTATTTAAATTTCGTTATTGAAATGCCTCACTGCTGGGAGTTTTGTGTGCTTGCTGCGAAACTTGGTAAGGCTGCTTATTTTGGCTATTCAGGATTTTATTTCACTACTTATAATGCTGTGAATGTTAATAGTGCTAAGTGAGGCAGGGATTATTTTTTAATACCTGTGAAATAAAAATACTGCTGCTTTGTGCAGGGTTTTCTCAGTCAGTGTTAGTAGTAGTCTTCTCTATATGCCAGAGGATCCCAGATTGAAATCCCACTTAGATGCATGAAGATCAATTGTCTCAACATCTTTACATGGGGTCTGGTATTTTGTGTGAGGTGTTGAGCCATATCCATGCTTGAAGTGCAAATTCTGAAATTGCAGGCATGATATATAGAAACGGTAGAGGAATGTAGAGTACGGTGTAATTTATTTATTTTTTCCTTTTGTTATACTTCTTTTACAACCCTTAAAATTAGGAGAGAGCACCTATGGAAACAAGCATTGATATTCAAAGGATTTTCCATTATAAGTGTCTCCATTAAGTAAATAAATGTAGGAGTCATAGCAAAGCAATTTGTTGTTTAGCTGTAAAAAACACCAGTGATTTGTGCTTATTGAATTTTAAAATAGCGCAAAAAAGTTAGAGCGAAATTTAGGAAATAGCTATGCAGTTCTTGTTCACTGTTACAAAAAGTTGAGTGATGCACACAAATAGCAGTAATTAATTTTTCAGCTGGGGACCAACACTTCGTGCATACTGATTTTTCCAACACTGGCATGAAATTGGTTACAGTACTGCTATACTGGGAACAAGCGGCACTGCTGCAGGGTATTGTAATGTGTGTGGAAAGGTGTTATGCAATCAGCACTGCTTGGATCCACGGTCTTTGACTGAAAGCATTACAAGTGGGAAAATGTATCATTCTGGTTTTACCAGTTACTTACTTTGAAAATGTATGAAATTGAAATGCAATTTTCTGATTTTTTACTTTAGGTAAATTAGGCAATGATCAGTCTGTAACAAATGGAAGGATTTCTGTGGTGCTTGAGTCAGGGTTGATGGCAAGCTCTAGGCAACACTAGTCTTTAAATGAGCTGAACTTGTTACTTGTCAAGCAATATTTGTCAGTAGAGCAGGTTTTATGTGAGACTTTTAATAACAATAAGAATTCGTGGATTTGTAGAACGTTGTTTAAAGATCTGTAGAGTCTCCTTTGTTTTATTAATGAACAAGGTCAAATATTTTTTTTTCTTTTATCAGGTTGCAATATCAGAGATGATAAGCCTTTAAAAATCTGAAAGGCTGCAGATGTTAATGCTGCTTCTTTGCATTCAGCTTTCTCACATGCAGTGAAAAGAAACATTTGTGAAATTTCTGTACAGTAGGAAGCTGAGGGGAGAGAGTAGGAATAGGGAGAGTAAATTTTCTGGAATGTTTTTACAACAGAAAAATGTGTTAGAATAATAAATGAGTCATGATAGCTAAAACTTCAGGCCATTGAGGCAATGCCTCTGCATGGCCATATGGTCTTAGCCCATTTTCAGTTTTGGATGAAGAAGCACAAGAAGGTGGAGAAGCACTGTTAGTGTCAGAGCATAAACTGTTGGTGCAGGGCTTCTTGTGGTCACAGTCACTTTGCACTTCCCTTTGATACGGCTCTACATACCTTTCCTAGGGCAAAACTGCAGTCTGCAGAATTAGCAGATGAGGTTCCTGCCTTGCACCAAAGAAAATATTTCAGTAGCTCTTGTATTGAAAAAACTGAACTAATTTAGAGTGGGCATGTTTGTGGCTTTATGAATTGACCGTATCGTGCTTAAGTATTTGCAAAATATCTAAATTATAGTCCATGGCTTGGCTGCAGTCTCTGGGATAACTAGTCCAGACCTCAGACAACTCGAAAGTTGGTTTTTTTCCCCTGCCTATGTCAGAGTCCTTTACTCTTCAAACTGTGTAACTCATGTTTCATAGAACAGAGTGACTTGCTGTTGGCACATACCACAACAGACATTTGGCTCCAAAACTTGAGGATATTGAAGAATTCAACCACAGAATGCAACAACAGCTCTGTAAAATTTTGGGTACGAGATAATTTTTATAAATATCACTGAACACAAGCAATGTTAGAAATTTAGAGCACACTACAAATGTCAACGTTAACATTTTTACCAGTCTCTAGAAAAACAGTGATTTCTAGCTCCCAGCCTTTCCCTGTGTCTGGTTTAAAAAGTTCCCTTAACCAGCTGATACAGAATGGTTTGGAATATTTTGAAAATTTCTTTTGTAATTGTCTCTGGCAATAGCAATTCATCCTGACAGGCAAAGGGCTTGGACATTATGACCGAGCTGATATATTTGGAACATTTTTAAGTACAATGCTTCTGTGAAGCTCTGGAAGCCTCAGGGTATTTCATTTCACAGCTCTGGTGCTCTAATGCATATCTGGGGCCATTTTAATAGGGAAAGACCTTTCTCCAACTGGAAAATTTGAGCCAATCTGAGGATTATCTAAGTGTTTGTAATGATTTTTCAGCCTTACTTACTTTGTAACAAAACACCCGCCTAACAAGCTTACTGTATAATATTACATTTCTTGTTCTGCTCTAGCAAATTTTGGGTGCGTTATGTGATTAAATGACTCATTCACTCTTTACACTACTCAGAGTGCAAATTGCAAACTGCTCTATGCTGGTGGGGCACTTTCTCCTGATGTAAATAAAGGTTGGGGGAAGAGCAAGGTTCAAGTCCCATCTTGAAGAGACTACAAAACATTATTGTTACTTTTTGATAGGACTGTTTTAATACTAGAATGATACAAACTCAGCATAGCACAATTTTTATCTGAAAGAGGAAAGGGAAAACACTCCAGAAAACCCAAACAAAAATTCATTGTCAGATGATAAGGATGGGATAAGGTAACGCTGTTGAAAGTGATATTTTATTGTTAATGCTAGAGCTTTAATAGAGATATTGAACTTAAAGTAATCTCAAGAATGCATGTCTGTTTTATAAATACAATTTTATTTTCTCCCAAAGCTTTTGATGAAAATAATTATTATAGTCAGGTAAAGGGGGGTACCATTTGTGAGAGTGAGGCAGGTTTTGTCATTTCTCACTAGACCAGCCATAAAAGTGTGCAGAACAAAAGATTCATTACAAAATAAGGGAATCTGTGGCCTGGTGGTTGCCCCGCTTCCTGCCCCTCCCTGATTGAGCTGTATTGGTATTTTTATGCCCCAGTACATTTTCCAATACTATGTTTTACACCTCCCCCACCCGTGAAATCCTGCTGCTACCTGACAGTGTGTTCTATATGCTGCACAGGCGAGTCTTTGTGTAGAATGAATCCCCCTAATGCCTTTTGTGGCCAGCTTTCCCCCTCCTTTCATGACATGTCTCCTTTTATTGAGTATGGCACTGATTCAGACTGTCTGATCTGTTCCTTTCAGACTTTTGTCACTTAGATTCTTCTCCCCAGTGTCCTGTGGCAGATGATTACTAAGGTTATTCTTCTTCTTTTTTTTTCTTTTTTTTTTTTTAATTGTAACCTAGGCTTTGTAGCTTGAATTTCTCCGTGGAGTGTAGAAGAATATCTGAAATGCCTGTCTCGCCATGTTTCTGTATTTCTAAGTCATTAACAATTTTGTTAGTGCTTCTGTTTCTCTTAACTTTAGGTTTATATTATCAGTAATTTTTAAAAAACTTTTTAGCTTTCTTCTGAGGCTTTAATATTGACCATTTTTAGATTCAAGCTATTACTCCTTTTAGGTGTCTCTTCCCCATTGTAAATAATCTCTTGCCAGAAGGAATTATTCTTGAAAAGTGTACTCTCACCCTTCCGGCCAGGTATAAACAAAGCATTTTCACTCCCTCTCCTCTGGGCTTTATCTTTACAACCTGTTCATTGTTTTGCTTGCCTACTTCAGATTTTCTCTAATTTATTAATGCCCTTTTTGTAATAAGTGCCCAAACTGGCATGCAATACTTTAAAGCACAGGTGTTAAATAATTTACTTTCTATGAATAATTCAGTCCGTACTCTGTTAATGAACGATCCTGCCTCCACAGAAGCATCCATTGTTCATAAACATGTGCCAAATTGTTTGTGCAAACAAATGTCAGGTGATGTGATCTTGAATAGTTCAGCTGTTTGGTCTTGGTGGTATAAGATTATTAACATAAGGTCATGTCTTTGAACAGTCTTCCTTAATTAAATGGGGGCAAAGGGCTTAAGTCTTAAGAGGACTTTACCCTGCTCTTACCATTGGTAGTGTTACAGGTTCAGCTCATCATCTCATTTTCATCAATGGAATCTAGGCTCTTAGTCCATCACAAATGTGAGATGAGATTTTTGTCTCCCTTTTAGGTACGTTTATTCCAAGGTCCTGAGTACAGCTGTTACTGCTCACAAGTTTTCAGCACATATATCTGTATTCTTGCTTGTGTGTCTAAACTTAATTTACCTTCAGTGTGTTCCTACGCAGCTTCAGCTAAATTGAAATAAATACATGGCTTAAGCTGAAATGAGAGCAGATACAAACACCTTGCAGAAGTGCAATGCAATTCTGCAATTCAGTCCTGTCCATGTGCCTGGGTTCCAAAAGTGAAATTTGTCAGTGTAAGAAAATATAATTATAGAGTGCCATTCAGTTCAAAGAAACTGTTAGGCCTGCTAAAACAGGCAAATACAGGTTAATACCAGAATCCTTCATTTCTTCCAATACTCATAATTGTAATCGTGTTCAAAGAACTAAAGCAGATTCAACATGTAACAACATAAGCACAGTCTTTCGCAGACTGTCAAGAGTAAAATTTGGAGTGGTTTCGTTCATGATTATATCATTTTTTAAATACAAGATTGAAAAAAATTATGTATCTGGGACCTCATCATTTGTCAGTGAAGGATAACAGTGCATTACGCTTTCAGTTATTAATCTGCTTGCCAGTCTTTAGGACTGGAGATACGGAATTTTGACAGGGGCATTGAATCTTGTTACAAGAATATTCTAGGAAAGTATCACTTAAAATTATTTAATGAGCAATTTGTTATTTTGACTTCATATCCAGTAGCATAATTGCCTACACTGTAAGGCGTTGTGTCAAGACCATCATCCTCTTCTCTGCTCTGCTGTCTGCCTCAGGTTGGGGGATACAGATAATGTAGTGATACAGATGCACAGTCATACTGACATTCTGTATTAGTTTAGCTCTACATTCGTTTGTATTTTTTTAATTCAGCCACTCTTTATAGATTTAAATATTAAACTATACATTTAAAACAGTTTCACATCATGTAATATATCTGAGTTTAGAGATAATGTGTCTCTAATACTACATTCTGAGGGGAAGAGGCAGCAGACTTTGGTCCTGAATGTTAGATTTCAACTAGGCAAACCACTTTTAATTCCTCTATCTGCAAATTGAAGCGTCATTTTGGTCTTGGTTGCAATCTCTGTTTTTAGGGTTTCTCAACTAAGGAGCCTATCTCATAATGTATTTCAAAAGTAGTAGAAAAATTCTATCCCATTCCTCATGAGCTGTTATAAGAAATGGTATTTCTTTGACTTATGGGCTGATTTTGACTTCTAATAAAAAAATGGATTGCAGCCATAACTATGAACTCTCTATTTCCAATTCCCATAAGTGCTCTTCATTGTATATTAAGAACACGAGATCTGAAAGAAGATTTAGTAAAGAGGACTATAATTCAGAATTAATAGAGTATCTGGAGTTGTATCAAGGTATTTGATTGGCTAGTGTACAACATTACTTCTTAAGAGTTCATTTAAAACACATTGCTTCAAAATAACCATATGTCCATCACATTTAATTTTTTTTATGACAGCAATAAAGTGAGTACAAATAATTTTTGTGGAATTGATTGTCAGCGAAGGTTAAACATCCAAGAAGTACCTTGTGTGTCAATGATTGTGCCTGAAAGAGGTGTGGATAGCTTAAAACTTTAAAAAAGTGTTGACAAGTTCACAAAAGTCTGCTCTCAGCCATAGAGATGAAAAACCATATCAACAAGAAAAAATGGGATGGAGTATAAAGAGCTATTCACATTTGGAACAAGGAATAACTGACAGCTATTCTACAAATAGTTCCTGGGAAACTTT
This sequence comes from Melanocharis versteri, assembly GCA_013397845.1. Lineage (NCBI taxonomy): Eukaryota > Metazoa > Chordata > Aves > Passeriformes > Melanocharitidae > Melanocharis > Melanocharis versteri. The sequence goes on along the minus strand of VZTG01021098.1, from coordinate 2,380,307 downwards.
AGGTCGGTGTAATGAAGAGCAAACACATCAACACTGAATTTTAGCACAAAAGTGTATCTTGGCTTTAGCATGATTTGGCAACTAGAGAAAAGCACAGAAAGTTGCACAAGGAAAAAAGTGAAGCTTTAAAGGATTCAGAGATGTCAGAAGTAAAACTGAGAGCAACATAAAAAACCCCAAAAGAACACTTCAAAGATTTGCTTTAAGCATATATGTGGTGGCATGCAGCTCCCAGCACACTAGAATTCAGCTTTTTGGTTGGTTGGTTGGTTGGTTTGGTTTGGTTTTTTGTGTATGTTTGGTGATGATAAAAATCCTTATTGTTAATGCACAGATTTGTGAGGAGGCTTATTTGGCAAACTGGTATAAGTAGGTGGCAGCAAACTGGCTAATGCACTTGTGGCAAAGTTATTTTCTACTTTTTGCCATTGGGCCCAATTCTTTAGTCCCTGTGGAGTGTGATTCAGTGTCATCTGGAGAATCTTTCAAGGGCAGTTGAACATGGACTTCCAAATGTGAAATGGCAGTAATGCAAGATTTTTTCCTCTGATTAGAGAGAGTATTTACCTAATACCCCATGATTATCTTTTAAAGGCTTATGGACATAAGGGTTATTTTCAGAACAAAGTCTTTGAAATTTTGTACTGATTATGTTTAGTAATAATGAATTGACAATAGCAAACAGTAGCATATTCTATAGGGAAACACATACATCCTTTTTTTTTTTCCTGAAAATTAATATACTCTAAAAGCTAAGCAAATCAAATCCTCCAGACTAGTGGGATGTTAAGAACCCAGCTCAGGAAAGCATTCCGAAGAGTTTAGGCATGATCGCCTTAGTTTTCAGTGTTTTTAAAGGCAAAATCAAGCTGACAACAAAACCAATTCAATCCTCCTAGAAGTGTGTGTCCTGAAGGCACTGATGGGCTTTGGTGGCCATGACCAAGCTCTTTGGGGATCATCATGGCTTGAGCCACACCGTGGGTGCTGCTGTCTCCAGCTCTGCTGCCACACCAGGTGAGCCTGTCTGGCCATGTGCTCGATGGTCTGGACTCCGACTCGAGCCTGGCGTGGCTGGAGCTCAGACCCGGCTCATTGCCAGGACATTGCCATAAGCTTTAGATTCCTGGTTGGATCGGGTCATCATGTCCAGCCTGCCCAGCTCACTTCGCTTGATGCGCTGCAATGGAACACTGGTCAGTGAGGTTTTTGCCCTGGTGACCTTGGCCTTTGGAGACCAGTCACCACTTGTTGCACCTTGACAAATTAAGGATAATTCCATCTATTTTACAATAGGAAAAATTACCTCTGCATGAATTCAAACATCGCAACCCAGTGTTTCCGTAGTTTAAGTTCATTCCGTTATAAATCCTGGTGAGGGAGGAAAGGAGACAAAATACACAAATCACATGCTCCAATGCCTGCTTCTGAGAAACAATTTAAAGAGAATGTCCTGTCTGAAGAGCCACTTTTCCTTATACTGGTAAAGAACTTCCTGCTGGGAAAAGGGATGTGTGTCCTGTTGACTTTTGGAACATAAATATGAGACCAAGGAGAGATCAATCCATCTAGGGAGAGAGATGACACTGGGTTGAAGACTTTCAGAAGATCATAGTCACAGATTTATTTTCCAATATTGAAACTGCAGTAAGTACAAAATTGTATCTGTTATGTATACACACTGCCAGAGATAGTTGAACTTTTCTCTTTACAGGGTATTTTGCCTCTAAAAACTACCTGGATGGATGAAGGGAGAGCAGTGGATAATGTGTACCTTGACTTCAGCAAGGNGCCAGGACATTGCCATAAGCTTTAGATTCCTGGTTGGATCGGGTCATCATGTCCAGCCTGCCCAGCTCACTTCGCTTGATGCGCTGCAATGGAACACTGGTCAGTGAGGTTTTTGCCCTGGTGACCTTGGCCTTTGGAGACCAGTCACCACTTGTTGCACCTTGACAAATTAAGGATAATTCCATCTATTTTACAATAGGAAAAATTACCTCTGCATGAATTCAAACATCGCAACCCAGTGTTTCCGTAGTTTAAGTTCATTCCGTTATAAATCCTGGTGAGGGAGGAAAGGAGACAAAATACACAAATCACATGCTCCAATGCCTGCTTCTGAGAAACAATTTAAAGAGAATGTCCTGTCTGAAGAGCCACTTTTCCTTATACTGGTAAAGAACTTCCTGCTGGGAAAAGGGATGTGTGTCCTGTTGACTTTTGGAACATAAATATGAGACCAAGGAGAGATCAATCCATCTAGGGAGAGAGATGACACTGGGTTGAAGACTTTCAGAAGATCATAGTCACAGATTTATTTTCCAATATTGAAACTGCAGTAAGTACAAAATTGTATCTGTTATGTATACACACTGCCAGAGATAGTTGAACTTTTCTCTTTACAGGGTATTTTGCCTCTAAAAACTACCTGGATGGATGAAGGGAGAGCAGTGGATAATGTGTACCTTGACTTCAGCAAGGCTTTTGACACTGTCTCTCATGAAGTCCTTATAGGCAGACTCAGGAAGTGTGGGTTGAGTGACTGGACAGTGGATGGATTGAAAACTGGCTGACTGGCAGATCCCAGGGGGGTGTGATCAGTAGCACAGGGTTTAGATGTCCCCCAGGGTTCTATACTGGGCCCAGTAAAACTTGTTCATCAATGACTTGGCTGAAGGGGCAGAGGCTTCCTCAGCAAGTTTGCTGATGACCCAAGGCTGGGAGGAGTGGCCAGTACTCCAGAGGGCTGTGCAGCCCTTCAGAGGGACCTTGACAGTTTGGAGAGATGGGCAGAGAGGAACCTTCTGAAATTCAACAAGAGCAAATGCAGAGTCCTGCACCTGGGGAGGAATAACCCCAGGCACCAGCACAGGCTGAGGGCTGACCTGCTGGAAGGCAGCTCTGCAGAGAAGGACCTGGGGTTCATGGTAGACAGGTTGTTCATGAGCCAGAAGTGCCCTTGTGGCCAAGAAGGCCAATGGAATCTTTGTTTTTACTCTTTATTCTTATATTCCTGTTAAAAAAGAATGGGAAATTGGGCACCCAGGACACTGGCACAAGATGTAGTAGAGCTTTTCAGGGAGATGTGGCAACTCTTCCTGGGTGGATGTAGGTGCTGAACAACCTTGTGGTAGCAGCATAACTTAGTCAGTGTCTTCTCTCAGCTGTCTCCTTGATTCTTGATGTGTGCTGCCACAGCCCTAGTAGGAACAATCACTGTTATTTTTCTAATGGAATTGTTTTACACTTTGACCGGTTTTCCCTTTTTAGTCATGAGACAGGCACACAAACACCTTCTCAACCACAGTACTGCCTGCCATGCAAGGGCAGGAATAAGTGGCTGGGACTGAGGAAGATTAGTTAAGCTGCTGTAGTCAGTACTGTTGGTGAGTGTGTAATTGCAGCCTAGCTTCCATTGACTTTCAGCCCCTGTCACTTGTGCTTATAGAAATCTGAATCATTGTGTACAGCTCAGGAATAATTCCTATTGTAGACTTCCAGAGTATTTGATCTGAGTACTTGGCATTTTTAAACTGAAAATCCTGACCTCTTTTTGGTTTATCTATTTTTAAGTGACCCCCTGAGTAGATGACTTATTTCCTCTACCATGTGAAGACTGAGATGCATCTGTAATTACTGGCTCACACAAACATTTTGGAGGATCTGAGCTGTCGTAAACAATTGCATTAGATGAGCACTTTCCCTGCACGTGAAACCATGTGTAGTCACTTATCACAGCCTGCTCTCATTTCTCCACCTTGGAAGAACAGAGTTCTTGCAGATTACTGCTGCCTAACAATTCTCAATCTTCTTTTAGCTCCTTTGTCCCTGCTCCAGAGGGGCCATGATCCATAGTGTAAGATTACATTCACATTCATGAACTGAATGTATGAAATGTGTAACTCAAAGTGAAATTGAAAAGAGGAATATGAATTTTGGAAAAGGGGAAAAAGCCTTTCACAGTCATTTAATCTTTTGAACTTCATCATTATAAGAGAATACCTAGAATAATATGTTTCTTTTATTAACCTGAAAACCATAATACTTGAACCTTATATTAAAAGTCATTCTCTTGCTTTCACTGGGGCTATTTAAGAGAGTAACACATGTCAGTATAATGTTATTCAAATATTGCTGTATGTAATACTTTAAATTGTATTTCCAAGGTGTTTTCCTTTGCATCTGACTTGGGCTATTTTCCTTCGCATCTGACTTGGGTTGCCTTATGAACATACTTTTGTTTTTTTAAATTATAAATAAGCATTAATGTGGTTTTCTGAAGCAGCTATGGAAGCTTGTCATGTGTCTGTGACTGACCCATAAGCAGGCTTTAGACCACAGTCTGAAAGCCTATGAGAGTACGTAAATAACTTTCCATGTTTTGTTCAGAAACTCAGGGTGGGATTGCTTATAGCAAATATCTGAGTATTGTTGTTCTGTGGTTTGCTTTATGATCTGAGAAAGTTAAGAAGAAATATCTCAGATATCTGCACCAAAAAAAATGCATTTATAGTCTTAAATGAGTTCAGAGTTTGTTCGTTAATATAGAGAGATTTTTTTCTGTCACTTGCTCTCTGCCTATTGTGGGCAGAGGCTCTGTCAGCCAGTAACAATTAGCTCTTGACTTTGCTAATTCAGTGTATTTGTATTTTGAGTGATAACGCTATGCTTCTCCTTTCTGCAATTTCTTTTAATTGTAAAAATCAGATGGAATAAACTTATCCTAGAGATGTCTGGGCTTTGAGGGACCCAGCCAGTTCTTTATTATCACATGCTCTTACACTGCACTTTATGCCAATGAAATACATCTGTCAAGGCTTATCTTTCATTCTCTTTTAAATATACAATTACACTTCGAAACATAGCACTGAGAGTTTCTTACGAGTCTGACTGGGGTGTGATGGCTCCCTGTTGACTCATGCAGGAGATGGTAATGGAAATCTTCACACTTTTGTCTTGAGCTTGGGCCAGAGCCTTCAGCCGTAGCAGCCATGGACTGAGGCAGTGCATGCTGCCCAGTGGGTTAAACAAGCACTTTAAAACTAAGTAAGACTTTTTCCAAGACTTAATAAAGTCTAGACTTGATCCTAAATAAACATTAAAAATTTTGAAAAGAACATAGTCCCAAGATGTACTTTATTTTTATGGGCCACGGATTTTCATATGGGCCAGAAATAGATTTTGATTAAAGAAATGGCAGTAGTTCAGCTGGTGGTGCTAAGAAATACATTGGTGGCATGTAAGCAAATAAATATGATTAATATGTGGTTTAGTTGCTACACAGTGTCCTTCAAGGCTTTACATCATTATTGACAGAAATGTTTTGTACCTCCAGTATATTTTATCCTTCAGTTGGAAATGTATTATTTGTGATCTAGTAATTAGGTATGCCGAAGTTGTCACATGTATTTTGTCATATTGAGGGGACATAATATATGTGTGAAGGAAAACAATTGTTATGTTGTAGTAGAGAGGTAGATGGGTTCTTTAACTCTTATTTCTATAAAAATATTTTGTGGGGCTTACAGCTGAAAGCCAGTCTGCACTGCTACTGTGGAGTGATAGTTGGTCTGTAATAAACTTACAATGCTGCCACAGGATGATATAGATGTGGGCACACAGTTGTGTTCCAGATATTTGATTCTGTGTTTTTTCAGAGACTCACAGCTTGAATTGCAGGCTTTGTTGAATTTCTTTGCAGATTGTATGAGAGTTAGTTGATTCCACATTGTACAAAAAAAATACCTTTGGAGGAGAAAAGAGAAACTGAATATCAAGCACAGAAAGGTTTATAGCAAACAGTAAAAGGAAGACAAGCAAGAAAAGAAAAAAATTAAGATAGGGAGCTTGCGAGAGTCACTCTATCAACCACTAAACCAGACTTACTCTCCTCCAGCATGCCTGCTCACTCTATGCTGTTTCAGGCTGCTGAATCTTCTACTCTGTCAAACTCCCGAGGTCTCTTCATTTTTTTTTTTGTTGCCATTCATACCAAAGAAATCTCCTCCAGAGGACCATTGTGATAAATGAATAAAAACAGGGACATCCATCCTACTTATAATTATGACCTTGCAACTTTTAAGGAGTATTGGAGCGAAGATATCTGCACCAAAAAAAATGGTACTGCTTGTTCATAGTGACATTGTTACCAATGAAAGTGGCAATGAGCTGTTCATAACACAAGGTCAGAGAATCATCTAATGCTGCTTAAGTGTGGAGAAAAGTGTTCTCTAACATAGATGATGTTAGCATCCTATTAGTTTATATTTGTAAACATGGCATTGAATGCCCAGTATCCTCTGTGGATTATCATTTAACTTAAATATAAGGGGAAAAAAGTCTTCCCTCATATTTCTGTCTTTGTATTAGTCATGGTTAATAGCGTCACCCAACATTGGAAGGCTTGGGCTGTGCAATATTGAAAGACGCTGCATCCCTTTATAGTGCTTGGGCACACTGAAAATTTTGCTTTAGAATTGTGTGATACCCTGTCCACAGCAGGAAGCATTTGTACAGGGAAGTTACATCCTTCTTGCTGTGCAGGAGCAGCCTTGAGGCCAGATGTGAGGCCAGCTTCATCACCAGTGCACTTCAGTGTCTCCAGTGCCTTCAGGGGTGCCTCTGAGGGAGCCCAGCGGTGTTCCTGGGAGCTCATGTTCCAGCGCACACTGGCGTGTGTTTATTCATTTGCAGCCTGGCAGTCTCCTGTGGCTCTGGCACACGTGCAACAGACATTCCTGCGTTACTACTTAAATGACCACCAAGTTTATTTGCCAAAAATATGGATGGATTTCAATGGTAGCAGGGGTTCAGGATGTCCGTGTAGAAAATGTGGAAGGATGATGCAAACCTAAGAAGAGGAACGGCCAGAGCACCTCTAGTGGGGCCAGAGGCTTTGATGAAATGGGAACAACAATAATAAAGAAGGAATTGGTCCAGGCCTTGGAGTATAGAGGAAATACGAAAAGGTTGAAGCTAGGCTATTGCTTCTCATTCCTCTTCTTNGGCTTTTGCTTTTCATTCCTCTTTTTTTTTTTTTTTTTTTTTTTTTTAATTTTCTGTATGACGTCTCCTGTGGATTTCCACATCCGCTATCTCTGCCTTTGTAGAGTCCCCCAGGTGTATCGTCTCCAAGTTTTGCTCTGTATTGTTCAGTGTAGCTTTCATTGCTATCTCTATTATTTGAACAACTTCTGGTCAAATATATTGGTGCAGATAAGGGAATTACTTCATGCTTCAAACCCTAAAGTAGTAATAAAAAAAGGAGTATTGGAGAGGGAAGTCAATCTTTTCCCTTACTCATCATATCTGCTAACTCTTCTCCAAGCCATCTTTTCTTTATAAGCATAGCCCTATATTGGAGTAACTGCCAGCAAGAAAAAAAGGAAAGCAGGAAAAATCCCCTAAATTAAAAAAAATCCAAACAAAACAAACACACAAAACCTTCTTGTTACTGATAAAATTTTCTCCAAATACATGGCATGTGTCTGACTAAACAATAGAAATATAGATAGTAGCACAAGAGTGAGAAAGCAAAATGTGGCAGCAGCTGTATCTTGCACTGAAGCAACCAGGGGTCACATCACCTATCTTCTCTACAATCATTCTGATAGCAGTAGGGCTGGCTTGGCTGGTCTGGCAGCCATCCTTAAGTGTGCAAGGATACAAGGACAGAGAGGAGAAACTTGCTAAGAAAACACATCTCTCAGTTGAGCTGGGACTGAAAGTAAAGGAGTTTTTATGAAAAAAACCTCTTATTACCTCTGCATCAGGTACAAAAAGTGACTTGGAGCACTTTGTGTTAGAAAGATTTTCCACTGTTAGCATAAGCAAAGCAAACAACAGCACAGAAGTCAGGCTGCAAATGTGCATTGGCAGTATATGCAAATGCTCTAAAAAGAGGTTTGCATTTATTTATATACACTGCCATCAGTGTGGTGGCAATTGAAACCAATAACATCTCAATTGTTTAGTTGTTTTCTGGATAAATGAAAGGCATCAAATGTAGGAACTTGATAATATATATATGTTAGTGTTTTATATGGGGTAATTTTAAATTAGTTTTCGGTCTTGTATTCTAGAAGGTGCTTTGCCACTGAAGACACTTGCTCTGTTCTCTGAAGAACTGCCATGCTAAGTGAGGCTCTGTTTATTGAGATGTTATCGTTTCTGTACTTAAATATGTGGTGTTCCTTTTCTAGGTACTTGAAAGCTTTTTCTCTAAGGGAGGGTGTCCATTACTCAGGTTAGCTGTCCCATTTCCAGCATCGTTTTCTTAATCCGAGAACAAGTCTTGAATTTTCAGGACAGAAAAAAAGAAGGATTGATGCAGCTGAAGCAAGACAAGAAGGAATTAAAGCTTGGCTGCTTTGAAAGATGGATGCCTCCCAGCAGGAGCTCGGAGAAGAATTGTCTGTAAGAATAGAAAGTGAGGACAGGTTGCTGGGAAACGGATTAATGAGCTGGAAGATAAATTGAGAGGAGAAATTAAACAGCAGATAGACCCTGCTTTTGGTGTCACAAAGACTGATGTCCAGTTCCATGTAAGAGAAGAAGCTGTGAGTATAACTGCCATGTTAAACCCTCATACTCTGGTTTCCAGACCAAAATTATTTCTGTAATCCCCTCTGCTGGTGAGGCAAGTTGAGGTCTGTTGCCCTGCACGTGCGTACTGTTGCCTGCTCAAAGTGCCTGCAAGAGCTGCTCTATAGCTTGGGCAATGAGTCTGATGGTGTTACATGGGAGAAAGGCCAAACTGGGCCCTAAAATGAGAAGAGTTGCCAAATGCGCTTTGTTAAATCTCATTTGCGTGCATAGACCTTACTTCTCTTGAGCAGAGGAGAAATCATAATATTTTCTGACATGTTTTTGAGGAAGGAAAAATGCTTTCTTACTTGATTTAATAGTTTGTCGCAAAAATTGAGCAGAATACCTAAGTGATTGCCTTTGAAAACAGATTATTAAGGTGCATGATGTGCATTCATTGGTACAGAATCAATTTATCATCATTTTACAGTCTACACATTTGAATCTAAGGCTGAGTCAGCCTTAGATCACTAGGGACACCTTTGGCTGTCACAAAAGTCGTTTGTATTTGGTAGAATAATGTGCTGGTATGGCATTATGAGCGAGCCGGTGATGGGACTTGTAAGCGAGAAGGAACATTTTGGATATGCATGGGAGACCTGCTGCAGATTCTCAGAGAAAAGAACAGCATATCCCATTTGGAGAGACAACAGTGGAAAGAGCAGATTATGGAAATGGGTCATGCTCTGCAACAGTATGTAATGCCTGAGGGAGTATCCAAGAAGCGTCTAAGAGCTGGAAATGTAATGACACGGTTATGGATGAAGCAGCTCTGCTCATCCATTGGAGTAGAAAGCAAATACATCACTTTTCCAGAGCAAGGGAAGACAGATGCAACAAGAACTGAAGGGAATTACAAGTTACACACTGTGTAAGGCTCTCTCTCCTATGCTAAGACCTTAGTGTTGAGTCCATTTCCCAAAATACAGATTGAATGGATTTTTTTGGCAAAATCTTTAATGTCTGGATTATGCTTTCAGTTAACCTGATGCAAATTTAGCCTTATCCTATTTAGTTTGGTAGAGTAACTTGCTGTTTCTAATAAGGCAACTGAAGCAAAGTCTGGCCTTGGTGGATTTTAACACTTGAATGCAGGAGAGAGCAGTGGTGTGAAATGATGCTCTTGTCAGAGCATGAGGACAAGAATGTTGATAGGAAGGAGGTTGTCCTTCTAAGTTTATAAAATCAGATTAGATTATGTTTTCTAAAATTTTGGCCTTTAAAGCAAGCAAAGACTAACACAGGACTGAATTTTATAGACAACTCATCTGAAAATAGGCTGAGATGACTGAGATGACTGTGATAGACAACAATCTTACTGGTTTTGACCTAAATTGGATCACATTGATCTTGCTGTTTCAGTGTCTAGGCTACAGGAGGCTAGAGATGGGAATATTATGAAAAGTTTGGGCAACAGCTAAGTTGCCAAGTATTTGGGCCACATGGGTCTAGTAGGCAAAGAAAAAACAAAGAGAGGGGAGCAACACCTGAAGTATAGCATTTTTTAGACAACGTGGAATATTTTACTGCTCTATTTGCACATCTTGTAGGTGAGAGAAGGAAGGAAAATGTGGGGAGTTAATTTTATTTTGCGATCCTACATATATGAAAAGTAATTTTAGGTTTTTGTGATGCTTTGCCACTTGTCAAAATCTGTAGATAAGCCTTACTTGTTCTCCTTGTCCTGATCTTTGATTTACCACAGCAACTGCAGCCAGAGGTGGGTGATGCAAAAAAGATTGGCTTTGAAAATACAAAGGCAAAAACATCTTTGGTGTTTCAGCTCCCCCACCATCTCTCTGGAGTCCAGCAAAAGACTGGAGATAGTATCAACTTTTACCGGGTGCTCTCAGATTTCTATGTTCTCATAATGTCTGCTAAGTTATGACAGTCATATGCCTGGTGAAGCATCTGGTTAATCTTTAATTCTGTAGTGAATAAATTCTCCTGCCTTTAGCACTGATGTGAAATAATGGATCTGACCTTTAATTTCAGACCCCGGTCTTGTGGGATAAAGTGAAGCATAAAGCTTTTTTCGCAGCTCCAGGAGTTTCCCAGCTTAATATTGGCAGATGTACAGTAGGTTCTCGTGTCTCCTTATCACTTGCCAGTTTTAGGGATTTTAGTAGAAGTATTTAGAACAATAACAAGAGATGCCCTTTGCAGAAACTTGTGTATAAAATCCTGATGAAACTTTTCAACAGAGGCTCCCTATAAAGTGTCTCAAGGCCTATTATTAGGGACATACCTGTCTCAAGTCTGGTAACTGCTCCACTTTTTCCTCACTATATCATATGTAAAAGTCCAAAGAACCCCTCCTGCTCTTCAGCTGCTTCTGGGGTATTTTTGTTGTTTTTTTCCACTATGGTCTTATGATTAATAAAATATTCACTTTGAATCCGATGTAAAAGAGAAGTTAAGATGAATGTAAATTTACAGACATAATTCAGAGTTCTGAATTCTCAGGTCCCTTATTATGAAGATTAAATTCTCCCATTGCGGACTTAGGAAGTGTGGTATTAGGAATAACTTTACTCGAAGAATATGAGAGAAATGCTCAAAGGAAGTACCACCGTATTAGGCTAATAAGAGGAAACACTATCAAAGGATAAGAAACATGGCCTATAAACTTGCTTTTGAACTTGTAATTATCCTAACAAGCTTCAAAAATTTGGGGCGTTTAGAATTTTCAAACTGCAGAGATTTTAAATATAAACTTGTTGTGTCCACATTGTACTGTTAGGCAGGAAAGCTTCAAGTCCTACTAATCTGTAGGGATAGAATTTTTTTTTATTTTCTCTTCACACTGATTCACATTTTCACATTCACAGTTTCACATTTTTACCGTTGTGTAGCTTATTACCTGGTAAAAACGCAGTCATTTTCAGTAATGCTGGTGTTGGTAATGTAAATCTCAAGTGTAACCTAATGTACTGGAAAAATATCTTCATCTCTACATCTCTGCTGTTAAGAAGTCACATTGCAATTACGTCTGTACCTTCTAGTGTTTGTGGCGGTTTCTTTTGTTTTCTGAAATACACTATTGGGCATCAAATTAAAGAGGAACTGACAGTGCCCAACCCTGATGGCTTTGTCCTTTGCATTCCAAACACAGTGGTTGTGGGAAAAGACCACTTTCTTTCATTTGTGTCTTTTAGAGATAGCTTCTCTTATTTAATGTCACAAAATATACCCTTCAACTTCCATTAATTTTACTTGTTTTTTTTAGTTTGATAGATATATAAAAAATATAACTAAGATGATATATATATAGATATATATATATATATATATGTATATATCTTTTCCTATTCTACTGAGAGTTTGCTGTAGAAGGTGATGGTAATTGCAAAAGTCCTATTGCTTTCAAGGAGGCCAAAATTTCATGTTTGTGGAAACATATGGAAGCCAACAGAGAAAATTATCTCAAAATATTTTGTTTCTTTTTCTTCTGTTTTAAATGGCTGTTAAATAGAGTTTTCAGTTTCAACTTTAAGAAAAAGTGGGAAAAGTGGAAAATTGTGAAGAAAATAAGACCTTACAGGATTTCTTCCCTGAAAACCAGTTTTAGTATGTGTAATCCAGGAGCATGGATAGAGGTGTATCACCCTCCTTCATAATCCTCCAAATGTCCATTATGAATGGAAGTTTAAAGACCATGGCTATAATAATTTAGTAAAAAACCATTGATATTTCCCATTAATTTGAATGTAATTTCAAAAGAGATTCTGTCAGTTGCTGTATTGCTAAAGCTTTGATAATGGATAATTTGTTTGCAATTACACTTCTTCTAATTTATGGACATTCCCATTTTTTTGACTGCCAAAACTGTGGGAGATGCAGTTCTTCAAATGCCTTGAAGTCCATAATATATCTGTCATTTTTAGAAGCCTACATGAGATTCCTCATTAGTTTCAATAGGAATCAGGTTGATGCAAAAATTAGTTTGCTTTAAGGCTAATTTCTGCTTTCTTTTAAGTAGCACATATCATGAGCTGTACATTTTTTTTTCATACTTCTCTCTCATTAAAAACCTCACATTGTTTGGAGAGAGAAGCTCTAATCGTTGTGTGGTTGGAAGACAGGAATTCTCCTTTTCAGCTCTTAGTACAAAAAATTTCTGTCTGAAGAGACTCATTTGTCACCTATGATGACATTTCAACTTTGTCACATTCAACAGTTTCAGTTAATATTGTTCATTCTATTGAATCTGTATTTCTTTTCAAGAAAGGAAGGATAACCATGTGATGCATAAAATTACAAGCTGGAAAGCAAAGAACTGAGAAGACAGCTTTAGAGTGTTAGGGGAGGACTGGGATGGACATTTAGAATTTTGGGTCCTTTTTAAAATATATAAACACGTTACTGATTTCTGACCGTATAGTTTCTGAATGGAAAAACAACTCTACAGGGGTCTGCTTGCCCTAATCTAATCTGCACATGGGTTTAGAGTAACAACACTCAAGTTTCAAATGAATACATAAATTGAACTAAAATCGTATCTATCTTTTAAACAATGAAAATATAAATCACATCCATTCTGCCTTGGAGAGAAGGGAAAAGTCCATGAAATGTGGGTGGTCAAAAGTCTGTGCAACAGACAAGAACTCTGATTTATACAGGGGTCATGATTTTAAGGGATAAATGTTTATAATCCCAGATGAGAAAAGGTTTTAGAAAATAATTTTACAGTCATGGGATTGCCACTCAGAGAAGAATTACTTTCTTATGGGCATATCGTCAGTTATAATTCAGTTAAATATGTGTATGTACACTAGTAATAATTTAACAAATTCCTTCTGTTGTGTCTCACTATGATGAAGAAAGGCTTTAATTCATCAGTGAACTCTCTGTCTGTCTGTTTTCCCACCTCCATTGGTTCTTCCAGATGTCTGCTATAGATGCCATAAAATGATAAAAGGATTAAGGTTTTAAGCCATCTGTTGATGTAAGTCTTGCTAGAATTAGAAGTTCTAATTACATGTCGCCGTGTAGTACACGCTTTCAAGGCTACCTTTATTCCATTGTGAATATCTTCCTTGTAGGATCTTTTAAGACATAGTTTTACTATTTTATCCATTTGAGAGATCAAGCAAGAATTCAGTACCTTGGTTATTTGGCAGCCAAATATATAGTATTTTCACCGACATGTCCTTACAAATAGTGGAATATTTCCCCTATCCTTTTAATTTTAGTTGTGAAGCATATTTATTTATGTCATATTTTGGATTCATTAACAGCATTTAAGGTAATCTGCCTTTTTACTGAAACATCTAAGGTTTTGAATTTTTAACTGCATCCCTTTGAGGGTCTCAGCATGATTCATGGCAAGGTCCGTAGAGCTTGTGCAATACAGTGTGATGGAAATGAAATGAGAGTTAAGCTTCTTACACTGCACTTTAATAAGCCAAAAGCTCTCAGTGTAACTGAAGCAGGCAGCTCACAAGTGGCTGAGAACTGTAATTGTAAAATTACCCAGTCCTTCAATGTGGATCTTCATTGCAGCAGCTTCTGAGAGAAAAAGTGCCTGTGGATGGACTCTGTGAATGTGTACCATGTTCCTATGGCTCACTGTAAACACCCAGGAACAGCTCCCACCTGACTTTCAGAATGGTAAAATATCTCATGGGTTGTGGTGGTGTAGAAAGACATTGCAGGCACAGGAATTTTCGAAACATGAAATGTTCAGAGTTATTCAAGGTCATGTTTTCATATTTTTTACTCCAGCTAATTAATTTAAATAAGTAGGAAGAAGTTGGCAATATTGGCCAAAACCTGCTTTTTGGTGGAGAAATATTGCCCTAAGATACTTCATGGTCTAATCTAAATGTCAGTTCTGTAAATGTCCATGTTAATTGTCTGGATTTCTGTTCTATTTGTGTTTGTATGAAAATTGTCTGTCATCAGCATCTTAAAGCAGCTTTCCAAACCAAAGCCCTGTTTGCCCACATTGGTGGCAAGACCAACCCAGGTCACTTTCTCAGATGGTGTCAGTCTCCTTGTAGAAGTGTAACATAAGGTACAAGGTAAGCCCCACCATTAGCATGGCAAAGTCAGGAACCTCAAAACCTTACTTGACTGCTGATTTTGATATGTAAGGTCACTTCTCAGCTGAGAAGGCCAAACAGTATAATTGCAAAGTAATTTATTGCAGTGGTACATTGAACTTGCTTTGAAAGGAGCTGCATCTCATAGCGTGTTTTAAGAAGAGAAACCTTGAGTTCAGTTATTAAGGCTGGTTCCAGCAGGGAGCTACGGCTGTGCAGGAATTCATCAAAGCAGCTTCACTCTGAGAGCTCCTGACCATAGTGCAACACAAGCAAGAGCTTCTTACACTCATTTCCACAAGGACCATTACCTGTAGCAAATCAAGCAAAGCTGTCAAAACTCTAAGTAAAGGGAAGACTTGAACAGTTTGGAAATGCTGGTCATACCTATTCATAACATAAATGGGATTGACCTGCATGAAATTCAACTGCAGCTGAAATTTCTAAAGTTAAGAACAACATTGTGGGCAAAACCCAGATACAGAGAAGTTTCTGAAGGACCTTTATAAAAGAAATCACTGATAGGTTTTCCTTGCTTTACTACAGCCAGCGCGCCATGTAATGTCAGTTGCTATATACTATACCTCAGCTCCATCTGACTTTGTCTTAAAACTGATAAAGTCCTAACCTGAGGCACCTGAAGTCAACCAACAGTGAATTTTCATCCCTTCTTTTAAAATTCAAGTGAAATCATTATCCTCTTAGACACAATAAATTCTTTCCACCTTTATTAATGAACTTCAGCCAGGTTTTTGTTTTTGGAAGGCTGACTTTTTATCACCTAAGTTGTTCTCATCTGTTCAATATCTTTTTCTACCCTTAGGATTTTAATCAGAAGCCTCTATTTTCATTTTCGGCTTTAGAATATCATTCATTCCAAAAGAGACAGGATATCTCATTGCTTTAATTAGGAAAACAGGGTTTGAGGCTGGGATTTACATGCAGCCCCAGGTGACTGTCAAAAACAATCCATGGCTTTTGTAATCTCTTTCCTTTGGGAGGGGGAAGAAAAGTTTAAAGCACCCCTTCTCAACACTTCAGGAGTTTCTCTAGACTTAACAACGGTGGTCCCGAAAAGGAGGGGATTGACCTGCATAGGGCCTGTTAATAGTATGAGTTTAATATAGCACTGAAATATCAGAAAACATGTTTCAGAAAACCATATTGGAAATTTGAATGACTTTTTAATTTGTGTATTTTTGCAGTTTCTAGCTCAGCTGATTCTGTGCGCTATACTGTTTGTTTCTCGAGCTGCCTTTTATAGCTGGAGAATTTGTGGGCATTCATTGGCAGTAAACTGCGATAGGACTTGGTATCTGTTTTCTTGACCTCAGGTTTGCTTCTCTTTCGAATAACTCTACTTTTTAAAGATTTGCACGTGTTCTAATCCATTTCAGTAAATTGCAAGATCACTAGCAAAGGCATTGGCCACATCTTCTGTCTCCTTCTAATAAATCTGGAGTTTAACCAACTCCAAGCAGCCTTTCTCTTCAAAATGTGTCCTCTTTTTTCTTTGCTCAGGACATCCTGATTTTGCTCAAGAAAGAACAGAACAACTGCTGCTGTGATCAGGGCAAGGGTCCTGCCAGCCCAGTTTCCTTTCTTCAGGAAAGATCAGTACCTTATGGAGAAATAGAAAAGATGTGACATTGAAAAGAATCTTAAAAATAGATTAATTTGTTGAATTTATTCTGGCCATTGATCCAACCAATATAATTCTCCCTTAGCAAATAGTACTCTCATATATGAAATAAACTTTTTCATGGTTTTAGCAGCCTTACACAGTCAATAGCTGTTTTGTGTTCAAGCATATTAGGTACTTACTAATTTTCTCGCTAGACTTACATGAATTTGTGTATGAAATAGAAAATTTTGATAAAAATTCAAATATAGCACCTACATACTCCTCTGTTCATGGTTTTTAATTTATTAGGCCCATGTACAATAAATCTTAATCTACTCTGTGTGCTACATACAGAAAATATTCTCCAGCTGGTGAAAACAAGTGTAAATAATGTCAGAGAAAGCAGAAGCTGACATGGATTAAGTGACCTTTCTAATAAAAGGAGCAATAATTGTAAATTAAAGTTTCAATTACCCAACATACCTATGGATCAATATTTACAGATGCGTCTCATGTTGAGGCAATAAATTCTGAGGGAAAGGACCTGTATACGAAAGGAGTTTCTTTTTAAGTATCTTCCTTCAGCCTCTGGGATTTGTTTTTTTAGACTGTAATTTCTTGTATAAAATTGTCTTTCTGTCCCGCAAACTAGAACTTCTTTTCCTTATTTTTATTTATTTGGATGTGCTTTTGGCCTCTCTGTTTTTTCTGTCTCCTCCTGCCCTCCCCACTGCTCACTTTCTTTTTCCCTGCATCTCTTCACTGGCAAAACTAATTTCATCCATTTATATGCTGCTCTCTGATGCTGTTTACATTTCTGATTTTCTCACCTTTTATTTCCTTAGCATGCTCTTCATATTCAATAATTTATTTTTGGTTTTGTTGGTTTTTTTCCAGTCTGAACTTTGATCTCTGATTTACACCTGGAAGATTTTCCCCATTCAGTGGGGAAATAAGCTCTCTTAGTACACACCTTGTTCTGAGAATTCATCTGCTATGTGTGGTTGATACTGATAGGTCATGCAAATGATTTTAGGTCTTCTTAAAATGATTTACAGTTTAAGATAAAGTTGTCTTCAGCTCTGCAATGTCTTATGTGTCTGTGTTGTGTGTGATTATAGCTGCCTTGGGGCAGGATTCCTGTCTTCTTTCTTTTGCATGCAGCTCTGAGCATGTTCCTGTCACTAAACGAGTCATGTTATTATCGACTAATAGATGGGGTGTTTCACTTCTCTGTTTTCTTAATTTGAACCTGTGTGGAACATAATTCCCCTTTTTAACCATTTAAAACCTACCTTACAGCTACTTTTATTCTCAGCCCAATGGAAACAAACAGGGTATTTTCTCAGCAGAAGCATGTTAGTAAAATGTACTGTTGGCACGACTCCTAAATCTTGATTTAGAAGATTTTAGAACAGACATTTTGAATGATTTATAAATGAAATGCAGGGACTGATGTGTTATGTTTGCTTCAGAGATTGACTGACATGTAATCTAAAATTTCTTCACAGTTGTGTAGTTACTACTTTTGACTTTAATGGGAAATTCAAGTCTCCACTATCAATTTGATTAATGGGGTAATACAACTTGTGACATTAAAAAAGTTAAATGTTGATAAAGTTAGGAGTTTCCTAGGAAGTTGAAAATATATTCCAGTTGTTGATGAAGAGTTACGAAGTCTTGAAAATGTTAACATGATTTTTAACGTTAGAACTTTAAATAATACTTGTTATCTGAATATTTGTTGTGTTCATTCCATAAGACTTTATGCTGAAATCTTAATCTTTGCAGAGATGAAAAACTTTGTTACATAAACTAATTGGTTTTGAAGAAAGGAAAGGAGCGTAAACTGACACATGAATAAGCTATATATACACTCTTTGAAATCCTATGTAGAAACTATGTAGAAAAAATCTCAAAAAATTGCATCTGCAACAAGACTATGCAAAAAAGCATGTTGGCCTTTTTAACGTTTAATTTTATTTTTGTGTAATATTTCAATATGTAATGTTTTTATTATTTTTGACTAGAGTGGGAACACAAAATATTATCTATTTATAATCAAGCACACCATTTTCTGTACAGGTAAAGTAAAAGAATGCAATTATAGAGGGAGAGAGCAGTGGCCATATGTAATTAACTGATGTAATAATCTTTTGGTAGTGTAGTAGAGTAGAATTATAATCTGAGAAAAATAGTGTTGTTAGCTGTGAAAACGATGTTGATTCCCACGTGCCAGGTCAATGCCTGTTAGTTAATATTTCTTGGTATACATTGACATGAAGTGCTTCTCCGTGGAGACCGAGTCCTCTCTGCCGGAGTGTGTAGGTGTGTGCAAGTACTATGTGTGTGTGTGTGTGCAACTCTGATTTTGTATTCTCATTGGGCAAGAGTTTTGTTTGGGAAAAAACAGTTTTACCCCCATTTACAGCTGAAAAGCTGGAGAATGGAGAAATTAAGCAATTTGGGACTACAGAACTATGCTCTAGTGACAGAACTAGGACATTCTGAGCCCAGAACTTTCCTCCATAGCAGGAGCATTATTGCTGTCGTTCTTCCAGTTCTCCACTTGTAGAAGACTAATCTTGTCCATGAGACACACTAGAGGGTTATTAAGATTCATATCACAAAATACTTTTAGGAAACACCATTGTCCTCAGTGCTGCCATCTTGCCTCCCATATCTTCAAGGACTTGATTAATCTAAGCCTGTCTTTAAGACTGGTATTCCTTACAGATTTTGTGTTTTTAATTACCCTTGGTTTAGGGAAGATTGGCTTGTTGTTTCAGTAATCATGTAAATCCTTAATGGAAAATAAGGAGCTTCAAATGGCATAGATTAACATGTTTTATCATCCATTTTCTTCAAATAAATTGATGGTTTTAGACACTTAAATACTTACAGCCCTACTCTCAGTTAAGACTGTTAGCAGGCCCAAAGGGATTGATGACTGTTTTTTAATAAGATATTGCACAGAATGAATGAAAACAGTGAATCTAAGCCCTATATTGTTATTAAAATGTTGATGCACCAGAGACATACAAAGTTGTGGCTAAAAACGGGCTTTGAGAGAAAAGTAGGATACGAACAACTGTGAATGAAGCTTTAAAAGGAGAAAAAAGATGACCCGAAAAGAGAGTAGGTTTAACATACATCTTGCAGAATGAAAATTTCATCTCTCCCCTTCTCCCCATTGGTATTTTGCTAACATGTTTTTAGAAATAAGCAGTGACAAGTTATCACTTTACACTAATTAACATTTTCTCTATAGAAGACTTTAAAGTTTCTGCATTCTTGAAGAAATCTAAATTGCATGGTAAAATATTAAAATCATGTTTTTAAAATTCTGTCATCGTCTTCTGCTTGTGACAAATGAGAACCCATTTGCTTCTGTATTTTCACTCACTGTCTGTCAGTTCCCAGGCCTAGTAAGCTCTGAGGGCTTTCATGTGATGTTTTGAATATGGACTAGTCATATCAGACCCTAAATCCAAAATATTTTCCAAGGTTGAAGCAAAGATGTTGCATTCATTTAATTGATGTTTTTTTCTTCTGTCTGTACAATCACAATGTCCCATGAGGTGGATTCCCGTCATCTTCATCCTGTATAAGAATTTCTCTGAGACCACTGAGTCTAGTATCTGTCCTCAGACAAAATCCATTCTTCAGGGAAGCTGTCAGTGAACTGACTGATGCCATGAGTATGTTCATTTTCACGTGCTCTATGTACTTACGCCCTGAAATACAAAAGTTTTCTTCATTATATAGATAAAATCAGGAGCAGAGATATGTGGAAGTATATTGCTTTTCTTGGTGTATATTACTTAGTATATTGAATATTTATTTTTGAGTTCACTGTACTAGCGGCTAGTGATAAAAAAGCAAAAAATAAAGTTGAGCACAAGTATGTTTTAATGTAGCAGTGAATCAGGTTTTATACTACTGTATCTTTGTATCTAAATGATTTCTTCTTCCTATTTCTGTTGTCGATGTTCTGCATTTTAATGCCCAGATGAACCAGTTTTATGGTTGAGAAGTTATTTTCTAAAGCAAATGATGAATGTAGCTTTACACAAGAATTTTAATGCAACAGATGCATTCACTTATAGAATAACATCAAAGACTCTTTGACAGCAAATGAAAATATATTAGTTTGTCATTAAAGGAATTTTGAATTTCTTACTAACTTAGATAAATGCAACAAAATATATTTTTGACATCTCATTAGTTAAGTTGATTCCAATGGAGTCGTACATTGTTAAACATGATAAAACAGAACATTAAGACCCTTGACTGGAAAATGCCATACAGAAAAAACTGGAATTTATTTGGTTTGTGTTTTTTCTGCACCTTCATTTTACCTATGGTTCCCAAGAACCAAGGAATTTGAGCGTTGATTTCAAAGAGATGGTCTGTTAAAAAGGATGGTAGTACCAAATCTTTGTCTGACAGACAAGAAATAATAAGATAAGCAGATAGAGCACTTTTAGCAGGAAGAAAAGACCAGTGGGAATGACTTGCCTTTCCTGGAACCCCATTTATTCACATACTGCATTTTTGAACTTATGAATTTGACTAACATTTATTTTACCTTCACCTATTACTGTGTTCTTGAAACAATTTTACGTCTATGCAGAGAATTCGACTTGCACCCTTCTGTAACTGTCTCCCGTCAGTCCTCTGTCTGCCCAGTAGTTTCATCAGAAGGATCAAAGAAGAATTAGGGTTTATTGGGGTCTCCTTGCAAAAGATGTGCAGGGTTAATTCTGAGACTGATGCATTCACATGCCAATATCTGTTCATAAATATAGAGGGCTACGGTTTGAACGGTTCTGTGTGAATATATGAACACACTGACAATATGTGGCTATTAATATTTTACATTTTAGCCTTTTGCCAAAGGTAGACTGAGAATAGGTCCAGCTCCAGACAACACTGCTTGTACTCCTAAAATATTCTGTTGTTCATCTGATGATTAGATATCCCTTAATTCTTTTTTCATTTTAAATCACAAGACAGCCAATACCTGTTATTCCTTTGTCACCCTTAATAATTGCTGGTAATGTTGTCCCCTGAACGTCTTTTCCCTCATTCATAAAAAATAGGGAAGAAGTTGGTATATTTGCTCTTTCCTCGGTTGCCCATACCACTGGGGATGATTGCTTGAATATAGAGTTTCCTGAAGAGCTGGCAGGCTGGTTGGTGATGGATATTATCTCCTGGGAGCTGGCTTTCTTCAGGGAGAGCTCAGGGCAATCAAAGTTTAGGACTTCAGGAACACATTGCACAAATACATCTATACTTTTTGTTTTTGGAGAGGGAGGTCACTACAGGACATGGTGGATGGACATGGCCCCTGACTTCAAACTGGTCAAAGACACTCCGCCTCAATCCTGAGCATACTGACCAGAAGAATCCCCTGTGTGGGCCCCGCATCCTTGACCTCGGGCCTTTGGCAGTGCTTCTTCTTGCATTTCATAAGCCCTCCTTTTGTGATTCATGAGCCAAATGTCATGAAGCTGATACTTATCCAGGTCCTTCATGAGTGTTTCTGCATGCATTCCTGTGCTCCCGTTTCTAGGAGGATTTTCATTTACTCTCTGTTGTGATACTGTGCCTGTGGTAATGTTATGCAAACACCTGAGCTAAGCTGGCTTCCTACAGACAGGTGCATTTAGTACAGGAAGGAGTCAAACCTCCCACAGTGTCTGACTATTTGGGGCATGTGCCAGTCCCCTTCTTTGCCTTAGATAATTGACTCATTGGAAGGATCTACTATCGTGATAGACTAGGGACTCTTTCAGAAGTAATAAACGCAATTACTGATGCTGGCATTGATTTTTTTTTTTTCATACTTTCCATTACAACCTTGAGAGATGTGGAATGTGGCTAAAGAGGAGTTTTGTGTGTGCATATACATTTTTCTTTCATTAAGTCTGTATGGGGACAAATTACAAAAGATGGTGTTGAAATGTTATTTGACAGGATTCAGTCTTTCCAATGCAGACAAGGCTGAATGCTGCTCCAAGTACGTTGTTGAATCTTCCCAAGATGACATTATGTTCAACTAGTCTTACTCGTTATGTGTAAAATCAGAAAGTGTGCAGAATTACTGAAATGTCAATTGCTGAAACACAGAGTGTAATTCAGGGGCATGAGTTAAATGCAGATCAGTCCAAACTATGTAGAAGTAATAAATTTATTTTTATTTTTATACAGTTAACCCTCAGTATAGTTAACAATGTGTGCAGGAGCATGGATGCAATTCCCTATAACACAATTCAATGATTGTATAACTGATGTTATCCTTTTATACATATGTGTGTGTTTCTAGAAGTAAGAAAAATGAAGAAATTTAAAATGGCTCAGTCAAAAAATTGGCAAAAAGAAAGAAATGAAGCGAATTAGAGATACATAAGGCTGCAGAAAGACAGGATGGACACCACTATAGCAGTGACAAGTTTATGGCATGAGAGATAATGAGCAGGAAGAAATGAGGCAGCTAAATGATAAGGTAGGGAAAAGAAGATGTGGAAAGACTGATGCAAAAAAAGTGTGCTGTTTGGCAAGAGAGGAATTACATGATGGTCTATGAAATTAGAGAGTAAAGAAAGATAAGATGAAGTGAAATTGGATTTAATGAGGTAGAAGAAAGGTGATTAGGGACAGAAGAAAAATAGAATTTAGTGATGAGAAAATCCTATTAAATTATCCAATAAATCTTCTTTCCACTCAAGAATTTCCCTTTCTCCTCCTCAGGATAATTTCCAGGATGTTTGTGTCAATATCTAACCATAG
The DNA here is from genome assembly GCA_013397845.1 of Melanocharis versteri. Lineage (NCBI taxonomy): Eukaryota > Metazoa > Chordata > Aves > Passeriformes > Melanocharitidae > Melanocharis > Melanocharis versteri. The sequence continues at coordinate 2,357,249 of VZTG01021098.1, read as the reverse complement.
AATAAATGCCCATTTCACCATCTCTCCATAGAACCAGGGAAAGGATACAAGTGTACTCCTAGCATGTAGTGATAGCATCCAGGCTTGTAGTCTACCTACTGTGTTAGCTCTTTTCCAAGACCATGGTTGAGAAACTGGTATCACTTTTTCAAGGGCTCTTTTGTTTAGGGTGTTTTTGGATGGGCATTATGTCCGTTCATTAGATGGGATACTCTGTATGATATAACCATCTTTCCCTTTTTTTCATAATCTCCAGTGCATTAGTTAAATCTCTGGAATTTGTGCCATTTGCTTCTTTTTAATATTGTTTAGTTCCCTATTACAGCTTATTTAAATCCAAGTATTGCAGATAGGAGCAGCAATATATGGTGTTCATGTGTTGTGGTTTAACTCAGGCAGCAGCCAAGTACCACACTGCTGATTTCTCACACCTTCCTCCTTCCCCTCCCATGGAAGGATGTGGAGGAGAATCAGGGGAAAAAAAAAAAAACAAGTAAAACCTGTGGCTTGAGATAAAAATAGCTTTATGATTAAAATAAAATATTATAATAATAATAATAATAATAATAATAATAATGAAAAGGGGGACAATAAAAAGAGAGAGAGAAATAAATCCCAAGAAGAACGAGTACTGCATGCTGCGGTTGCTCACCATCTGCTGTCGACTGCCCAGTGAGTCCCTCAGCAGTGACTGGCACTCCCCAGCCAACTCCCTTTTCTTTCCTGAGCATGAAGCTCTGTGTGTAGAATATCCCTTTGGGCCCTACAGGTTGGGTGTCCAGCTGTGCTTCCTGCTGGCTTCTGGTGCAGCTCCTCACTGGCAGACATGTGCCACTGAAAAGTCCTTGATGTAGGGTGAGCACTACTGAGCAACAGCTAAAACATCAGAGTGTTATCAACATTATTCTCACCCTAAATCCAAAACACAGCACTGTGCCAGCTTCCAAGGAGAAAATTAAACCATCCCAGCCAAAACTAGGACAGTACAGCAGATAGTTTTCCATTAATTTATCTGAATAATACTCAGAAGGTAAAGTTCACAGATTTTGGGCAGTTTGCTCGTTTTCCTTTTCTTTTTTTTTTTTTTTTTTTTTTTAAATGGATAAAGAGGAAAATTCAACACTTCATGCCTCCTAAGACAATCCATCAAAACAATTGCCACTATTGAATTCTTAATGCATCACCTTTCTGCCTTGATGTCATGTCACTGGGACCTTGTTTGGCAAGAATTTGTCTATAGGTTAAAATTCAATCTGTTTGGACAGTAGGATGGAAATGACAGCAAAATTACTTATTTTGCACAAAAAGTGGTTTAACAAAACAACCCTGGACAATCCACTACTGTTCTGAAGAAGGGCTCTCTTCAAGTCAGTGAGCTAGTAGAGATGGAGGACTGTTCTGAAAAAGCAGAACAATTAAACTGCAAAGTAATTAAAAAGTAGTTTAACTTGCATATAGGAAGCTTTCCTGTGCAGTTACGGTAGATCTGGTGCACCAACTAAGCTTCAGTCTTTAAATGGTGTGTTTTACAGAGTGGAAGGCAACTAAATTGACCAGAAGTTTTGGAGATCTGATGTTTTAGTAATGACTAGTCACCTGTTCTAAAGTTTTTTGCTTTTTCCTTTTTTTTGAAGACGATTTTACAGAAAAAAGAAGAAATCCAGGAACTAAAGTTAATGCAGTTGTCATAAAAAAACCAAAGTTCATTTAGTCAAATCATAAAACTATGGGAAGTGTACTGTTATGCTTTTCCTACAAACTGGGAATACTTTGTGGAAATAAACGTGTACTAACCAAGTCTTCCACCTCTGTGTCCTTCATGGGAAAATATTTTGAGTGCTGCAGTTTCACAAGTCTATTTGTTCAGCTTGAAGTACATTTCAAAACTGTTCTGGTCAATTAGATAAGCCTGATGTTGCTCAGCAAAGTTCTTAATTTTTAGTGCTGTAAAGTTGCGAGGAAGTTCCCTTAAGTGGTAGTCCCCTTGACATGGAAGGTGCTGAAATCCAACCTGAGCAAGCTGCTTTCCTTTCCTGTAGTCTCTGGCTGATCACCCTGTCTCCATGAATTTGTGTTACTTACCCGTTGTCAGCTGAAGCTGCAACTGGCATTGTTTTAGTGAAATAGAATTGTTAACCTCTTTTAAGAGGAGAAGCAATACCCAAACAAAGCCTGTGTAACAGGATTTTGGAAATTTGTGCGAATATGAAGAGCATTCCTAATGTCTGTGAAAAAGAGAAAAATGCTGAAGTAATTACAAAATCTAACAAGCAAAATAAGTGTATACTTTTAGCTCTGTGCTGCATCTATTTCTTAAATACTTGTTATTACCAGTAAGGACTCTGCATATTAATCCTAAAACCTCTCTTTCTGGAGTGGATGATGCACACAGCTGTTTTTCCAGCCATATGAGTACAGTCTGTGTTCTAGTGATGGACCAAACACCCATTCTTTTACTGGTGATACTTGCATCAGGCTCTGAGCAGGTTCCTGCTGTGTGCACCAGAGTCAAATTGTTTGTGAAGTGAAATTTGAAAGGAAGACAGCATGAAAGAATTTCATAAGGAATATAAAATAAAACAAGATAGCTGTTGAAAGCTACAGGAAGCTTGAACTGGCAAGAAGAGAGGAAGTATTCTAAATTTATAATGAAAATTAATTATGCATTCATTGCATTTGAAGAGGTCAGACATGATGAATTTAAATAGTACATGAGAATGAAGGCCATCTTTTATATTAAAGGCATTACAACAGGGTGATATGAGGAGAGGCAAAGAAATAAAGGAAGCAAATGGGGAAAACTGCAAGACGGAGGCAGTGAGGAACAAGAACATTTAATCAAACAGATCTGCTTTGTGACTAAATTGATTCATGATTTTCAGACAATTCAAAATAATGATAATTTATTAGCCATAAAATTATACTGAAAAAATGCTTAAAGCTGTTGAGAAAGTTAATAAAATAAGAAATTTCAAAGTGGATTCTCTCCAGCTTGCAACAACCTTTAAAACTTACACAGAGTGGAGTAATTTTTTCTTAAAATTTTATTCCTTTCTAACATATAGTTGCTATATATGCTTCTTGCTCTTATGGGGGGAATGCTAATTTTTTCTGGTTTTTGCTATCTCCTGTCACATCTGTGGTGTTTTCACTACCCCCTTTCACTTGTGAATGCAGTATCCAAGCACAGGGATTCAACACGAGCCTGAGTAAATGCCGTATGGGATGACTAGCTGCAGGGCTAAAGCAGAGTGTGTTGCTCCACTTTCTGGGTTACTGGAGCAGAGAGTTATTCTTAGGAGGGATAGACTGTACTGAATAACACTGGCAGAAATTCAGTGGAACCCTTCTGCTTAACACTGTTTAATACATGTACTCTGGGATGTATGAAGATACCAAATTGCTCAGCCACCTTTCTGGTAGAAAGTCAGATACTTTGGAGCTGGGCACCCTATAATTTTCATATGAACGTGGACCATATTTCTATTGATAGCTAAACACTGCTGTCAGACCCAATAGTTTAGTTTGAGCAAGGTATTGCTATGGAGCTTAAACATGCATAAACTGTATTTTGGAGCGTGACTGGGAAGTCAGAAACTTGCTCTGATTTTCCCAGCAAAGGCATACCTTTAATCATAGAAATTCCAGGTGAAATGAGTCCTTCAAGAGTTTAATTTCTATGGCCCTGAGCTAAGCATCATTAATGGCAAATAAAATCAGACAGGCTTAGTGGCTAAGAAGGGTGAAAAAAAGTTGGAACAGAAAATAGTAAATTGCCATCTGAGTCTTTTACATAACAACACATTAGAGAAGAGCTTTTCCCAGAGGGTGGTTTCATGCACCTTGTCCATGGGGTGCAAGGTTACCAGAGCAGGAAAGTGTGCTGGATAATTCCCTTATGGCAGTTGTTATGATACACTGGTTTTAATAGCATCCCCAGCTTTACTTGAGGGAATTCTCCAGCCAAGATCCTAAAGCATCATGTGGAACCTAATAGCTTTATTGTTTTTATTTTTTTATCACAAACATATTCTTCATTTACTTATCGCCTGCACTGAAAATGGCACCATAATTCCTCTAGCTACAATTAGATAACCACAGTTAGGTTTAATCAATACTTATTCTTCTGAAGAATATTATACTGACATTGTGGAGGATATCTCTCTCTGTCCTGACAAATGCAATTACCACTGGAACAGCAGCCTAAAGTCCCCCTAATTAATGTAATTGGTTATTTCCAATTAAATATTTAACACATGTGTGCTGTCCTCATAATTTAGAATCCTGGAAGTTCATCATGATTATCTATTAATGACTAGTTATTGCACTATGTTTGGTGAAAATCCTAATAATGTTGGTGGTGGGCTTTTAGTTGCATAGGATTTTTGACACCTTTTAAGGGGTGTTGGGTTTTCATGTTGTATTTCCTTTTCCCTTGTGTTTTCCTTATTCTTCACCCCTAGAAATGAGTGTAGTTGTGTGATAGTTTTATGATATTTCTTTTTACGCTCACCAAAGTGCTTGGGGTTACTGTGCATTTGCCCCATGAACAAAGTTCAGGGCACTGAGTAACCAGATGGAGGTAATTCTCTCTCTTCTCCATGAAACTCACAAGTATTAGATAGTTCTGGGAAATGCACTTGTGGATGTCCATGAGAAAGACACACTAACAAGAATACGGTGGGCTATCAGCAGACCAGATCAAGCAGAAGTTTGTTTCTTAGAGGGGCAATAGATAAAATAGGACAATCATCTCCTGTTTTCAACTTTAATTTTAATGATCTCCAAGGGCTTAATTCAATTCCAGACATTACTTAAATTTTGCTGTAAATTTAAAATTAAAATTTTATCCTTTTAAAACTTCTTTGGAGCATTTAAGTGTTTCAACATAATTTCCCTCATTTCTAATACCTCTGTCCTGAACCAAAAGTAGATTTTTTTTTTCTTTTAAAAAAGGCACAGCAGGGAAAAATCCTTCCCTGCTAGGATCCAGTCAAATTTCCCTCATCAGTTAGGTTGACAGCAGGTTTAGCACATTTATTAGTTATGACTGCAATTTGTTAGAGCAAACAAGATTCCAACCCTTTAGGAGGCCTACCTAGATTATAACTAAATAAAAACCTTTGAAAAATTCTTCAAGGAAAGAGCTAAGCAAAGAAAAAGAAGGGATTCTGCTTTGACACAATACCAGTTAAGTGGAGAGTACCTTCTTTTGAAAAATTATTCCAGATAACTTACCAATATGTTAATGGTCTACAAGTGTACATAAGTACTGGGGTTTTTTTGCTTGCTAGAGGTTCATCAAAACAAAACGTGTCATAAACTTGTATATGAATCTCCTTTTGAAAATGTATCTTCAGGACTGGCAGTTGTTCTCTCCTCCTTCTTGTGTCTGATTGTATTTCTGGCTCTGAGGCACCTGTTTTTTGTCTGCTACTCAGCAGATAAAATTATGCAACAGCAGTGATTACTGTGAATTTTGGGTTGGCGCGTGCTCTTCTTCTTTTTCAAGAGAATGGATGCTTGTCAGGTCCTTAAAGGGATCTCTGGAGGTCATCAATCTCTACTCAAGAAATGCAACCACCTTCTTCAAAATTACTGTCCAACAAAATTAACCGAAAGGGAAGGTTAATTTTTGAGACATTATTTTCCATGTGGCATTTGTTACCTAGCAGGCTTCTTCTTGAGCAGAACCCAAATGCTAATCCTGGGGGCATAGTTGTCGTAAATTCCTGCAGAGCTGCTCTTTGTGTGCCAACAGATAGAAGAGATTTAGATGATTATCAGCTGTCATGGTCAACTACTGTATTTAGAAAATCTAAACCATTTTGTGTTAGAGGCAGGCGGTGTGGCAATTTACTTGGGTAGCGCTAAGATTATTGATTACCGATTTTGAGAGGTTTGTTAAATATATTGTGAAGGCCAGTACTCATTTGTTTTTTTATGAATGGCCATCAACACTGAAACCTTGAAAGTTGAGTGTACAATAGTGATATGAATAAACCTCATATTAGTGTCTTCAAAAGGAGCAAGTAGCTGTTTATAACAAGCAAAGTCATATCTTCTGTGCTGACCTGGCTCGTGTCTCCCTATTTACCAACACTTACGATTTTCATGATTTCCAATTTTCTGTACCTCATCCTGTAAACAGGGCTGTAGCCACTCCATTCCTTGATACAAAACCAGTATGAGCAGTTGTCTTGTCTCACTGTCTTTGGATTAGTATTTCTGAATTTTCTTCTATGGCAGGGATTTGCATCCAATCGTTTACATACCTCTATCCATTGCTGTACATTCATCCGTGAGAAGCAGAAAATAATGTAATGCAATCAAATAATCTGCTCTTCCCTGGCACTAGAACTTCAGAAATGAAAACATGTTTTTCATAACTAACCTAGATGACAATTTTTCAAGGAAATGTAAGAGCTCTTGTGCTGTGAACTGGACTCACCTCTCTGTTACAATGATGATAAAAAGGGTTCTGTGGTTGCATTTCTGGGGCAGTTCCAATGAAAATCAGGGATTTAGTCCAGCTACACATATTGTAAAACAGACCTGAATTTGAGTCATTAACATGTTTTTCTTCAGATGTAAGATTTGGTTTCACCAATGTGCCGCTATAGTGGGTTGCTTTTGTTACTACATTCGTCTTTTGAAGTTGCAAATATGACAAAGACAGGCTGTCAAGGTAGGTCATACCCACAGAAGTGTATGGGATAGTCAGGAGAAGAATATTGTGGGCTGTGAGAGTGTCTGTGACCCAGAAAGTAGCACAGAAGTGCATTTACTCTGTGTGCTGATGACATATTCACTTTGTTGTTTCAAGTACTCAGTTACTCATTTTCCCACTCTATTATGTTTATTGGACAAGTTCCACATAGTTCATGATCAGCAGAAAACTGAGGTCACACCATTAACATTTTTTGGCATTCATAGCTAGACATTTTTCCCCTTTTAGCAGAACACAACTTTGAAATAAATAAATTTAAAAACCTGAAAGCTAATTGTAGTACATTGTAGGTCAATGAGTTGGTTTTCCAAAAAATGGTACTTCTTGACAATACCTGTTGGCAACTTCTCAGTCATTCTGGAAATAAAAGCATTTGCTTAGGTATGTCAATGTAAATGCCACTGTCTGACTTAAGTGTTCTGTGTTATTTGGCTGGATTTTTTTCCACAATTTTTAAGTGGCTTGTAGTGTCTTTTCCTTGACAAAGAAGGTAACAGCCAAAGAAAACAGAATTGAAAGAGGCTCAGATTGTGGACATTTAATATCTGAGCTGTTCATCTTTGTACGTTTGTGAAGTTTCTGCTTTGATCCGAAAGTCTGTCAGATCAATTGAAAGGCTGATACTTATGTCACTGTTTTAAAGCCCTAAATGTTTTGTGCAGCTACTCCTGATTTTTTAGTAAGATGTATTATCTTTCTGAATATTTCTGTCAAAATTCCTGAAGGACCAGATGGTACAGGATTCACTCTGTGATTGACTTTCAGGGTGAGCCTGCACTTTATAATTTGGGATTTCAGTTGTAGTTTAGCTGTGACCGTGTATGGCTTTATCCCACCCTCGATTTCTCCCATGGCCTCTTCTTGCTTTCCCAGTGACTTGTACTGACTTGACATGGGAAGGAGATTGTTCCGCAGGTGGGTGATTGCAGTGTTTATTTTGGGTGTGCAGGCCAGGTGTGACCCTTTCCAGCTATGATTGTTCCCCTCTGTCACTGACCCCACACATGGGCTGTGCTTCAGGACGTGCCTCAGTCTGCACCAGGAGCTGCTCGCTTTCGTTACCTTTCCCGTCGTTATGCCTCACAGCAGAAAAGCATCATTTCAGCTGCTGTCTGCCCCTGGGCTTCAGACAGTACGGAACGGGGAAGGTTTCGCAGGATTTGTCTGTGGACAGCTGTATTTAATGACGATCTCCTGAGGATTTTTGAACAACACTATTTAAAATTACTAAAATTCAGTCCTTACAAATGCTTTTGTGAACATTTCATAGCCATGCCCAAACAGTTCTCCATGTTTTGTGCAGACAAGGAGAAATTATTTCAAAGGAAGCATTGTATGCCATCCTGGGTGACATCCTGCTGCTTCCCAACCATTTTTTTGTTTGCCTTTTTTTTCCTGTCTGCTCCATCATATATTAATTCCGTCTCTTCCTCCTTCAGAGACAGATGGTGAGCTGGTGGTACTAATGAGCTCCCTGCTGCCCAGGGAAGGCGGATTGAAATGCTTTGTGTTCTGAGAACTAACAGGCTGAGCACCCTCACTGAGGATGTAACACATGTGATGAAAGGTTTGATGCACAAATACTGTAGCAGACTTTTTTTCACAGGCACCTATGAACCGTGTTTCCCCAAGAGAACAGCTTCCCAAAACAGCCTTCCTAATAGTCCGATCCCTACTGTGTTTATTGGAGTATTGCTCTGAATGCTACAATAATCTCTCTCTTTTATGGAGATGGAGAGAGCATTAGGTTGTGGACACATGGCAATTGAATGCCCTGCTTCTCTGGCATGAGCACACTGAGAAATAAAAACAAAGAGCACCTGCTGTTCCTCGGAATGAGTCTTTGAACATTTTAAAAACTTTCTTGGCAGAAAGCCATTCTCTTCTAGGCTGACTTTAAAAGGAATGCAATTAATTATAGGAGCCACAGACCTCTAAGGTAACAAAATGTAATTATCCAGGGATTCATGACTGATTCTGTTATGTCTTGTTTAAAATGTAACAGGATTGTCAAAAGTGAGTTGTACCATGGATGCAATTAAAGACAGATCCAGTTGGCTGGGAAGTCTAATGGCTGCAGTCTCTTGACCAATTCAAGGCTGCCTACAAATTTTGGAATGGTAGTTATGTGGATTCAGGATGATCATGATGAATATTTAAAAACCTAATGAATTAAGATTCTGAGAAATTTTGTAATGGATTCATTTTAAATGTGCTCTCTCCAGCAGAGACCACAAAGATGTAACCCCTTCTCCATGCTCAGCAGAAAGACTTCAGTGAGAGGATTCTAATAGAGTGAATGTGAAACATTCAGTTTTTTGTGTTTAAAACTAAATAAATACTAATATCAGAGTATCTGTCTTTTAATATGAGATCTCTCCGTAAGAGAGACCATTTTGTAACTCAAATGGAGAACATTAAAAAAAATCAAGGCTTTGTTTTAAATTACTCCATAGAGATAGATCACATATGTTTAGGGGATGGATAGTAAATCTAGCTCTAACCTGAGCAACTATTATAGCTGATAAAGAGGTGTGTGGCTCTTATCAAAGCAGGTGCTTTGATATCTGTTGATTCAGGATAGTACCGAGTCCACATTTAAGTTAATTACTGTATACTAGCAAGTAACAGATGTGCTACAGATGGCTAGGGTGATTAAAATAAAAAAGCTCATAAATAAAGATTTTACAGGTTTGGAAGCTAACAATAAATACATGAGTTAAAAAGGCCTGTATTAAAACTCAAATATTTTAGTAATTGAACTAAAACTATATTTATTTATTTATTATCAGTCAGTTGCTGTGAATAGGATTAAAACAGAATATTTAGTTATACACTCATTCCCATTTGACTTTACTTCTACTCTGCCAGCAGTCACTCTGGGATAAAGTGTGTGTACTCTCTTTTTGGTTCTGTGCTTTCACCATCTTTCAGTAAGAGCATAAAATGAGGGTCAGTCTGAAAGTGGTTGGTGGTCTTTTCCTTTTTTTTTTTTTTTTTAGAATGTAGATTTACATTTATGTAAATAAAGCTTTTTACAAAGCTGTACTGGTTTCACCAAGAATCCTTTTACCAGCATTTCTAGTTTATGGCTGGAAATTCTATGCTGAAGGGAGAGGGAGCCACACATAAACAAACAAACACCTACCTCAGAAAAAGCAATGTGGTCCTGTAGGCAATGCAGGATGAAGAAGTTGAACCAAGAGTTCCCACAGGACTTGTGGATATCTTGACAAAAGGCCTTTGTTTTGTTGTTCTTTTATCCTTATTTTTATCCCAAGTCAAACCATAGCAAAATGTAGTCTCAAAAATTTTATATGACAAGAAAATTGTTTCCTGCCCAGCTATGAAGGGTGTCATTGTAAGGTGAGAAAGATTATGAAATGTTAGTAAAGGAAATTATACAATCTCAGTAATAGAAGTGTGTATGGATAGGCTTAACCAAATTCCAAATTAATAATAAAAATGTATACCATCACATGCATATTTATGTGTATACGTATATATGATATATTATTTGCCAAAAGGTGTTGATCTGAACATTGTTGTGTCATGTGCGAAGATTAGCACAAGATGCACTGCAGAAATATTTCCTTCTCTTATGTAGTAAATTTGCTTCATATTAAAGCTTTCCATTAGTTTGGATTTTGGATATGGTGGAATATTATCAAGTATAATGCAATACTGTTCAGACACGTTTTAGGTTTGCTTTGTCACAGACACACCCTTAAAGAATTAGACAGGAAGACAAATGTTGCCTTTACCTGGATTTGCACCTGGATGAAACACCTTAGAAATTGCTTTTAAATTTCTATCATGTCATATGAAAAAGTTCTTTTTTTCCCTTTAGTTGTGAGACAAATACCCCACCCATCACCCAGATGTACAGAAGATGTAAGCCGAAGAAGCATTTAGAATTGATTAAACTTTCTCATTTCAGCATATGCTGCTGGCACTAGGGAAGCCTGGGAAATTCTCTCCCAGTAAAGATAAAGTGAGAGGAAATGCCTTTTCAATGCTGAATAAACCACCCGTGCTTTAAGTATGGAGAAACTTGGTTATTTTGCATCTAATGAAACGTAAACATGTCAATATTGGAGGCTGTTTCCTTTTGTTAAACAGCTGTCATACTATACTGGCTGTCATTGTTATATTTGCTTTGCCAAAATCCTCTGCAATTCATTGTTTCCCAAGCTATATGGATTCAGCTCTTCAGGTCTGTCTTCATATTCGGTTATTCTCTTTATCTTTAGGATAAACTATACCTGCTTTCTTTTATTTTTTCAAAATATCTCGTTATTTCTTCTTTTACCCATCCTACAGGCATTGATATAGACAAATTATTGTGAATAATTCTTTTGAATAAAGTCAGCACAAGAAAAGTGATGTATTTGGAATGTGAGCAGTGGAAGTTTGGCACAAGCAGATACTCTACTGCATCCAGATCATGTTCAAAACTGGCTTCTGAATGTCCAACACTGCAGTTCTTTTGGCCAGGGGCACAAGGCTGTCGTGCCTATGGAACTGGATTTCTCTGCAGTCCCAAATCTGAAATCTCCTGAGTTTGCAGTACAAGGGATTATACTTGTTACAAATGACAACTCAATAATCCACTACCAAATTTCTCCACCAAACATAGTTCTAGTCACAAGACCTACTCAAGTTAGTGTTCATAAAGCATATTTTATCCACAGCTGCTGTAGTTTTTAATTTTTCTTTTTGTGGGTAGCATGTAAAGGACTACAGTAAATTATCTCCTTTGCTGTTGTATAGCACATCTCACTTGTAAGTACAGTGCCAGAATTATGATGTGAATTGTTAATATTCCAATGCTGAGCACTGAAGTTGATGGAGATCTGGCATGTAGGATGATGGGATTATCAGTGTGAGTGCAGTAAAAGGCATGTACATTTTATTGCTTTAATTGGTCACTTTCCGTGAAGTAATTTTAGAGTATCCAGTTCTTTATTTTTGTCCAAAGATTTTGATGGCTTAATAAAAAGCAAACCTGCATCTAGGGATGAATAATCGAATGAAGCTGCTATGGAGAAGGTGGAGAGCTGGTCTAAAGGCTTTCTCGCAGTCAGCTTCCCTGGAAAAACAGAAAAGTGAGATGAAGGAGATTCTTTAGAGAACTCTGTGTTTGGGGTCAGTAAATTTTTATTAGTGATCTGGTTGATGGACTAGACAGTGTATATATTAAATTTGTATATATCTTGGAATCTGAAAGGTTTCTAAGCATTGTTGGAAGACAAAACTGGAATTCAAAATGATATTGGCAAACTGAGGAAATGATGGGAAAACCAGAGGAGATTAATTAATAGGTCTAAGGGCAAACTAATGCGCTTCAGCAGGAATTGACAGCTTCACAGCTACTGATTAAGTGGAAACTTCACAGAAATAAAACTTGAGTTTTAAAATTAACCACAAACTGGACTTCAGTCCTCTCTTTGTGATGCAGAAAAGTCAAACCTCACTCTATATATCTATGTATATGTATCTAATATATGTATATCTTAATTTATGTGTAAAAGACACAAATTAGTCCTTCTGGTCAATTTGGCTTTGTAGGGCATCAGATAGGAGGGAGCCTAAAGAGCATCAGGGGTGAAGGAGGGCTAACAATTGACCTGTGACAAAGACCAGAAGAATGTGGGGATTTTATTTTAGAGGATAGCAGTCAGCTGGCAATATGTTAATCAAATATAATAAAAAATACCAGCAGTGTGAATACATAGTCTAGATGCATAATGCTAGATGGTGAATAGCAGGCTTACATGTCAGCAAAAAAACCCCAAGTTAGAAAATAGGAAAAACTTTTTAGTGGTATACTGTTTGGATTATTTGCCTGAAAAAGTTCTAAAATTTTCATTACTGGAGGTTAATAAATACACAAACAAACATCTGTTAGGGATAAGATATAATTTACCTGTCTTGGCCATGATGGAAATTAAGTCTTTTGAAGAAACTTGCAGCCCTGATGTCTGGATTTCTGTGTGGGTTTGTTTGTTTGCTTTGATTCTAATGGAAAATTGATATTATCAGAAAAGAAATTCTGGGCTTTAGGACTACTTATTGCTTTGTGTACTTAAGGCCTGAAAAAATTCACACCTACAGGTAATATTGCTTAAATTTACATTATTAGAGTTGCTCAAGTTAGGCAAATAAATACTATTATGTTGATTGATAATTATTTAATGTGTCTGTGGTAGGATAAAATCAGATTTTCTTATCCTTTTGGTATGTGGTAAATTGTCTTCCTCCTGAAAAGCTTCTTTTATGACCGTGCCTAAAATAAACACTTTTATCTGCTCTGATGTCTTGGTGGTAAATAAAACATATTGTTAGTATTTTGGCTTTTTAAAAAAGTGTCAGAGTTAATCTGATAACTCTTGTGACCTCCTGGAAGTGGTAATTTGGAAAGCACATTAGGAAAGTTAATAGACTCCACATTGCCCTGTGTGGCGTTAACTTTTATGACCAACTTCCATAGCAATCGTGCAATAAAGCAAAATTTGCCTCCATGCCTTCAGTCTCATTGTTTCTGATGTGCTGTTCTATGTGGGATGCTACTGTTGTGTAAAGTGGCATAAACTCAGATTGAAAAGTAGTGTGACGTCTTTATCACAGAGAGGAATAACCTCCAGCAGGAGCTGATGGAATTTGAGAGAGCCAAAGGATTCAGTTTCTTGAATCCTTGTAGCTGTCTTTGCCAGGGTGGACATGGGCATGGCAGAGCAGGCAGGGCGCCCTGGGGTGTTTGAGGTGGATGGGACACCTGAAGGAATCCTCTCTAGAGGTGAGTGGTTCAACAGTCAGCAGCTGTTCTGCTTGCCCCCAGGATGTTTCATTTTTCATAGAGAAAACATGTTTTTTCACTCTGAGAGGTGCTTCTGTCACCGTGGATTACAGGTATGCTGGAAATGTGTGTTTAGATCCACTGTTCAGTAATGGAAGGATCGAGGACTGAAACACTTTTGCTGAATAGAAAGTAATTTTTACAGTAGTTGTATACAAAATACTCATACTGTATACAAAAATTTAATATTTTTAGGCACTGTGACAAGAAATTGGAATCTTGACTGCTAATTTTGATTTACGCTCAAATCAAGAAGATTCCTTTGGATTTTTCATGCTTTGCATATGTTCACATTTCTGCCCTAATGCATTTTCAGTTCTGTTTGTTACCAGAAATATCTTTCAGATCTGGAAGAAGGAACAATTTCTACCAGGCTTGTTTGTTCTGAATTGCGGCATTACCTCGTGGGTTTATGCTGTCAAATACAGAAAACAGTTAGCTCTGTTAGCTCTCCTGGATCCTCATGAAAAGTTCATTGAACCGTAGAATGGCTTGGGTTGGAAGGGACCTTAAAAATAATTTAGTTCCCAACCCTGTGCCATGGGCCAAGTTGTAAATGAATTTGATATTGTACACAGATGTCAGCTCCATTATAAAGGCAGAACGCTGGAATCAGATCCCTTTATTGCTGAACTTGACATCCATTTTTGAAAAAAGAAAAGCCATTGATGTCTTTGCTATTAAGAGTAGCCTACTGTGGTTACTGGAGGATGTGAGCATCATGCATGGCAATACCTGCAGGGCCGTAGCTGGAGGTTGGTTTATATGACTGTTACGTGGTACAGCCTTTTCCACCTGAACACATTTTCAGATAAATATGAACACTCACCAAATGTTTGTGAAGAAGAGGAGCTAAGAAATGTTTGTGGTACTGACTGATGGCATTTCTAATTTTCCATAGTGAAATCAAATCTTTATGAAAGCTGAAGTACTCCAAAACATATTAGGTCAAGTAATTCCAAGGTTAATATTTAAAGTGGGATGTTTTCTAGCGCAAAACGCTGCCAAAAAGGCAGAGCTGCAGACCAGCTAAAGAAGCACTTGTTCTGCGTATAGGTTTGTTGGGACAGGTACAGTGACAGTTCTGCATCTCCATGTAGTAGACATCACTTTTGTTTTACAATTCTGTTCAGTCAATTCACCTCTTACACTTCTGTTCAGTCACTTTTAGTTCCAAAGGGAGGAGCAGTGTGTCTGGGGAGTGCTTATGCAAAAGGACATTATTGAAGGCTTATGCAGTACACAAAGATTAACTGAGAGACTCGTTTAAGGGTAGAAAGTTCTGTTACAAGTGGTTCATGAAGTGAACTGAAAAACCTCTTGAACTGCTCCCCCTGCACACTTCTGTTGAGACGGACTCAAGTTGGGGAGGAGAAACAGTGATCATTGATTATGGAAATAACTTTTGCTTTAGATGGGAATGTGTTCTCAATTGAAATGATTTTTAACCACTTGGATAAGCAGATTCTGGGATGAAATGGTGTATTCATAAGTGCTTGTCTGTAGTGAATGACAGTAGGAAATTAACATTTACATTACGAAGGACTCTTTAGAGAATGAATTGTTAAATTAGAAAGTATTGTTGTTCTGCATCAGCAGGGATAGTGGCAGAGAAATGGATGGGTAACACTGGAATATTTGTTTATCTCTGGATGAGCAAGCAGTTTTCCTCTTGAGCACAAGGTGACCAAGAGCTCTGGCTCTTGTGATAAACCTCCATGACTGAGAAGGGCAGCTCTCATTAGGTTTTGCCTTCTGCAAGTTCTGCCAAGCTCCTGGGTGTATTTGAGAGTCTCAGTGTGGCATATAATCAGCCCTGATAGTAATTGTTACCAGGTACTTCATGACATGAAGACCCAATTCCATTTTTTGTATCACTCTTTTTCTAAACTGACTGTTCTCTAGGAGCAGCCTGTACCCAGTGTAGGTCCTCTGCTTCTGTCTGCAGATGTTTATTCTGAGGTTAGGAGCTGGCATTGTTTTGTTCTGTGGATGCAACTTGATGGACATTATGGTAACTTTACTCCCACAGTGAGGATTAACTGACAAGCCAACACCATCATGGAATCAGTGAAGGTGCAACCCAGAGGATGATTGTGGCAATTAATTTTCCCTCAGAAGTCTTCTCTGTATTTGAGTGTGTTTGAGATTGCAGTTGAGTTCGGTTTCAAACAGGAAGCATATGGCAGCAGGCTGGGGAGCCAAGTCTTATGCTGGTACACAGGACATCAAAGAAGCCACATGCATGATTGAATCTCTTGTTCTGCTTGAGTCAAGCAACAGAATATTGTTTTCTGTGAATATTAGCTCATATTTGAGAATTAATTTATTTCAATCCTGTCTAGACACGTCTTTTGTTCATCTTCTACAAATAGACTTCAGCAAATGGCAAAAGGATTTTCCAAATCAATAGATTTTAACTATGCATTACAGTACTCTTGAGGATGGCAGTCAGAATTTATAATCACAAACGCTAAGGACAGGACTCTGATTCTCCAAGTCACACGTTGGTCAGGCAAAGCTATACTTACGTGAGCTCTGACAGGGCATAAGGAAACATCTCATTTTATACCAAACAAGATACAGGTCAAGAATTACTTTACAAATATTCTGAAGCAACTATCGTTGATACTTTGCAAACAGTAGAGTAATTTGTCTGAATAACACAATACAATGTTCTGTGATATACTGGTGTATTGAGATGAATTTAGTGTTCATATACATAGAAATCACAGAGCTTGATTCCAAGTGATTCACTTAGATAGGTGCCTTTTTATTGGGGGTCATTTACTGGGGGTCTGTTTTCTGGCTCTTAGCATCTCTTCCCTTCCTGTAGGCATCTTTGCAGAATATTACCATTTCCAGGACATGTAATTTTTCTCACCATTCTCAGTTTCACCTTTTCTCAATTCTAATGGAAATGAGGGTGCTGAGGGTGGCAAGTGAGGTCTGCAAGCCCATGGGCCAGTGCTTCACAGCTGAGCTATGGAACTGCAGTGCAGGTATGTTGTTTTCAATATAGAAATATTTGAAATATTCTAACAGAAATCCCCTTGTTCAACGTTTTTGGAACTAGTTGCCTGCTGACAGCATACCTGATATTTAAGGCATTTTTCTTCTCTTTTCTGAGATGGGACAGTAAATTGACACCAAGTGCTCTTATGCTAAAAGAGAAGATAGCAGAAAATTCCAAAACAAATGCAAATAGGCCTTCTTGACTGTGTCCAGGGGTGCCTGACATTGCTATCGGTACTGTTAGTGATGCTGTACTGGCAATTTAGATTAAATCTGTGCCTAGCATGTCCAGTTTTCAAAGTAAGGACTAATGCATTTCTCTCTCCTTGCTGTGCTACACACTGAGTCTTGTGTAATCACTACCAAAAGATAAGAATGAAATGGGAAGAAAAAGTAGCAAAAACCAATGCTGTTGTGATGAGGAAGGCAAAGAAAAGACAGGTAGAAAAGAAAGATTGTATGTGCAATTAGTGCTGCGATAATAACTGGAAATGTAGTTACTAAAGGTCAGCAATCTCCAAAGGCAAATTTTACTTTCCTGCTCATAGACTTTGAAGTGGTGGGGGAGAAGCTTGAGGGAAGTAGCAAATAGGGATAGGGTGGGCAGAAGAGGATAACAGGTCATGTTTCTCTCCTCAGGACCTTAGGTGTTCTAATGATGAAGTCACATACATCTCTAGTAATTGTACGCCTTGCAGTATTGCTTATTCACTACAAGGCATGGAAGATGCCGCTCTCTTCCTATTTCATTATACTCTGCCTTTGTGTATCTGCTGCTCGAGAGATTGAGGAACAGCAGAACTAATTCCCCCCCACATTCTTCTCTGCCATTTGACACATTTACTAAAAAAGACAAGGTATTTTTTTCCCCCAAATCTCTGCCTAAAAATTTGAAGAGACAACTGCAAAGAATAAAACTGAAGCCTGGAAAATCTACCTACTATATGCATAAACCAAGCTGTATTTTCTTTAAGATATTTCATTGAAAATACAACATAAATGTTCTTCTTTTCTTTCCTTATATACTCGACAGTATGTGTGTAAAAATGCGAGAGCCTGAATGTAGTGTAACTTATTGTTGTTGTTATTTAGTAAAGCCACAGAGCTGAAATGATAAGTAATCCAAACTTCATAATAATAAGTAGGCATGACTCATGGATTACTCCTAAAGTATTTGTTCCATTAATCCAACTCTACTGTGTAGTTTGAAAGTAATTACATTTTGAATATCAGTGTGAATAACTTAAAGGTTTGGGATCACTTGAAGTTTCTTATCAATCATCAGCTAATATCCCTTACTTATAATTTGCATTCTTAACAGAGTAAGTGACTCAAAGCTACTTCTTATTTTACTTATTTTTATAATTATTTACAAATTCCTTTGATTGTATGGTAATATCCTTCACATTTACATCCTTTAGTGTCTTAGAGGCTACAAGTATGAAGTTTGTTCTATTTTAATTCTTTATTGAGACAAATCCAGAAGTTTCTCTGACCTTTTATAATATTTGAGGGAATATGAAGAATCTGAAGCTCAGTTTTGTTGAATGCGTATTTATTTATCTATGTGAACTATGCAAAATATTAGGAGAATCTGAGACAGATCCAAAAGCTATAACAAAAAAAAAATTATGAACTGTAAGTGCTAATCAAAATGCTATCCACACATAGCTGCTGAATACCCATATGTGGCCAATGCAAATAGGGATGTGATGTGACTGTTCCTTGTTATGCTAGATTAGTCAGTTCTTGAAGACACAGTACTGATATGACTGATATAGAGGACAATTTCTATGGGGTTTGACGGGTCATCTGATTATCATATTTCGTATCATTCTTACTAATCTCGTGCAGTAGAAGAGATGGAAATCTGAGCAGGTAAATAAAGAGAGTGCAAATACATTCACACCCAGAATATTCTGACTTGGAAGGGGGCCAAAAGGATCATCGAGTTCAACTCATGAGTGAATGGCCCATACGGGGGTCAAAGCCACAACCTTGGCATCATTAGCACTCTGCTCTAAGTTGGAACAAAAGATCACTTTTCTTTCTGAGACAGTTATGCAGCAATGCAAATATTTAGCAAACACAAAAGAAAATTATTGCCATATGTAATTTTTTAATGTAATAATGCTAATGAAGGAAGGAAAGTATTACCACTAGAAAATATTTCTGTCCTCCATCACACTCATTAAGTCTAGCTGTCTCATTTTTGTGACTCTGAAGTGCAGGAATGCAGGCTCCCTGTTAGTGACAGAGGGAAAAATTCAGTGCTGTACCTTGTACATCATGATGAAAGAGTAAAACAGCTTTGAGGCTGCTTCTCAAACTTGCCCAGAGCTTGCTCAGTAAGTGGTAAGAAAAAGCTTTTTAGATTATGTAACTGTTTCTGGAAAGTGGTTTGCATCTGTCTTGATCTCATGATCTCATGTAATGTGGCCTATCTCGGCCTCAAAAAATAATGTTTCTCGGTCCAAAAAAACCCCAAACAAACAAACAAACAAGCAAACCCTGCATTTTAAGAAGGGTTTTACTTGTCTTTAACTATAAAGTGGAAGAATGAACTTGTCTCTCTTTCTTAAAGTACATTACAGATGACCCTACTGTCCAAACTCATTTACTATTATTAGATCTTTTCAAACTTGAGATGTGCTGACATCCTGTCTTTAATGCTCTTGTAAATTCTGAAGTAAACAGATTTCAAAGACACTTGACTGTTAGTGTGAAGACAAGGTCAAAGAGTTGAATGACAGATCCTCCTCTTACAATAAGACTACCTACCAATCAGTTTTACTAGCAAATTTTTAATAAAGAAAGGAGATCATAGCTTGGAAAATGTATGTGCATGATGTCCATTTTGGTATCCTTGATACATTGATAAGGTCTCCCCTGAGCCTCCTCCTGGCAGAGCAGTCCCAGCTCTCTCAGCCTCGCCCTGTGTGATAGGTGCTCCAGTCTCTAACCATCTTTGTGGCTCTTTGCTGGGTGTACTCCAGTGTGTCTGTGCCTCTCCTTCTGAGGGGCCGCATTATCGCAGCTGTATCTCAATAGTGCTGAATGGGAAGGATTCACCTCCCTCGGCCTGCTGGAAATGCTCTTCCTGATTCAGCTCCAGACACTGTTGGCTGCCTTTGCTGCAAGGACACTTTGATGGTTTAGGTTTGATTTGATGCCCAGGGGGACCCCTATGGCTTTTTCTGCCAAGCTGCCTTCTAGCCTGTTGGCCTCCATTAGGTACGAGTGTGTAGGGTTATTTGTCCCTAGGTGCAGGACTTTTTACCTCACTTTGTTGAGATTTATGAGATTCCCGTTTGCCTGTATCTCCACAAGATGATTACTGATGTATCAGCCACTCCTCAGAGTTGTCTATAATCTATAAACTTGTTGCCATCATCCCATGGATCTCTTTCCCATCTTCTTGGACACTGTGAAATTTGCTGGCCTCCATGTGCCGCTGTTCTCTTGGTGACCTTCAGCCACCACAAGGCTCCTGCAAGGAAGGAGCGCATGTCCTGCTGTCCCAGCCTCAGTGAGAGAGCCCAAACACCCCAACAGCCTCAGAACTACATCCTCTACTGGCAACTCCATCTGAACTTGAGTAACAGATGATAGGGGAAGCTGGAGAACAGGTAATAACCTTAATCCCTGCAAAGGAACTCCATTTTAGACACTGGGTCACTTTTTTCTCTTCCTAGTCTCCTTTAATGTCAGACAAGAACGTGATTGAAGTTTTCTGCTCCTTCAATGCTTTGAGTTATTTTGAATGCAGAGAACTATTCTTATTCTGTGGGGGTTGTTTTAACTTGCATTTGAAATTACATGCCAATAATTTATAGTGGACCAAGCTTCTGTTAGGGGCAGTTAGTCATCACCAAGTGAATGGATGTATTAGCATGCCACCCTGGTATATATCAACCTCCTCTCCCATAAAGCACAGTGACAGCTGTGAATACACTCTTAGTGCAGCTTTCTTTTAAGAAAATAGATCCAGCAAGGCATGTATTCAGAAGATCTCTTCTACCAAGGATCATTGCCTTACTGTTTTATTTTTGGAATGTTCGTTAACGTGGCGTGGAAGCACCATACATCCATGTGGAGGTGTTAATGGCCATAAAATTGGCTGCTTCCTGTACTTGTTGCTATGAAGCGTGATCTTAGTTTGGAAACTCCTGTGTAAATGAGTGTATTTGTCTTAGGATTCTGTTTCCTAGCAAACCGTGCCGCAGTGCAAAATGTGCTGCATTTGCTGTGCCTGGCCCTCTTAACCTGTCAGCATAATTTATGAGAACACTTTGCGACACCTTCTGCTGCTAATGGTCTCTCAGAGTCTTGCAGAAAAGGCTAGTTCTGCCTCCTAATTTTAAGAGCCATGATGGTGGCACTGTTTGTCTCTTTTCTGGATCTATTTTGGATTTATGTCTGGCCAAGGGTTTGAAAGAGCTGCTATTAAAGCAGAAACATCTGCTGGGGCTTTATGTGCTGCTGGCTTGCCAAGTTCAACAGCAGGCCAAACTACAGCTGATGGGCTCAGCCCTCCACAGGTGTCACTGCAGTTACAGGAGAATGACTAAGAGAAATTGGGCTGCTCTAAACAAAATAAATAAATAAATAAGTAAATAAAACCCCTTCAGCAACTGTAGAAGGCTGGTAGGAAATAATGGCTGGGGTCATTAGCAAATAACAGAAACAACTCCTGCTGAAGTGGTTGTGAGTATCTGAATTCCCCGGTGTCCCTGGTTGCTGCACCACCCTGAGATGTGCCTCCTCCCATTCCTACCTGCAGGTTCCCAATTGTGTTCTGCACGCTGCCACCTCAGGCAGCACGGACACAGTGATTTTAAATGCTGTTAAGGAAAACCTGATTTTATTTAACCATCTGAATGTTTTCATGATTCAGACACATCATGGCAACCTCGTTCGTGGGCAGACATGGGTGAGGCAGATGGTTGTTTTGACATGGACTGTTTTTGAAGGAGAGGAATTCAAAACAATGCTTTAAAATTCCTTGTAAATGTTTTATTCTGATGCAGTTGTGATAACTTGAAATAGTCATTCTTTTGACACTGGGGACATGAGAACTGATATCTTGGATGAACTTGAGCTGCATCTGAGCACTGCCCAGACTGCATCCTGGATGTGTACTTGCAGTTTCAGAGAAGCATGCCAGAAAACTCACAACAGGCAACAGTGGCTCTCTAATACATTTCCCAAGTCTATTTTTCTGTATTTACTTATTATTTAGGATTTTTATTTTTTAAAAAAATGTCCAGTTGTTCCCTTAGTTTTGCCAAGCATTTGGCTTCAGGTGCAGAATACCACAGTCAAATTACTGACAAAACATTGACTTAATTTACCTTTTTATAAAGTGCTACAACCTGGCCGTATAGTTCATTTTCCCTCTCACCTCCACCACAGCAATCATAAAATGGAGATCAGCACTTCAGCAGCAAAAGCTAAAACTGCTAAAATTGGAGTTAAAGAAGATTTCTGCTTACTGAAGAGTGAGTAGAAGACTGTTATGGTTGGCAGAGCCCATTGCTAGAGGAGTAGATAATTGCGTGTGAATGTACATGTGCAATTTATTAAATTATTATCAATTATTTTTTAATTTTGTAAATGTTCCCATTTCAACCAGTTCTATCCAGTGATTACAAGAAAATTTGCTGTTCTGGTCAGAAAGAATGAGGCCAAATTCTCTCGTATATCTCAACATGTTTCTTGCCTTCCAAGAAGCTGCCTGACTGAGAATAAAGTTGTTTCAGAAATATTTCAGCTGTGTTTAGTGGTTTAAATAAAAAGCCGGGGCTATGGGAAATGCCTAGCATTTTTCCATGGTGGAAAATTTTAATGTTCCCTGCAAACCTCAAGAAAATATTCTTGAACCATCTCCTTTCCCCAAAGAACACAAGTATGTGAGATAAGAAATAATTCCTTTGTAATTACTCATTCCCCTCACAACAGTCATAAAAGAGAAATCATACTGGAAGTGATATATGTATGTTTCCACTTCTGGTAATATAGTTAGTAAGCATAATTTTGGAAAACTGCATTTTAGCAACAAAGACTTTTTTTTTCCTAAATGAAAAAACCACCCAAACAAAAAAACCTTCACCGAAACTAAACCTAACCTTTCTTCCAAAGATGGTTGTCTAAATAGGTGAAAGGAAGTTAGTATTAAATCAGAAGTATTAATTTGTTTTGTATGTAGTAATTGAATAGTTAATTGAATGGTTAAGTCTCTCAGTAGCAAACCTCCCACGTGCTCCGTGATACACTCCATTCCATGCTGAGACCTACTAATGAAGTGCTGGACTTGCAGCTGCTAAAACTAAATCTCCACAGGGCTGTTTCTTGGGGTAAATGCTTGTATACTAACTGTTAGTTACACAATAGGTTGAATTCAGTGAAGGAAGTGTGGTAAGAAATTGATCTTTCCCTATTTCCCACAATTCCATTCTTTTCTACTCCCTCATGTAGGTCGCCATAACTGTTTGTGGGAAGGGATTGTAAACAGCATTACTGAAATGATCCAAAAGCAAGACTTCAAAACCATTAATTTGACTGTGAATAATTTCAATAATTTTGTTTTTAACAGGAACAAATGGCTGGGGTTGAATGATTGTGGGGAAATTTTAATTTGCCCCCAGGCACCTTAAGATGCCCTTGTGCCCCTGGAGGGCAGCGTGGTCCGGCGCAAGCCCCAGCTCTTCAATGGCTGCAAAACTAAGGAAGAAATAACCCAGAGCTTTAACTTTTTGCAAAAGTAAGACATAACCCTGTCTTGCTGGCAGTGTCTTGTCTGCTTTGTCACTGCGACACTGCTTGTTTCATGGTTGAGTGGATTCATCACAAGTATCTGTGTACTGCAAGCGTGGCTACAGGCTGTACCTTCCAAGACGTACTGTCAGCAAGTGCTGTGTGTTGGTGATGGAATTAATGCACCAAGGCAGTAGTTTCAGAATAGGTGTCTAACCTAAACTAACACTTTCTGGGAGGAAAGGAGATGGCTACAGCTAATAGAAGCTAATGTGATGTTTTGTCAGCCTGTAGAATATAATTGTTGGAGCTGTGCAGCAAAGTAATGAGGAGCTTGAAAATGTCACTGATAAGCAGAGTGATTATAGGATAATGAGCAGGATGTTTGTGGTCTATTGAAGGACTAATGAAGGGCTGCAAAAGATAACTGTGATGGTATACAGGGAGATATGCAGAGTAGGAATGTTTAAATACAGCGCAGAAAGATATGTAGTAGATAGTAAAGACATAATGCTGCTAACTGTTGGAGTTTGAGCGTGTGTGTGTGTGTGCATTGTGCAGATTAAGCAATTAACCAAAACCAGTACCTGATAAATGCATGACAGAAGATACTAGTAAGGGAAAAGATGATACAGTACATATTATATAATTGACATACCTCCATCAGGTAACATCCCCAACTGTACAAAGAGTGTTGTTTAACACCTTCCGTATTCTCTCATAAGAAAATGTAAATGGTTGCTGTGCTGTGCAAAGCATTGGGTCCAGACAGCTCTGAGACAGGATAGTTCCTGGAAAACGTGGACTTCAAAACTCTTTCTTCAAAGGTAATTGCAACATCAGTGTAGAAGACTGTAGCCTGGCATGCCAGTCTGGGGCCCAGTCAGGCTCGGTGCTGTGTGGTGTCGGGGGACCCGGCTGTGTGCATTGCAGATTAAGGTCATGTCTCATTCGTCACTGTGACATTAGCAGCCATAGTTCCTGAGGAGAGATCTGACTCCCTAAAGTCACCTGGCATGGTAATCCTGGTTTTTAGTATTTGCTGCAGAGGACTGGTTTTCCCTCTACTGCGGCCAGTTGAATTGGATATGTTTAATGCTTTGAATAAAAGCCCAGTTCTAGAATATGTGATGTTTATGATCCTCCTTGAGTCTTCACTTGATACAAATGCAGGTTTTTGGGTTCTTTTTTTTTATTTTCCTGTGGAATTTTTTAGGTCAGCAATTTGCAATCAAATATATATGGACATTAATACCTGTAATTATTGGAAGGAGTCTCTATAACTGTATAAATGCAAAGTTGCACCATGTCCTGTACACGGAGCATTACAGAACCGGTCACTTCAACTAAAAAGGCAATTGGGATTACCAACAGCTCTCAAAAATATCTATGTTATCAGATATGTGATCAATATATGATATCTGTAATTGATAAGTGAAAACGGGACATGTTCATCTCTAGTGTTATTGGGAAAAGAAGGTAAACCCTCTATTGCCTAGATATGAAGTTCCTAAAATATTTATATGTTACCTCTTACACCACTGATTCTTTACTGCCTACACCACTGATTCTTTAGTGTAAAACTGGATTAGGGAAGAAGCATTTATATATTTTTGGTTTTGGGAGGGAAAATGTGTGATTTCCAAAAGACTCAATTTTCTAGAAAGTAGAGAGAGGTATTTCTAAAAAGTACTCCGGCAAAGCTGATAGCTCATTAGTAATCTGTTAATTGGATTGCTGGGTGTTAATTGGATTGCTAGGAGTCCTACTCTTCTACAGCCTTTGAAGAAACTTTCATCTGCATGAATTCCTCAATATGTGAGTTGGGTGTTGGAATCCAATGTTACAATGTGTTTGTAGTCTGAAGAAAGGCTTTGGGGTTTTGGTGGTTTTTGGTTCTATTTGAAAGGATTTTATGAGGCTAACCAAAGTCTCTGCAATTTCCACATTGGACGTGTAAAAGTCCTTGAAGTCTTCTGTGCTGTTTAAGTGCAGAAGATGAGTTAGTTTTCCACTTCTTTAATGATGTTCCTCTGGTTTCTTCCCTTTCAGTAGGTTTGTGCTGGTGTTTGTTGTTAGAACCTCATATGTATCTGTTTTAGATACTCCATCAGCCAGTTCTTCATTACTCTGCTGTAGTTACCTATTTTCCTTATAGACATTTGAGGTATAGTTGACAGTGTTGTCTCTATTATTCAGGTGAGGGACCAGAGCACAAAGGAAATCCTGCTGTTAGATGTAGGTCTGTGATAGAGCAAGAACCTAAAATAATTTCTCCTGCATTTTAAAGTTCATGTTGTAAATCTTGGACTGTTCTACTGACTGAAAGGAGGGGAAGGCAGGAAGACAACATTTGCAATACAGTCTGGAGAAAATTAAGTGGGAAGCAGTCGAGTGAGTTTTATGTACAAATCCACTCTTCCTTGATTCTCTAATGCATCTCAATTGAATATTTCTTTTTCAACAATTTACCAATTATCTAAACCAGCAGATCCTTTGTATTCTTTTCTTTCAAAGACTTTTTTTTTTTGTTTCACCAGTTAAGTAATCCATGAGTCATTTGAAATCTCTTCATTGTTGTCTTCCAGGATTTTAAGTTAATGGAGCTTGTACAATATAACTTATTTGACTAGAATGGATCTTGAGTTAGTCTTCGAGAAGAAAAAGTAGAGGAAATCTGATGAACATGTGTGTTAAGTGTTCCAACCATTCTCCTTCTAGTGTGTCTCTTCAATTCATTAAAAATAAGGAAGGAAGCATTTTTTTGCAGCTGATGTGTCCTTTGAGTATTACATTTGATTTGGGAAGGCAATTTTCATCTCTAAGAATCTTCATTAACATCTTACTAAATTAATTTTAATTTTTCTTATATATTTTTAAATATCTACTTGTAAATATAACCTGGAAAAACAATTAACAATGAGCAATGTTGAATCATAGGTGTGAGTCACCAGGGGAGAACTGTATAATGATAGTGAAGTTCAGACAGGCAAACATTGGTTCATGTCTCTTTGTGTATCTGCTAAATTTCTTCTTCTTTCTCAATATTTGTGTTGGAAGATATCCAGATCCAGTGTTTAGGTACAGTTCCAAATTATGTTAGACATAGACTTATTTTAGCTAAAATATAAAAAAAGTTATATTTTTGAGGATGAGACCCGAATTTACACAGAGCTTAGGGGCTTTGGGAGTTTTATTTCATCAGGGTGCATTACCAATCAGAAGTTTTCCCAACTGTTTTTTTGATCTCACAATATTTGAGCTTTAATATTAATAAAAAGACCTTATTATGTCTGTGCAGTAATGTCATTGTATGATTTTGAGGACTGTTATCTGAACATGCTGTTCTTACAGTGACAACTTGCATCAGTACGTGAGTAATCATGTTGTCCCACCATCCAGTGGTTCTATCACCTGAGTACTGGAAAACGTGTCTCCTGTGAATCCTCCACTGAGTTTTGCTCTATGAAGAAACATCCTTTTAATCTGTAGCCTGTAGTGCACAGGTGGATGCACAGCAGCAGGAAACAGCCTGTGTATAGCTTGCTGTATCCCCTGCAGCGTCTCACAGAAAGCCAAAATTCTAATTAACTGTGTCCAGAACACTTAGAGCTGCAGGTCTGGCCCATCTTTACGAAGGCACTTCTTGCTCTGGTTTATGGAGTTCTGCTGTTATGCTGCTACTGCAAATAGGCGATGCTGTAGGAGGAAGTTTTACTCTTCTCATCAGGTACATGTGTATCCTTTTTCCATTATAACTTGAAATATCTTTTCATGATTTTTTAGGGAGGGAAAAGCATATGTTTATCCTGATAAAAACAGATGACTTGTGTGGGGTTTTTCCATCTCCTTAACACTCTTGACACAGCATGAGTTTGGTTCCTAACAGAAAAAAAATCTCATTAAGACTGGAAAACCATAAAGGGCTCCTCCTCTCCTTAATTTGGTACAAAGTACATTTTGTAATATATTGAAATAGGCATGCACTGGCATCCTAGAATTCATCCTCCCCAACCCTGTCTGTAGCTCAGTAGTGCAATTAAAAGGTATTCTGTTCTAGATGTGTGCTATCAAATTTTAGTTCTTTATATATGCAGAGTCAGGAACTTATAAGTTATATCTTAAAGTGAAAAAGTTGGGGTGACCTGTTTTCTCTGGATTATAGTAAATTTGGAAAACCAATTATTTTGTACAGTGCTTCCCTTGAATTATGTCCTTGAACTATGTCCTCTTGTGTGTGAATGTCTCAAAGAATAGATGACATTCCTGAGCTCTCTCAAGTCTGGGCTATAGTAAAAAAGATTTGGAAGTCTGAATAGATTTCTCCATAGATCCACAGACCTTCCTCCAATCATGGTCTTCCTTCTTAGGCATGATGTACTTTTTGGGAGATTCAGTTGCCTCTTTTCTCAGGCTGGAACTGGATTTTTTTTTTCCCTTGAGATTGCTCATTTGTACCAGAAAAAAAAAAAATTGACTGTGTAGTTTTGTTACATTTGTCTGAAAATACCGTAGTTACCTTAGTGCACTCTTCCTGTTAAAACCTCATTCTTTTTTTGCAGTACTTTCTATGAGTCCTGAGAATTAGAAGGGAAAGTTTTGAACTGGAACTTTTTATCTTGGAACTTATCTTTTTTGGGCTTCCTGCCTGTACTCTTTTCACACATTGACACAGTTGCTGTAGTGTCCCTTGCACGGTGTCACTCTCCAGTGGTCTCATTGTATTAGTCCTGGAACTGCCTCTTCAAAGTAAATTGAGTCATCTTTAAGGTTCAGAGAATTATTTCAGGATGTTATTACTGGGCTAGCCACCGACCTGATATTCTTCCCTCAAAAAGAACAGACTAGGTTATATTTCCATCATATGTATGATATTCCATAATGTACTTGTTCTGCATGATTTCAGTACATCTGGCTGAAGTTGGTATTTTAAGTCTTTGCTTTAATTTCCTTTCTGTCAAATACCACTGGCAAATTAGGTTTAGCACTGTCCATCCTGTTCCCCTTAGAATTTTAATTAGTTCTGTGCTGAACATCCAGTACACTGCAGTTGTGTGTGTTTGATATCTACATATTTATTTGTCAAAATTAAATTGCTGTGATTCCATTAATTCTCTAATGCATTGCTGTGTATTTGCAGACAAAGCAACCTCGGGTGGGGGGGGAGCCATATCAAATCTATTCAGATAACACTATAAAATGGTTAAAGTCTCAGCTTTAGGCTGTGAGGATGGCCTGTATCTCATAGTCTTATGTCCAGTTGGGTTTTTAAACTGGTGGAGAAGGAAGAAAAACAAGGTAAACATGAACCTTTCTTTACTTGGTATTCCTTAGGACCTGTTCCAGGCATATCATTATCTGCCCACTATGCTTGGTGATGCCAAAGACATAGAAAGCTGCTCCACAGCAGCAGCTGAAAGTTCCTGTATCTTGTGGGAAGCTGGATTGGTGAAAGCACAGGAGCCGCCTCTGGCTTTGTACAACATGCCCTCTGACTTCAGTGACATTCTGGGTGGCACTGGGACATAGGTGGGATGCTCATGGCAGCCTCCTGTGGGCACCAGCCCCTCAGGGACTAACCCGCCTCATGTGGCTTGGAGGAGACCTCAGGCAGTGGGTTACCTCTCAGTGTGTACACATGCAGCCAGGGATTTGGTTTTTCACTGTTCTCTCGTTGTACTCAGTCATGCTACTACAAACTCCAGCAGTGACTGCCCTGGGAGGAGCATGAGGCAGCAGAGCCTGCTGGGGAGCAATGCATGTGGTAGAAAGGGGCTGTAGGGCAGAAATCACTGCACAGGCAGTGCAATGTCACACTGGGAGGGACAGAGTCTTGTCTTGGTTCTCTTGGACATGAGAGCTTTTGAATGCTCCCAGTGGTTTGAATGATGAAGAATTCCTGGGAAGGGTACCTTCAGCCCTGTTTGTTATTCCAGGAGAGAAAAGAGTGTATAGAGCAGAAGTCCTCACACCAACTCTCTGTCCTAGGGGGTGCTTCTTGGTGAAGAGGGGATAAATGCCTTGGATGTGTCCCTTTCCAAATGCAAAATGAATAACTGTAAATAGGGAGAGGGCATATGGTACAATTTGATTCTAAATAGAACAAGCAAGGTTTAATCCAAGTGATTTAAATTTGGATGTGACTTGCTTTGAATTTCACTAACTTTTCCTTATGCTAACATTTTATTTGTCTGTTCTTTTTATAATTGACATTGGCAATACAACTGCAGAGCACGGCTGCCGTTTTTCACTGCCGGCTCTTCAGAAATATGGACCAAATTCTGCAGAGTGCCCACATTTGAAATTCTCATGGAGATGTGTGTGTGACATACTGATGGCCAAATACCGACTTTCATTTTATTCACTCAGAATGTAGTGATTCTCTGAAAAAGAGCTGGAGTGGATGGGATACCTTTATCAAGTACTAATTCTGCAAGAGGTCTAGTGGGAGTCTTCCAGATCTCAGGCCAAATTCTTCTCTTATGCAACAGCAAGCTCTGAAGTCAACTCTTCTTTTTCTGCATAGCTGAGGAGGTGCTGTTAGTACTTGCCAGTGAGCCTGTGCTCTTCATAGCTCTCTTTTTCCACCTTGTGGGTGGTGATGGAAAGGTGTACATGTCAGGCTTCTGTCACTGCACAGAAAAAATAAACTAGCACTGCAGAGAACTGCAAAGTACAGACAGAACTAGCCAGTTTTTCTCAAGCCCAGAATCTAGTTTTCTTAAAAGTGGCAGGTTTCTTTTAGTAGCTAATGGGCACTGAAAAGAGAAAAAGGATGGCAGAAAAGCATTGAAAATGGACAGTTGGTGCACAGAGTGGGTATTTCTTTGCAGAGTTTCAATGCTGAAGCCTTTAGAAGAGAGCACTTACAGATGTTTGATTTCTTTCAGGTCTTCAGATTTTGGGACATTATACACAAAGTTGAATCTACAGCCTGGGATTGCCACTGTTATTGACAATTTCTACATTTGTTCCACCAACAAAAAGAAGGTATGTGGCAAAAAAACATTTTTGTAGTGCAGGCGAGATTCTGCAATTCTGTGAAGTGTGCTTTACAGGTTTTCAAAATATAGGGAACTGTTTTTCACGATGGTGAAGATCACCTTTGGTGCATTTGTGACATACAGAAGTGGGATATTTATTGTTCCTGAATAGTACAGAGAGAAAAAAAAAATACCTTGATGGACACTGAAACCTTATGAGGTCATTGACTCCAGGAAACCAAGCTTTCAAAGTGTTTTCTGTGCAAATGAAAAAGGCAATTCTGTAGGTTTTCACACATCCCAACAGATTCTGGGGCTAACATTCAATCTCTTCATCCTTTATGCACAAGGTTCTTTGCATGTTCCTTAGTATAAAGTATAGGGATTGGGCAGGCTGTCATTGGTAATGATGTTTATCCTGTGTAAAACCTTAATTAAATAAATTTTAAAAACTTCTCTCCTTGAAGCTTTCTTAAGAAATGTTCCTTCATCATTACTAAAAACCAAAATGCATTTCCTGGAACCTGGGAAGGTTAAGTGGACTTTATAAGTGAGAGCGAAATCGACCCACTGAGTGTATTTACAATGGATGTTATATTAGAAGCAACAGGAAGAATGATTATGAGAAAAAACCATAGTAACAGCCCTTCTGTGTCTACAAAGTGTCTGTGATTTAAATGGCAAGAATCGTGAAGTACAATATGAAACACAAGCACAGTAGGTCTTTCATGAAATAAGAATTTTCTCTTGATAAGGGCCTTTTAAATCCAGAGTAATACAGAAACACTGATTTCAGGTAGAGGCCACTGATCAGAAGAACAATGTTTGTTGTGTTTGTCTGTTTTTCTTAATCAAAAATCAGTGGAACTCAGTGAGGCTGCCTTGATATTAAGTACATATTGTATTTCTCTTGAAATTGTCACTGGAATTTTGTGCCCAAGCTGTGCTGTGTCTGAGCTTGGTAATTTATTTTTAATCTGTTGCAAAGCCAGAAATTATTTTTTTGTTCCTTGAGGTGGAACTGCCAACAAGCACGAAGTTTCTTCAGATTGTGTATCTCACATATACAATCTATTAGTGGTTTCAAGTCCAAAAGAATAAAACCAAAAATCTTTACCCATCTCAGTTTCTGTAATAAAAGCTAGAAGGATGGGATGGATGAGAGCCATCTTTCCCAGCCCAATCAGCTACAATATCAATGACTGCGCAAGCACAGGGGCTCGGTGGCAATGTGGTTGTGCCAGTTTTGTGACAAAATAAACAGCAGTAAGATCACTGCTAAATTTCAAGCCTGAATGACACACCAGTGTTCACAAGAACCCTCATGTTAATCCTGTCTAAAAAAAAAAAAATCTATATTCTACTGAATTTCACAAGTTGAAGTTCTTAGAGATACAAACCCCGTTTAGTGAACTAATATAATATTGAAATTAATCTGTTACAGAAAGTCCCTTTGAGTCAATATAAATATGCTATTTTTATGTGGATATTTGCTTCTATGAAGATGTTTAGTAGTATACAAACAACAAAAACAGCAGAGCAGAAAGGATTTCTAGAGCCTTTTAATGATGCCAGAGGGAGATATATTAATATTTGAATGATAATTTGAATAATGTATATTCAAATATACATACATGCATATGTGGTACAAAAATGATGAAAGCCGTGGGGTTGCATGCTTTAGCCAACGGCTTCAAGACTGTTCTTGGAGGTTTTGCAGTTACATGTGAAAGGTAAGACAGAAGTCTTCATGTTGTAAGGGCTTTGTCTATTGTAATGAGAAATTTTAGGTGCTGGACCTTTGATTAGGGCACTAAGACTAGGTTGATCTCCCACAAGTTATTTGGGATGGTGGAGGTACATGTCTCCATGTCTATTTCAGCACAGTTGCACTGGGGTGGAATAGAATATTTAGAACTCTGACTCTCTTTCCTGAGCTGAGCAGAAGTCTCAGGGTTTCACTTGTTCTTGATGTTACTAGACTTCAGATCATTACGGTGTGGGTTTTCTTCAACCAGTTCACATCTTTTAAAATGTGCTGAAAATGGAAACTGGAGTGGTGATGGTGTATACTGGAACTGAGCATTTTAATTTAAAGCATAAGTAATCCAGTGCTACCACTTAGCATTTAGTGACTGGGAAAATACATGAAAGCACAGATAAAAGACATTTATAGGGATTTTTAATACTTTGTAAATTAAAAAGTGTTCTATGATTTTATTTCATTTAGCCATTGTAGTCCTCATCTGTGGAAGAACAGATACTGCACATTTAAAGCTCATCACTCCCACCTCAGTGTCATCAGAGCATTAACCACACCTGATTTAAGTTCTGTAGAATTTAGGTATCTGGTCAAGCTCGCTCTCTCTACAATCAAGGGAGAGATGGGGGTATCTCCAGTCAGTTCATACTGTTAAAATCATAGTTCTTTTTTCTTATGAGAATAAGGTTGAATTATCTTGTGGGGGGGTCTCTGTAACTGACTTTGTGACTATTGTGGGTCTGAACAGAATCAAACTGTGGCTGCCTACAAAGACATACAAAGAGATGGGTCATGGTTTAACCCCAGCTGGCCGTTAAGTACCACACTGCCATTGGCTGACTTCATCCGCCAGTTCCCTCAGGGCCTGCGGATTTCTCTCATCAAGTCCCATGGACCTGTGCACCTTCAGGCTCTTTAGATGGTCTTGAACCTGTTCTCCTCCTACCATGGCAAGTTCCTCATTCTCCCAGTCCCAGCCTTTGCCTTCTTCGATTTGGGTGGTGTGAGTAGAGTTCTCATGGGTCAAGAAACAAACACGAATTGGGAGATTATTTGTTTGTTTGTTTTGAAATGCAATTAAATGAAATATCTGCTAGAAGGTTCCAGTCTAGTTCTTGGGCTGACATTATTTCTACAGTTCATAGCTTCTGGTGTACCAGCTCCTGGAGTGGCTTAGACTTTTGCTCAACTTGTCTTCACTCTGTGCGCTGCAGTTATACCAGACAGACCAATGGGCTTCTAAGTGAGCTTTATACAGTAAATGTGAAACTGAGCTGGAAATTTTCTGGGAATTACTCTAGTTTGCATTTTCTTAAGATGTATTGAAAATAATGCAGTTGATGAAGACGTGCATGAGCAGATGCAAAAAGTACAACAGCCTCCTTTCTGCATAGTACTATATGGAAAAGGTATTGTATAAAAACCCCCACAAGGTTATAAGGTAAAATACAGGAATGTTGGGGACTGAATAAGCTGGAGGAAGTATGGAAATAATTTATAAAATCCACTATATTCATTCAAAAAGTGGCACATTCCATTTCTTTCTTAGCCTTCTATGAACAAGTTATGATGAGTACTGTTCGTA
Organism: Melanocharis versteri; assembly: GCA_013397845.1. Classification (NCBI taxonomy): domain Eukaryota; kingdom Metazoa; phylum Chordata; class Aves; order Passeriformes; family Melanocharitidae; genus Melanocharis; species Melanocharis versteri. Next base: position 2,323,559 of record VZTG01021098.1, on the reverse strand, counting down.
GGCCTAAGTTAAGAATCGGGAAGGAGTTGTATCAAGGTCACGTCTACACAATCTTTTGACAGTTGAGGTAAATTCATTCACTCTGTGTCTTTTTCTGGCTGAAGGCAGCAGAACTCTAATGCAGAAATTGTGTTGCTGCAGTTACCACAGGACTAAAGCTATGAAACCCAGTTTTGACAAGAAATGATGGCAAATCTCTGAGGGTAGAGCTTTAGAGGGCTTTGTTGCTCTGAATGGACCTTTCTGATGAAATCCTGGGATGGAGATGTGAATTGTGGCTGTATTGTTTTTGAGTCAGAGTTGAATTGTAGTCAGCCAGCTGCACAAGTAGAAGACATTTTCACCTACCTGCAAATGACCAAATAGGATCATAGGTCATCACCCTAAATGCTATGAAACAGCAGAGTAATAGGCAAGGTCCCACTCTAATTAAGAGTTCACGCTTCCTAAAGATGCATTAATATTTGCTTTGCATTCTGCCTGGTTTTAGTGTAGTATAAACCAGTAAATAAAGACACTGATGTGGTTTTGGAAAGCTGTAGAGTAGTGAAGGGGAGTCCTGATATGTAAGGTCTCTGATGCTAACTTCTCCATTTGAAGCACTTTTTCATTGATCTGTGTCATAAAATAGCCTTTCCCTATACAGCCTTAAAGTGTTGTGCAGTGATAAGGGATGTCCCTGCACTTTAAACAACAGGTTTTATGTAATTATCTCCTTTTCAGTAATTAGCACATGCTGATAGTATCAAATTGTGCAGGAAACCCATTATGTACCATGTGCAGGAAATAATTTGCTTTGTGTTCTCTGTTTTCCAAACCAACATTTTAATTGTGACTTGGAAGTGTGATGTACATGGTTTATAGAGTATGGGAGTAGGGCTTCCCTAGTGTCCATCTGGAATCAGGTGAACAAAGTAAATTCTTTCTACACAAGAAACAAAGTTAGCAGAAGTCAGTTTCACTAAGCTAAATTATCAACAAAATATTTAATTTTTTTAGGGCATATTTGCTGTTGGATGTGGAAATTATATATTTAATTTTATGTAGTGTTGCTGGGGAGGAGTTGAATGAACACACTGATTTTTTTTCCTCACATTCAGTGCACATTTTAATTTTAACTTTAATTCATGATAATGCAATTGGTGCATCCATCCTTCCATTTATATGCTTTTGGAAAACAGGCAGCTAAGCAGTTTATATTCAGGCTTTTGATATTAAGAGAACATAAATGTTGATTGTGCATACACTAACTTATTAGTTAAATGGGTTGAACACACATTTCCCAGCTGTCACAATAACCAATAGCTGCATGTCTTTCCAAACTAAAAGGCAAGGTGACAAACATGTATTCTTGCTTGCCAAACAAGGCAGAACACTTAACATAGTAATAAGGATATAGGCTTTCTTATACACTATTTTAACTCCTGATAATTTCAATAGTATGAATTGCACTTTGCAAAAGAATACTTGCCAGAGCTATGGAAGCATTTCCCAAGATGCAATTGGCTCGAGCAATGTTTGTAGGCACTTACAGGTAAATGCAGTCCTACATAATTTTGACATTTGTCTTTCAGAGCACAACAATTGGTTGTGGAATTTGTCAAAATGCAGTATGACTACATTTACTTGTAAGGAATAATTCTACTCAAGTATCAGTTTCCTTAGAGACCATGCCAGAACACCTGCAAATATAGAGAGCAGAATTATCTTACACTTTTATTAGTAGTCAGCTAAGGTATATTCCTTTCAATGGTGAGTAGTTATTTGAAGAACATTTCCCTGTGAAATTACAAAATATGAGTCTGTATGTTGAGATCTCTACCATGATGTGTTCTTGCCTTATAAGCAGTGTCACCATTCAGTTTTATTCCAGTGATGCACCATCAGAGCACTAATGTGACCTGACTGCATCACTTTGCTTAAGACTTAAGTCCAGGACTGTTCGGTTTGTCTCCAGATATTCCAAATACAATTACAATAGAAGTATGCCCAATAATCAACTCTTTTTTTTTTCCCCACCCATACTTTGCTAGTTGGTGGATTGCCGTGAGAGGCAGTCCTGGGCAGAAATCCCAGATTTTATTCACACACAGCTGATGAGCAATTCCTTCGTTGACAACCAGGAAGCTGCTAAATGCAAGTGGAACTCAATAGGTTAAAACAGTTGGAGCTTTCATTGAGCTGTTAGCTGGAGTCACAGTCCGCAGCAGAGGTTCCTCCAACACCACCAAACCCGTGACATACATGGGGAGGATTTGATGGATGCTGTTTGATGGGGTGTGACTATGTATATGTGGAAAAAATAGGATAAAGCTTTGAGAAACAGAGTGGAACTGTTGAAAATTAAAGCTGTGGATGAAACAATGGCTATTAAAGAAGTATTTGAGTTATTTACTGGTTAAATGGAGGGTAGGAGCCATAGCTTTCCAGCTGGACTGATTTCTGCTATGGTTGAGAAACCAGGGCTTTTTCACACTTTGTATGTAAACAGAGCTGCATAAAAAATGTGTAACTCCTATGTCATTGTCATATTCTAACTCCTTGTAACCCTTTCAATAAGTGGAAGGTAGGAGCAGTGTTACTGGTTTTTTTGAGAATACCCTCTCTCCTAACCAATAAATTATGTGTTTTCCTACGTAGTGTGACAGAGAAAGGTTTCATTTAGTTTTGTTTCCATAAAACTCTTTCTGTGCATTTCTTGATCCTGTTCTTTTATGTGCAGAGCTAGAAGGAATCCCTAGCTCTTGTTGATCATGACAGGTTTGTGTTTGAATACCTTTTTGAATGCATGACTACTAAAGCATTGAAGCATGCAAGCTGAAGCTGCCTCTGAAACTTTTTGTGTCAATTCTTCTCTCTTGGAACCAATAATTATTCTGTAGTCCAGCACCTGAAGTACACTGTCATTAAAGGCTGCCCTTGATATTAAAAAAAAAGAAAACAGCCTGCAAAAACCAGCCAAGCCAACAAACCTGACTTACAATACAAGTGAACAGTAGAATGCCATGACCAGCCTGTAGGTTTCCCACAGTATGTAGGATAATTGCTCATCAAGGTAGAAGGTGTGTGAGCTAAATGGCTGCATGCTTGAACAGACATTCTGTGTTACTATTCCATCCTAGAATTCATTTGATGCTTAGAGATCTCAATTGAAGTTTTTGAGGCTGACCTTCCACTGTGATTTTGTAGCCTAATGTGCAACTTCTGCATTCTTTTGTGCTCAGGCATACAATTATTCTCAGGAAAAATAGGCCTGTCTTTCCTGTACGCTCATTATACATGCTTTTGTTCTGTTTTTATGAATGTCCTGTCTAAAACTCATTAGTCATAAAAGCAGACCAACAACTACCAAAAAGACGTAATGTTAAATTAAGTTTACTGTAGTGAAGCCAAAAATAAAATGACTAGTCGGTGGGAGTACAGCATAAAAAAGATTTATGTGAAAACGGAAAAGACCTCCGAGCAACTGTTAAGAGACCATTGTGCATATGATTCTGCACTTGAGAGACATCTATTTCCCTCCCAGTAATTCTGGGAAGAAAAGGATTCCAAGCATCGTATTTTCAGCAAGGTTTTATTTGCTATTATGATGAGCAGGGGTCATTGCTCGGAGAAATAGGAATAGTCAATCAAGAGCAGGCAGCAGAAAGCAGATCTGAAGCTGGCCTCAGCACCTGGGGGAGGGTGTGCTGCTGAGGGGGTGGCTGGTCAGAGGGAATGGGAATGCACAATGTTCCACACCATGGGGGGTTTAAGATCTGGGATTTTGATTTGCTGTGTCTAAAAATAAGGGTAATTTTTCAAAATTTAGACCAGGTTGTGATTTTAAAGCTCATTATTTTAAAATGTAGATTCTTACACTTAGGCCCAATTCTAAATTTGAGCCATATGCCAGAGTAAAATATAGAGGGGGTGTGGGGTGTGGATTTGCTGTGCAGGACACCAGGCAAGTCATGTGTTTTCCTTGTCCAGCCTGGCCGTGTGCTCATTGACCTGAAAGTACTTCTGAAATCCTTCTCTGCTTGAGATAACAACTAAGGGGAGAAACAAACTCAACTAATCAGCCACAATAGTCTGCAGTAGGTCTCTAGACCTGAGTGAGCCCTGAATGAGGCTTTTCTCCAGCATGGCTGAGAATTTCTTGTGTCCTAGCAAAAGCTCCGACAGTCTTCTAATCAGTTGTTGTGAGGATCATGCACATCTTTTTTTTAAGGCTGTACAGCTCCAGGTAAATATCATCCTGGAAGATTTTCTGATGCAATATGGAGCTTGCAGAATTAAATATAACAAGGAGGCAAATCATAATATATGGGATAGTGTCCAGGGGAGAAGGTGTCCATATGAAGAGTGAATAGAGAGTTACTCAATTTGCATGAATTCTGTCACAGGTAAAACCAGAAAGGAATATGTGCTGCATTAGCGGTGCTGAATCTTAGCAAAAGGAAGCAGGAGAAAAGAGAAAAGGTAATTGGAAAGAGGAAATGGTAAAGGATTGGTAACAAGCCTCTTACTGTATGTAATAAGTATTTAATTGGTTGCCAAGCTTGCTTGGTTGAAATGGATACAGATGAGTCTATAGAACAGAGTCAGGTTTCTGTTGAACTGGCGTAGACAAGATGAAGGTTTTCTGTGATTAATTTAGATTATTTATATCAATTACGATTATCCTGTATGTTGAGATTGCTTTTGTCTAACTGTTTACTGAAAATCACAACATGCCAAGAGGCTGTATCAGGTGCCCCATGTTGCAGAAGGGAGGAAATTTGGAACTTTTTCATCTTAACTCAGAGTCTAATGGCAGGAGCAACTAACCAGGAGGTCCATGTTAAGGAGATTATGAGAAAACTGCTAAACTGTATTTGACAAGAGGTGAGTACCTTTCAGGAGGTCTGCAAGGACAGAGTACAGTAGGCATATTCCCCAGACAGCCCCAAGAAAATAATGGTGTAGTGTGTTTGAAACATATTCATCATGCTTGCTGATGGATCGTCTGCATCTCCTGGAGACCTGTGTGTTTCCTTCTCATTTGCCCAGTGATGGAATGGCAGGTGAGTCCCAGCTTCCACGCTTCACGCTGTGCTAGCATTGTCCAATCTCCTGATGTGTCAAATTCTGCTTCTCTTCTCTGCAGCTGTTCAGCTTCCCTCGTGCTGACCACACAGGCTTTTCTGGTTCTCTCAGTAGCAGAGATGCAGCAGGACTTTTTTCCCCAGAGTTGGCATGGAAGCACAGTGGAAATGAGCAGGGTTTAAATATTTGCCAAGGCCGTTTTGCAGGACTGGCAGTGTGCTTACCCCATTGAGAATCCCTGGGGCTGCTGCCCCCCCTGCTCTGCCAGGAGTAAAACTGATGTTAAACCAGTCAACTTCTGCAATCTGCCTGTCATGGCACAAGCAGGACTTCTAAACTATTGTGGAAATTAAGAATTCCAGTGACTATTTTTTCCACTTTCTTTGTGGCATTTACTAGAAGGGATGAATGTAACTGTTTCTTTACCTGTTTCTAATTCTGAAATGAGCCCTAATTCCCAGTATCCCCAGCACCCTACAGCAGCAGCAAACTTCTACTGAAAAAGCAGGACCTGTGTGGCAAATATGTTCTAATGCAGCCTGCACCCATGTGTTTGAGCGCAGTCAGCAAAAATCCATGCAAAGATAAAACAGGATTTTAATTTTGGGGGTTTTTTTTCATGCTATGTTTCTTCTGTCAGAGAAAGAGTCTCCCTTCTGGAAACTGGAATCTCTTACATTCAAGTAAGCTGTCTCTGAAGCCTTCTTGATGTGGCCCCTCTGGGGCTTGTGCTAGAGACAGATTTTTTCCATCTGTGGGAGTAATGCACTAGGTTGCTGTCATCCCTTCATAGCAGAAGATTACTATGAAATTAATGGTGGATTCTCCTTAATATTGTTGGTTTTGAGGAGGGATCTTCTGCAAGCTTGTTTAAGTTCATGACTAGCAAGTATTTCTTCCCTTTTTTTTTTTTTTTTTTGAAACCTTTCATCACCTCTTTCTGCTTTTCCACTTCCTAATCTCTTTCCAAAACTCTTTCTACTTTTCTTTCTTCCATTTCTGAGCATTACTTCTTCCTACACCTCATACATAGATTGTGGACCAAATTAAAGCTTTTTCTTTCATGGTTACAACTACTAAGGAAAAATATTGTCTAGAAGAATGTAGCTAATGGTCTATGTTTCTATTCAAAAATCACAGTATTCTTGAGATAATAATAAATCTGCTGACACATCCTTAACTATCATTCGTAAAACAAATCTCTTCAACAATGGTGGTAGGATAATTCAGTCAGGGAGCTGTTAGCCAGGAGACCTGACATCAGTTTCTATGACCTTGAGCAAGCCTGAGACTCCCTGTAGCCTGACTTCCTATTGCCTCATACCTTGTAGAATCATTTGCCTGGTACAAAAACATCGGGACATGGCATGATTTGACAGCCTACCTTGAGATCAGATTGCAAGGTAAGGTTTTGCAAGAAGTATAGAATTAGTGTGGCTTAGTTCCTTGTTTTTAAACTTAAGACCGTAATACTGAAGCCTCTAGATCACCTATGATCCCTAAACAAGTGCTAAGTATTTTTATGAACCCGTTTCAAGAAAAATACACATTTATCAGGTATTTTTTGTGCCACACCCCTGCAGTATTCAACAGCATTTCAAGATCTGCAGCATCCTGAAAATAATTGTTATAAATATGATCCTATATTTTATAAGATTGTTTAGCATTTATCAGTCATGGCTGGTTCAGTACATAGGTAATAATTTGAATATGATGGTGATATTTTTATTATCACTTTAATGGGGAAAGTCAGCTATTTTCCCCCAATAGAACAGGATTAATTTTTGCTGCAATTGCTGGATCTACAATTTACGGATATGTGATTTGATTCTCAGTCCTCTAAACAAAATTAGCAGTCTGGGTCTTGAAATTGCTTTCAAATTTGACTAAGATGCTCTCATTCTTTTCTAGAAGGCACAAGTCTGTGCAGGGAGGTGTGGTGGAAAGGTCTGAGATGGAAGTGTGTCAGGGAGCACTGGGGGATTGCGGGTGTTTATCTTGTAAAACTAGGTGCCAAAAACGGACAACTGCAAGTTGCATAAAAGCTGTGCTTTCAGTGTAACTATGACTACAGGAATCAGCCTGGGATCCATGGGAATAATCAAACATCTCATATCAATTTAAGATACTAAATGCGCTAGAGTGGTTTTTTAGTGCTAGTGTATGTCCTGTTTTTTTTCATTCAGCCATACCCATGAACTGATTTTTTTACAGATTGCATCACTTTATGTTTAAATGCTTTTATTGTTAGTTTGGGATGCAGTGCTAGCAGGCATAAATTAGTAGGGTTTGGCTAAAGGTTCCAGTCTGTCCATGAGAATAATATTGTCTCACACTTTGTTCTTCCTGTGGGCTCAAGCAAAGGCAATGGTTCTCTTACCTGCTGCTGCTGAGGATTTTAGATATGTTTCTCTGCTCTGCAAAGTGCTGTAGCACAGGAGCAGGAGGTCTGGGTCTGTATTATTCTTTTTACGTATTTGCTATGTGAGTCTCAGGGATACAGGGTTTGTGCTGGGCTTTGGGATTGCGAAGCAAAGGCTCCTCAGAAACTCTCACATGCTGTATATTATTGCAAGGTCCAATTGTAACTTTTCACTTGACTTAGGCCGACAAAGTCTATAAAATGCCCTTTCTAGACTAAAATTCTATTCAGAAGGTACTAATGTATTGCTTGGTATATTGCAAGACCATATTAAAACCGCTTGTGAGCTGTACTCTGCCATAAGATCTCAGAATTTTATGTGCATGTGGATGACTTGTAGTCTCCTGTTAATGACTTTGGGAACTCTGGAGAGGTTGTAAGATTTTTCCTTTTACAGATGTGGAAAGAGAAAGATTTAAATTACTCACATGGGAAAGAAATTAGAGAAATTTACTAATATGCCACACATCTAAACCAGTCTCTCAGCTTGAAGACTAGTCTTGAAAACTAGTCTTTTCCATCACAACAAAATATTAGATTAATTAAATAATACGCATTACTACCAGTTTAAAGGGGAGTTTGGGCTTGTGGAAGGTCTATCAATACCATAAATATCAGTAGTCAAATATATGAAAGTATATTTTGATGACAAAAAAAAATCAGAAAGGTTATTATTTCCACAATCAAAGACTGAAATTTAGGAAGTATTTTCAATGGTAAAATCATAATTAGCTTTAAGAGGGATCAAGTAGATTTTTACATTTTCTGGGGTTTTTTGTTTAAGATTAAATAGGTGAATAATTTGATAAAATATTCATCTAAGATGTTATCTAAGATACAATATCTCTAAGACTAAAGATGTGACTTCTGAGCCAAATTTCTTAACTTTGTAGAAAGCTATTCTGTGAGGATAATGAAAGTTTTAAAGCTTTTCTAAAGTGTTTGAGGCAATTTGAACTACATCTTAAAAAGTTATACTCAGAAATGAAGAAGAGACTTGAATTTACACCTAGGACCTTAATTTTAGATACTCAGTTGGAAAACATTGCCCCTGTCTCTCTGAACAATTCACAGAATTCACTTTTTATTAACACTTATCTACTATAAATCATTTACCATGTAAAGTACCACTACCACATGGATGTATTAGGATAAGATCAGAAATTTTTACCAATACTCTGAAAAGTTCTGAAAAAAAAAATTTCTTGACTTCCAAATTAAAATAAAATGCTTGGAAAAGTGTTGGGGCTGAGATAAGGAAAACCAATGAGATAAAGTGAAATATTTTCTTTAAGTTGTCACGCTTTTAAATGTAGTGCTTTAAAATTATGTCAAAGTTTACTTATAAAAATAATAAATACTCCTAATTAAAATTAGTATTTGGCTTGGGAAGGTAGTCAGAATTAAAGCGTGCATTGTAAACATTGCCTTTGCCACTTCAGCATTTTCTGGCCAAAATTTATTTTTTTCTGAAAGTGCCCTGACATTTCAATAGTCTGGTAAGTGCCAGAACCTTACACATTTTTTACTCTGATAGCTGGTAAATTTTTGACTTACATAATATTTATAACTCTGAGTTTACCTCCAAGCTATAAGGGATACTGCTTTACTTACGTATTTTTCAATTTTTTGGATTCATTAGTAAGGGCATTATCCTCTTCCCCCCCTTCTTTTTAATCTAAGATCTTAAGAGGCAAATTCGTTTGTCTGATGCCTGCTGTCTACAAGTGACACTGCTCTGGTTTTCTATCTTCTTGTGTTCAGTGGTCCATGATTTAGGTAATTGCCGGTTATTTATCTCTTTTGAACATTTTGATTGCACACTGTGTTTTGTTTGTGGTGTTTTTTTACCATCTCTCTTGTCTGCTGTCTGACTAAAGAAACTACTGCAGCTTGTCAGTGTTTGAGGTTGGACACTTTGCTGTTCCTTAACACTGCTGTCACCTGCTACAGCACTTAAGCCATGTTCGGAAATGTAAGCTAAATACCACCCAGGAAAAAAGAGGCAAAGTCTAAGTCTTTAAGTGTTCATGACAGCAAATAAGTTTATTTAAAAATCAGCAAATGATGTAGTGACAGAATGCAAGAGTCCCCCTTTCTGCTTTCCTGCAGCTTCAGCTATCAAAATTACCCCAGAGAACACTGCAGCTGTAAACTGGCAGTGATATCTACAGTGGCTTTTACCAGAAATCTCCAAAAAGAGTCTATTCTCAAGGCTGTAGGCATTTTTAGTAGATCTTAGGAAAATTAATAATGTAAGAATGCACAGTAAATTTTCAGATTACTTTTTCATTCAGTAAATATATGTCGATTGCTGCACACTAAGATGCTAGTGTGCAAACTGTTCCCATGAAGAGTTTGAGTTTCCAGCTTATTTTCATTTCTTAAGGAATCATAAATACCAGGAGGAAACCTCCAATTTAGGCTTGCCCAGCTCTGTTGTAGCATGTTATATGGTAATCAGAGGTACTCCAGTTTGATGACCTTTCATCTAGGGTTGTTGTTTAGCAGTGCACAGTGTTGCGATCTGGCCTTTCATGTGTTTTGAGTATTGATTTTTCAGATAGCAAGAACTTGAGTAGTAACCTGGGGAGGTCTGGCATCACTGTGACCTGGTTTGCTTTTATTCCTTGTGACTCTAGTCAGCTTCTGGGAGCAGTGGTCTGATGGAAATGGCATGTCTCTCCCCACTTTGCTTTTGTGAAAGCTCCAAAAAAAAATGTTTCCCTAGTGTCTCTTCCTCTAGCTTTCCATTCCATCTTATTTCCATTCTGATTCTCCTTTTGTCCTCCTACCCTTCCAGTTGACCTGGAAGGGGCTTTTCCTGGCACCCTCACCCCAGGAGCAGCAGCAGCATTCAGCTGAGCGTGCGTGGCTGGGCAGCCTTGCATGGTCACTGCTGATGAAAGTTGAGGGAGTTGTACCTTTGATGAAAAATTGCATATCGGATGGTCAAGAATCATCTAAACTGGTGCTCTGTTTTAATAGTGTATTATCTCTTTCCTTTGGACAAAGAAATGTTTGGGCATTATTTTTTTCAAACCTCTATGTAAGCTCCTTCCCTTTCTAAAGCTCCAGGGCATGAATCTCCAGTTCACGCTGGGGTACTATAAAATCACAGAATTATTTATATGGGAAAAGATCTAAGATTATCAAGTCCAACTGTAAGGCTAATGCTGCCAGTACCACCACTAACCCATGTCCCTAAGTGCCAGGGACATGACCCATGCAGGGTTCATGAGAGCAGGACCTGGCACTTTCGCCTTGTTGAACCTCTTGGAGTTGGCCTTGGCCCATCGACCCAGCCTGTCCAGATCGCTCTGCAGAGCCCTCCTGCCCTCCAGCAGATCAACACTCCTGTCCAGCTTGGTGTCATCTGTGAACTTACTGGAAGTGCGCTCTTCTGCCAAGACTGGTTGGACCAGATGGTTCCAGAGGTCCCTGGTACTCTATGATTCTATGACCCCCTCATCCAGGTCATTGATAAAGGTGTTAATGATCTGAATGAGGGGATTAAGTGCACCGTGGTGATGGGTGGCTTCCAAATACAATAAGTGTCATGATGGTTGCTGTGAGGCTAGTTCTGTGTGAAGAACCCATAATCTGCATGAAATGCTTTTCATGCCTAGGGAATGAGAGTACGAGCAGTAGTGCCGCAAGGGGTTGAGCTGGTGACTGATGTCAGTACTCCAAGTTTCTAAAACATTGTCACCAGACCTCTTTGCAATCTTGGATATACTTTCTCAATCTAAAAATCTCTTCCTAAATGGAGTTCTGTCATGGGAATGAGGTTACTTACTGACCATTTCAGAATACAGTATATTGTCAGTGTTTGTTCATCACATGTAATGGTGGGTATGCAATATTTATAGTCTTTCCATAAGGATTGCTGTTGGGAATAGCAGAGTTACAACTGATTACCTCAGCTGCTGCTTACAAAAGCCAGCTGAATTATCATACCTTGGTTGGAATAATCTAGCCCCATATTAGAAGTATATTACCCAGTAAACACAGTGCACTTGATGACTGTTTGCAGAGACCTCACTCATTTCAAAAGTCTCAGGAGACAAAATAATTTATTTCTGTGGCTGAATCGCTGAACAAAAGAGAAGCTCTTTGTTATCTGAAGTAACAGGACAGCATATGTTTCACTGCAGTGCGGCTGGCAGCCTAGAGCCTTGAAAAATATGTTCTTGTCTTCAGGGGAGCACAGACATCAACTTTGTGCATCTCAAGAGGTGTTAAAACAACATCTGATGAGTCAAGTTGCAATCAAATGAGCCTTGCTAGGGAAGAGCAAGCAACGTAGTCAAGGTTTTGGCAACTGGCATTTTACCTTTGCCTTTTATAATCAGAGAAAAATCTACTGTGATTTCTTACACATTTTCTTGAGCTTTACAATAAAGAAAGATGTCCCGAGCTATTCTCTCTGTCACCCAACTATCTTGGAATTTTAATCTCAGAAGTGAAAACAAAAAGTTAAAGTACAGTTTATATTTTAGCTTCTATTCCCTTACCTATTAAAAATTACTGAATCTGTCACCTTTCTGAGTTAGTCATCCATGGAAACTGTCTTTATTGTGAGGAAGAATAAAGTCCAAATAATATTCAGGAGAATAAATTGCAAATTTTCATTTTTATCATTTTTGAAAACACTTTGACTGCCAAACAATTTTCTTGAAATGTCAATTCTACAGATTTATGTAGACCTAAATCTGTTGTGTTTGTGTTCAGATATGCCATTCCATCTGTCTTTGTGATTACAAGATAGGTGGCCATTTTGGCACTTTAAAGTTAGTATTTTCTGGTAGAAGACATCAATGATGCCCACATTTTTAGCGCACTCACCCTAGTAAACAAAGAAAAGATGGTAATCATTGAAGGCTTTTTGCACCAAACAGCTTGCAAAGCCTTTGAAAAATAGTCCTTGTACAAGATAAAGATGAAAGGTGTGTGAAAAGGTTCTCAAAGCCTGTATGTTTCTAGAAGGTCAAGCAATTTCATCACCAGTCCTAGGCAAAGATGAGGGACTTCATTTGCTGCTGATGAAAACAGCCCCAACAAAAGAGGTCAAGTCTGTGGAGTCAAGTCTGTGGAGGAGTTATGTACTTTGGCTGGATCTGTAATTCCATTATGCTGAGTAAAAGGTATGTGGCAAAGGAGTTTCACAGAAGAGCCTGAAGCACTGATTCTTCTGTGAAAGAAGAGGGAAGGAGAAACCATGTTCTGCCCAGATTTGTCTGGCTGAAGTTGGAAGCACAGGATGGTTCCACAATATCTAACTATGGATGATTCACTCAAAGAGCCTCAGCTGGGACCATGACACATAAATTAATGGGAAATCCATGACCATATCAAAGGCTCCGACTGTTCTGATCTTCTGGAGTAATTAACAGCTTAATCGCTACCTTGTCCACGTAATACATAATAATAGTTGCAAACCAACCAATCCTTACCACAGTGCCGTGCAGGATTCTTGCACATCCACTTAGGAGCAATTGCAGCAAAAGGGAAGATAACTTGGAGACCTGATCTTTACATTTGTCTTTTTCTCAGTCAAAACTGTTGCGCTTAGTTTCCTACCCCATCCTTTGCATTATTTTAGAATTACTGGTTATATTTGCTGAACAGGCTGTAGGCAAATGGGGAGAGATGCCTTGGGTGTAAGGTCTCTAATTTCTGTTTATTTTTTACCACAGAATTCCTCTTTCCTCACAGAAGTCATGTTTATAATGGAAATTAAAAAGGACCTAAGGAAATCCTTTCATCTCCTCTCTGCTTGCCATATTGAGGAATTATCACCGAAAGATACTGAAACACTGACCTTCTCCTCATTCAGAAATAATAGAGAAAATTAATTCAACCATAATGATTATTTCAGTACATGTAGGACAAAACTACTTTGTTGTGCTGTATCTATTACATCCTAGGGAAATTGTCACATTAGGATGGCTATTAATTGCTTTGCTGAATGATCTTCTGTTTTGCTGGCAAGCCTCACGCTGTTGCATGTTTATTGCAAGGTAACAGAGAGGTTAATTCACATGACATTGAATTCTGTTGCCATCTTTAGATTAATACCTGATCATGTTCTCAGGAGCAATGGTTTGACTGGTGCATGGGTGACAGTGATTAGTAGGTAAAACAGCATAAACAAATGTTTTGAATATTTTTATTTCTTTTTTTTTTTTTATTTCTCCATGGCTGTGAGCAACATGGAAGAGCATCACAGGCAGTGTGTTGCTCCCAGTGCTGCTACAGAATCTAACCTGAGTTTGATAAGATGTAAATTAGCTGAGTTTACTCTTGAGGATGTAAGTGAAGGGGCATTTATCAAAACATTTTACAAAACTTGTGCTGTGTTTGCTTGTGCCACTTCATTTGTCATCAGCCTTCTTGAAGCATCAGCCTTTAGTCTGGCATTAGAATTGGAGTGGAAAATACTTTCTTAATTGTTCTATGCACTATGAGCTTCTTTATTACCAGATTATATTCTTATAACACAGATTATAGTTGGAGGTATATGATATACAATATAAATATGATAAGAAGTGTCACTACAGCTCATCCTTGATTAAGATTTTATTTTACTCTCCTCTTAACTATGATTGACTGGATCACAGGCCATTTCATTTAAGAGGCTGTATGTGAGAGCTTTGTTGATTTTTAATTTTCCTTCATTGATTTTCAGCATCCAGAGAGCACTTGTTCTCTAATGGCTCTCTGTGTTGGTGTTTGCTTGCAAATTGAAGTAAAAGATAAATGGCTTTCAGGGTAATACCTCTCCAAGGGCTTCCACTTGAGAGCTGGTGGCTGTTAGCAGAGCTACATTATGTTTAGGAAAGTTCTGTGCTCAAACAAAAGCATTCTTGAGCCTCTTAAGTGGGGTACAATTGTTTTAGGTCTGGTATGACAACAGTCTCTAGCTGATCTATAAATCTTTGCAAGGAATAGCCCATTTGTCCACATTTTTCTGTGAAAGTAAAATTCTCTGCACTTTTTTTTGCCATAGGAATTTAAATATGTTCCTTGCTCATTTTTTTTCCACAGCAAACAACTGATTTTTCAGTAAAAAAGAGGAATAAGAGTTGCTAGTATTCAGTTAGTTTTTAACAAGTATTTGTGCTACAATGCAGTGCCAAGTTTAAAGTTTTGGCCTGCCTATTGGAAAACAATATTTTTGAAATGGCTATAAATTAAATTTTCAGAATCTTTGCTTGCTTAGGAATGTTAACATCATCAATGGTGTAAGTTGCTTTATATTTGCATATTTCAAGCCTTCTTGTACACTGTTGCTGTGATATATCATTGCATTGTGTAATAATGTTGCATTGTGCAATGATGTTCTGTCTTATAGCCACTGCTAATGAAAGGGTCCTGCTTAACACCCCTTGCCCATTGCCTCCTCAGACCAGGCTTTATTATCTAGAAAAGACATATCCTTAATCTAGGCTTGAGTTAGAAATCCGTGGAAAGAGAAGTGTGAGGCCTAGGAGCTCCAGGGAGATGATCCAATGGCAGCATTTCTTTCCATCATCTTCACTGGAAATGATTGCTATTCATTGCCTCAGGAAGTCCTATTTTAGCATCAGGTAGCTTAGTACAGCTGGTACACAGAGACTGCAGTGTGTATTGTCATGCAAATTTAAAATTGGGCTAATAAAAATTTTTAGGAGAGTTCGGTTGTTAAACATATACCGTTTATATAGAATCCATGCATGTCTTTTTAATTTGGGTTTCAGCTCTTCAAGTGTCCTGTAAAATCAGTAAGGACATAGTTTAAGGGACCTGTGATACGTTTTTGTTACTCTGTGTTTTTCATGCTACTTGTCAAGCTTAATTCAAGCAGCTTCAGCAAAGATCTGAAGTAAGATTCGTATTCAAATATCTTGATCAGGACTGAAAATGCTTAACAAACTACTCCATTAGCATACGGGCCTGAGAAATTAAAGCCTGAGTCTGAAACAAAGAGAAGCTACAAATCCTGAGCTCCTTTCCGTGCTCTTCTGCTGTGTCATTTTGTATCTCAAAGATGAGCATTAGAACATCTTCAACAGTCCCCTCACCCTGCAGAGCGCTGGTCACAATTTCATCAAATCTGAAGAATTAAACCCTGGATTTCAGATTGGTTTCTGTGTTCTGCTGCAGCAGGAGTTTAAACTGGTCGTGTTTGGCACTAAGCAAGTGGGCGATGCTGTTGACTTCAGTTCAGTGCTTAAGGTTAAGCATTTGCACAATTGCGTTTGGGAACTGGAGAATAAGATGGAATGTACAAAAATTAGTCTGTAGCAGAGGAGTGGGACAGGAACCTCTCCATATCTTAATTTATGAATGAGAAGAGTAACTTTTTTATTCCAAGCAAATCAAGTCACTGTTTTATAGCAAAATGTATTTTATCTGAAGCCTTCCCTTAGCTCTTTTGCTAAAGTTATAAATTGCTGATGGCTGTGTGTGTCACAGGACACACAGAAATCTTTTGCTGGAGGCTTTGTTTCCAGCTTGTGGGGCTTTTCCTTCTCAGTAGTCAGGCATATTACATCAGATGTGCTTTTGTTTTGTTTCTTCAATGCAGCTTTCAGGGTGACCTCTGCTGAGATAAAAGGACTAAAACCACTATGTTTTTTTTTTCTGAAGCGACATCTTTAGCAGAAATGGGCCGTTCATTGCCCTGACAGCAACTGCACACTTCCAAAAAGAAACCAAACCAGACCAGAAGCAGACTGCCTTTCTGTTCCCTCCTTTATTGCTTGTGAATCAGAGCAATGTTAAGTCTTGAAAGTAGTATATGTAATGACCGTAGTAATGATCGAGAAAAAACACTGTCTTTTTTTTTCCTTGAGGAATTAAAGGAGTATCATAATGTTGCTACATTCCTGGTCAGCTGTTCATTGGAGGCTCTTCTGGAAGAGCTTGAAATCTGGGCTATATCTTCACTGCATGGTTCAGTGCTGTTTAAACTCTGGCAAATGTAGTGTGAAGGGGTTTGAAATTCTGCCAACAGTAAGAGTTGGATTTAAGCTACTGTTATGGAAAGCACCACCGAAACAGGGAAGATGTCCAGGTTTAGACCACGCAGAGGTGACACAGCAGCTGGTCTGTATTGGAGGGATATGTGTGTGCTGAGGATCCATCCCAGAGCCTCGTTTCCCAATGAGTGAATTTAAATATGATTTTAGGCCAGCACAGGGCTCCAGAGAAGGATCTTCTCCCTCTCCCTCCCTCCTGAAAGGAGAGTGCAGCAGGTTGGCCTTGAAGGAGCTCTTCTTACAGAGAGAAAGATATAACCCCCAAATGAGTGAAGGGGAAAGACAGCCAAGGGATTTAAGTGAAATGACTCCTGATGTTTTTTCTGTTTGGGTTTCAGATAGAGTCTTATGCAACAGCCTTCCTGCAGGAGAGGCTTGTCACCCAGGATGCTGTGGAGGAGGCTGGCTGCTCTGCTCAGGCTCTAGGAGCTCCGTAGGGATGCAGCAGTTTTTGATGAGAGTGTAGGGTTGTGTGTGTTTACCTTTGTGTAATTGTGAATGGCTAATTTGAAAGTCAGGGAGTAGAGAAATGAAACCTCCATCTCTTGTGGAAGTGGCAATTAATAGTCTCTGTTGTGAAGGTGACTCCGTTTACTCTCACTGCAACAGAAGTTAGGAGATTTTGTAAGTGATATTAGACCATATCACAATCCATAAATCAATCCATGTTCTTTGAAATGGAGTGTGGGATGTGAGGTGTGTGCATGTGTGTGTTTATCAGCAGTGGATGCCCTAGAGCATTTCATGGGAAACAGCTAAGGATGATATCAGAGAATAGTCCTGGAATAAGACTCAAATGAATAAAATTGTGAATATTTTTCATAATACTTGTTTTTAATCAGATGCCTAGCAAGGGAGTTGAAGGAGGGCACTGGAGTGGTTTGAAGCTGAAAATCAAGCATTTTTATGGAAATAGGCTCATTAAAACTGCCTGTTATAGAGGGGGAACTGTTTTTCTGTGAACATGATATTTGTTCAATAATTGAAATATGTTTCTTAAAAAGAACTATACTTTCCAATTTTCTTTTTCTCTTTTTTTGGTTATGCAATTCATGAATGCCATTTGTAAGTAGACTAGACACCTTGCCCCAGAATACCTTGAACATATCTACCTGCTTTTTACTGACCTGGTAATGTAACCAACCTGCAAAATAAAGGTTTATTTCATTACCTATAGGTAAATTACTAATTTGGATCAGTAAGTAGCGATGTGGTTCTACATCACAGCATGCATTGTCTGATGTTGATGAAGCAAACTCAAGTGGCTTGAAGTTATTTACATTATTTAAAATGCTTTATATGATCTAGTACCTTTTTTTACAATATCTTTTAAATATATTTTTAAAGCAGTTTTTTCACTTTGAACCTTGTCTTAGACCTTGTTACTGCGTTTGCACACAGGTTTGGGGAAGCTACTTGATTACTTACCACAGTTATACTGTCATCTTTTTAACCTTCCTCTCAATTCTAAAATTCTACAGAGTGCTATTTAGTTTTTATTTTCACCACACAAAGTGACAGCCTTAGCTAAAAGATGTCTATGAAATTTATTCCAGCTTCAGTATTTCATGTCAGAGGGTGCAACACGGGGCAGCTGCTCCCTGTGGGATGAGGAGCTCAGAGCCAAGGGGAATCCTGTGGCCAGTGAGGCAGAGATTGCCAGGCACATGGTGGTGATGAGGCTGCAGCCAGGGAGGGGGGGTCAGCCTTGACTATGCCTTCCCCACAGGGTATCTGTGAGCCTCTTCTTCCTTCCCACCCCAAAATTTTTCACAAGTATTTTCAACCCAAGTTAGCTGCTCTACTAACCTCATAATTCAGCCCCTGGGCTGGTCAGCTTGAGCAGGGGGCTGCAGTGGAGACCTCCTGAGGCCTCCTGGGTTTCTGGGGTGACTGAGTGCCCCACACATTCAGAATTCAGCTTCATGGGTCTTCCAGTCAGAGAGTATGATTTACTTTATGGGTTTAATTTTACATGTACAGTTGTTTAACTTAAATTCAAAACTGCATAAGACTCTTTTTCATATAAGATGAGCGGTGTGATTCAGCCCATTTATGTATATAATCTGGTTTTATATTGCAGAGCCAAAGGCATCACAAGAAAGGAAAATGCTGTGAAACCTGCAGTATAAATCCTTAAAATAGATCCTCTGAGTCTTGAAGTCACCAGTTTCACACTGCTCACTGTACAAAATTGTGTCGGTTCAGTCCTCCAGTTGGCCAGAATACCCATTTTAAACATTTATTTATAATTTCCTTGACATCCTTTCCCTTTTGTAAGTATCTGAACTAGACCTTTCAAGATTGTAGCATTTCCTGCCCCCTTCTTCTCTGATGGGACAAAAAGATTGCTCCTGTCAGGCCCCTGGAGCCCGATTGAGATAAGAATCAGTGCCTTGTTAGGCTAAGAGCATCCCGATTTCTGCAGGGATGGAAAGCCATGCTGTTGTCAGCACGATGACCCAAGTTCACTTGGTCTGGTTGCATTATGTATATTGATATTGGTTCTTTTGTCACTTGGCTGACTTGTCACTTAACAACCCTCCTGTTGTGAAGTCTAGCAGCATTCTGGAGACCAGCTGAACCTGAAAGGCACTGGTGATCTATTGTGTGGGAGTTAAGGGTGTCTGAAGTTGTGGTTTGCAATTCAGTGAATGCTCATCAGTTCCTGTGGCAGATGCCATTAGTTATGGTTTCCCTTTAGGCAAAAGGTTTGCCAGCTCCTTTTGTAGCAAGTTCACTGGTAAAAGAGGAGGACATAGTGTGCATATGGAGTATTCACCCCCCTCCAGAGCCACCCACTCTTCTGCAGATATATTTCTTTTTCTATACATTGCATCATTTGCTGTTTATTGATGGAGGTTCTTTTTCACCTTTTCCATCTAATTTTGTTTACAATATGGCTATGTGGGTAAACTGGTTTATACCTTTCACTTCAGGTGAAGTTAGACAAATTTGTGTAACTCATGGCAAAATTGCGTGTGAGGTGCTGGAATGCAATTTTTCATGGAAAAAGAGACGGAAAAAGGTAGACACCATCGAGGTGGGTCACACTGTGTGTGACAGAATCAGGGATTGCTTGCAGAGTGCTGCTTGCAAGCCAATTAACTGGCAGTGTTCTCAACCTGTAGTTTCCTAGGCATATATCCTCACTGTTAGTGCGTGAGCTGCTGTGTGTTTGGCTGTGCACACAGGGTGTTGATGGTAGAATTTTATAGGACTTTTTTTTGGTGAAGTCTTTTTAAAGCAGACAAGCTGCGAGAATCTGCACCATTCCTCTAGACAAAGTACGTTCTGTACAGAACATCTGGTGAGCCCTTTCAGCTCTCCGCATAAACCGTAGAGAACCTATCGATGGCCTTTGTGTTGGCATTTTCATCAGGTTTCTGAAGAGACAACACTGCTGCCTCGATCAATACAACTCGGTTAGATTTACTGATTACACAATTCTCTTTTCCCGAGACAAACAGCAAGTTTGTAATTGCTCAGCGTACTTTATTTTCTAGCAGCTATGTCCAACCACACCTGTCAGTTTGCACGTGTCACAGGAAAGGATTCAGATCACTTCAGATTTCTTTCATCTCCCACACTGTTGTGAGCTGGTGGACTCTCCAGCAGAAAAAGAGAAACACAGTTTTTAGGATCTGAGCCTGTCACTGCAGATTTCGGAGCAGTGACCATAATGTGAAACAAATGTTTTGAGATTTTCAGAGGGCACATTCTTAAAGCTGAATGTGCTGCTTTAAAAAAGAGATGGACTGTCTCAACATAGCATACTAAACCTACAAATCAATAACAAATGAAATTATTACAGGGTGTCTAACTGACCTACTATCACTAATTTTAGTTTTATTTCTGAATACAAGTATAATGTTTGTTGTTTCCAAGACTACGCTTGGAACTGTGAGTTCCATTATGTGTTATTACCTCTATAACTGTGTACCTGCTCTTTTCTTGTACATTGACAGACATGTCAGTCTCAAGTTTCGGGAGTTTTAAGTCTCCAGTGCACGTTAAAACTCTAGGCTCAGTGTGAGTGTTTGGCCTCTTGAGCAAAGTATATGCCAGTCAAGAAAAAGCAGTAGTTAATAAAACCTGTGTGGATATCTACAAACCTCTGTGCTCCATGTTAATGGGCAAGTCTCTCAAAATGCCTTTTTCTCCCTGGGTTTGGTAAAGCAGTTATTTTTCTCTTTGTAAATACAGGTCTTCTACTACATGGAAAATACGTGCTGAATAGCACAAAATAGTTAGATGAGACCTACCATTCCTATAATCACATTTTACCCAGGGCTGCTCTTGCTTTTTAGTAATCTATTTACTGCTGTAAAAGAATGCTGCAATTACTGGACCCAGGCATACTTACTGAAGGACTTTCTAAGTAGCTCTGTTAGAGATATGTTATTCTTCAATTTGGCTGCCTGCTAAGGAATAATAGCCATTCCCTCCCTGTTTCTTTTCTTCTGGAACACAGATTCTCTACTGAGATGAACAGACAAAGTTTCATTGACAACAACACTTGATTTTGAGCCCTTTTTTGTCTATGCCCTCTCCCATGCTTTAGGTGGCATTGCTGAAAGAAACTCTTCTCACCAGCTTGTATGATTTGTTTTGGTAAATATAATGGCTCGACCATCTCTCTTGCTGGGGGTGCAAGCCTGATATCGATGGAAAATCCATGCAAAAAGAAGAGAAGGATTCAATGAGGCTGAACAGATGGAATTGACTTCCCTTATATCTTTTTTTTCCTAAATAATTTTGATACTCAGGGGCTTGAGTGTCTGTTGTCCTGAAACCCATTTACCAACTTCTAAAACTGTGAGGAAAAGCTACAAGCACACTACTGTGGCAATGCAAAATGGAGGCAGCAGGGAAACAGGGCTGGTTTTACACAGCAAGCAGAAAGGATCTGAGGAACCTAATACAAGGGTTAATAAATGCTCTTGAGGGTAAGAGCATCCTGAGTTTCCTAATGAGCATTTTATTGTATTTCAGGCAACTGTTTCACCAAAATTATCATCTTTGTTTTCTTTGAAACCAGACTGACCTGTAGTTGAACTGTGCTGAGACAGAGTTTTAACAGAATTATACCAGCTGTTAGTAGTTAGAAAAACCCTGTGCTAGACTCACAGCTGGTATAAACTGATGCAATTACATCGTGTTCAGGGGACCTCTACTTGTCACATCAGCCTGAGTGTCTGGTGCTCGGGGTTTTTCTGAGGCTGATGGGCAGCATGTGACTGCTGTTTTCCCTGCATGCTGTGCCATTTTGCTTACTGTGAGGTGGGGAGAATATCTAGGTTTAATCTTAGAGATTCCTTGCTCAGACTTTAAAGAGACCTTTTGCCACCTCTAATGCTTCCCAGCTCTCAAAGAATGCGGCATGCCAAGGTTTTCCTAGCTGGGATCAGCCATCACTGTTATGGAACCTCCCTAATGCAGGCAAAAATACGTGTGAGACTTTATTTCACAGCATAATGCAAAAGTGCTTAAAGGAGGTCCAATTTTCAAGGAGAAACTGTATTACTGAAGGTATTCCCATGTGAGCAGTATCTGCATTGCAGTCTTAGCCACTGGTTTGCAAAGAAATGGAAGTAAGGGGAAGAAATTGGTGGGCTCATCTTTTCCTGGTTGTCTGCTCCTTAGGAAAACTATAACTAAGGACATCTATAACTAAAGCTTTCTCCTTTATACAGATTCATCTCCTCTAGAAGTTGCTTCATTGTTTTTTAATATCAGATAAAAGTTTTAATTAATAGCTTAATCTCTTAATCTCTTTCAGAAGTTCTCTTGTAGTGCTCTCAAATTATAAAATTCCTAGGAGATTTATGATTTAATTCCAGAGGAACCTGAAAAAATGCTAAGCTGGTTTTATCCAGAGCTGCATTTTCAGGTAATTGTCTACAGTAATGCAATATCTGTGATAAGATGAGGTTTTTCCCTTTTAATTTTGACACCAAGATGTGTGATATAGGTGCTGTTTAGTAGCCCTTGCTTATTCCTATGTCTTCAAAACAAGTAAAGGTAAATAAATATACGGTGAAGACATTTTTACATCTTTACTTTTTTGGACGTTTAAACAGAGACTTTTTTCAGATGATTACTGCTTTCCATTTTCCAAAGCAAGCGATTGTCTCCAAGTGAATGTGCTGGAATGAGATATCAAATCCACTGTGTCTTTGCTCCCTAGGTAGCCTGTTACAGCTAGAGGGAAGGGCAGCCAAATGTTAAATTATATGTCTCAGGCCATAGATACTAATTTCAGTGACAGCATTAAAATAGGGAAAACAGTTAGTACCCTTCCTTGGGCTGATAGCTTTCAATGGGGGAAAATAACCACCCCTCCAAAAATCCCCCAATAATTCTCCCCCATTTTAATGCTTCTATTTTTTTTCCCTGTACTTCCTTTAAATCCATAATGGCCTAAGTTAATTTTCCCTCCCTCTATAAAGTATCTCTTATGACCAAAGGGAGCTATTCCTTATGTATAATATAGGTGGGTATGAATTTCTAGTCTATTTTAATATGGTTTAGCAGGTGGAAGAGGGAGCAGAATTTCTTCCAGGTGGCCAGGTACTCCTTGGTGCAGCAGAGGCAGGTGAACTGCTGGCCCCTAGTGGTACATGGGAAGTAACTGGAGAGTTTGGGTATCCCTTGCTCAAAGATGATGTTTTCTGATGTTATGTCGTGTAAGTTACACCAAGATTTCATGTATAACTGAGACCATGGCTGTGATTTAGTTTCAGTTACCTGAATT
This sequence comes from Melanocharis versteri, assembly GCA_013397845.1. Lineage (NCBI taxonomy): Eukaryota > Metazoa > Chordata > Aves > Passeriformes > Melanocharitidae > Melanocharis > Melanocharis versteri. The sequence continues at coordinate 2,300,284 of VZTG01021098.1, read as the reverse complement.
ATTTAGTATGATTCAGATAATCTTGAAATTAAATACTTTTCATTTTAACTAAATGAAAGAAAGCTCAAGCTGTGTGTGAGCACTGGAAGAATAAGATTTGTGTATTAAGGGCCAAGGGTAGAGTAATTTTAAAGGGAACAAGCAGTCAGTATTTTATAATTTCTGTAAAGAGGAAAAGCTTCTGTCAGTCTGGTTGTGACAGACAAATAGATGTCATTATAAAACAATCATCTGAAGATACTTTTTAAATTTCTTTTCCAAGTGAATCCATAAAGAGATACAGCTCTCCCTGGGATATAAGGGCAGTTAATGAGGGAAATGATATAAAGGCCAGTTTGGCGGCCTACAGGTAAGCACTGTGTTACAGGGCTGATCTCTGCCTGCCTGGGACAGCAGAAGCCACAGAGGAGACAAGAGGCAACATTCTCATTTTTAACACATCACTGAACTGTGCTCCAGTCCAGCAAGTGTTGCAGTGGTGCTCATGTGATGAAATTTAGTTGTTGTCACGTGGAAATTGTAGCCAAAACATGCTGAATCTATCCAGAAGTCTCCAGGAGAAATGCTCATTATAGCAATACCTTAGAGGGATTCAAAGAAGGGAGGAAAATGCAAACCTTTCAGGACAGTTGAAAGGAGAAAGGCCTCTTTTATCAACTCAAGAAACAATTACTGTGAGAAGTGAGACGTTTAGTCTTACTAATTTGTGTGTTGCCAGATGCTTTTACATTGCTTTATTTTCTTTGATTAATGGGTCTGAATTAAAACTTACCCATTACTCAACTTGTATTTATACTAGACATAGTTACTCTCAGCTTAGTGCAGTCCTTTTTTTAAAGGCCAAAAATAATGGCCCAGAGTCCTAATCACAGAAACTGGTGTAATTCAGAGGTGGAAGCAAAAGATCTGTGCCAAGATAAAACGAGAATGGAATTTGATTTCCTTGCTCTGAATGGGGAGAGACTTCGGCTTTGAGGTTGAGCTACTGTTTTCTGGTTAGCCCAGACTAACTGCTATTTCTTCACAGATATTCCCTTCTGTAAGACCTCCTTCATCCTCGCCCCTTTTTCCTCTGAAGTGACAGAAAGGATCTGCTTACGCTTATGTGCACCTCAATAACAGTATTTCCCAATCGTTCCCTGGCAGGACATTTTGTAGTGACTAATAGTTTCTCTTTGTGTATCCATTTACTCCCTTTCCCCCCTGTCCCCCCTTCCCTTCCCAAGACCAAGGGCTGTAGAGCTCAGCTGCTTCTTGCCTGCCTGACTGCGAGCTGGCTGGTGTTATTGTGGTTGTTAGGACCTGAATGAAGAAAGTGGTAAAAGCAAATTTAAAGCCATAAGTTGCAAGAAGCAGAACAGCCAGGTGTTATTTACTCAGTATAACCCCCATGAAGTTTTTAGTACTGTAGAGATTTTCATGTTTAGGATTTGTCTCTGAAAGTGTCAATATTTCAGCATTTCTGGAGTCTTTTGGAGCTTTTCCCTGTGTGTCCCCACCTTAGAAGAATGTATGGCTTTACTGTAACTGCTGGAAATCAGGCTTTGTGTTTGGTTCTTAGTGCTGTTCTCCTCATTCACAGGGAGCAGTGGCTTGGAAGAAAAGACTGATGCCCCTTCTGGCATTCATAATAGGATTTCCTTCCATTTACAGGGCCTTAACATTACTTACTCAGCTGTGCAGGGGTTGATGTCCGTGAATAGCTGCCTGAGTAATTTTTGAGTTATTTAACATGTTGAAAATAAGCCTGAAGCTGTCAGAGAAGTAACATCTACATAGGCTTTTTCTAGCTGCAGCCATTCTCAATTTCTGTGCTATATTAAAGCTAAGCTAATAATAGTACTTTGGGTGATACTTTGATGGGAAGCTTTGTTAATGCACTTGTGAGGACTAAAGAGACCAGTTAAGTCAGTACTAGAAATGTGAGAGAGGCAATGAAGCTAAACTGGAGATTGAAGGAATAGATGGAGCAGCTAGTTGTTTTGCTAAAGCAGACAAAATACGTGTGTAGGTCTTTGCAGCACATTAACTGGAGAGTAGGCACAATAGCTACATTGTCATAGCTGGAACTTCTTCTTTAAGAAGAAATTGTTTGTTGAAAGTGAGGCTAATTTTATAAATACGAGTACAGGTATTCAGTTCCTTGTTAGTAGTCATTCCCACACTGAATCTTTTTTTCTGCACTAGCCTGTAATTTAGCCCAGGTTAATTAGGAAGAAGGTGAGTGGTACACCTTTGTTGATCTGTCAGCAGATGACGTACAAAAGGCACCCATGTCTGCAGTACTGTGCAGCAAAGTAAAGTGGGGCCATCTGCAAGATGATTTGGTGACTTGAAGGTCAAGAGAAGAGTGGTGGCAAGGAGAGCTGCATGTGAGAAGAGCAGGGGATGCTGGTGAGGATGGCTAGATGTACTGGAGAGCTTTATAAAGCCACTGTAGCGGCAGAGTTGTGTCAGATGCATCCGTGTCTGATGGGTCACACACTTTTTTGGTAGCCTAGATGGAGTCAGTGGAGCTTGGTGACTCGCTGCCTTTGAGATTTTTGCCTCAAGTGACACTTTTATGGGCTCAGAGGTGTGGATTAGCTGACATCCACCACCGTCTGATCTGAGTAAGACATCCTTGTTAGGAAAGTAAGATTAGGGTATTTTATATTAAACATAATAGTCACTACAAGACTGTAACCTTGTAGAAATCACTGATCTTTTCTATTTAAGCTCAGAAAAACTTATGCTTTCTTAAAATTAATAGTTTTATAATTGTATCAATAAGCTGGTAGTAAATACTGTATTATATATGTTTACTTTGGTGACTGTGTGTTTCCTTCTGTGTGAGAGGAGTTGTAGGGTGAGATCTAAGCATGTCCTTCCAGAGTTATTTTGTTTACTTTCTTGGTTTGCCTTACCCTTTTCTCTCTCCCTATGGAATAACTGTAATGTATTAGAAAAATTCTGTTCATTCTATAAAACTGTATAGATAAACTTGAAAACAATTTCGAAAAGAAATACTGAATTCTGTGGGTTGGATTTTATTTCCCTTGTTCATATTGAATAAGGCTCTAGAGGGAGAGTTGTATGATATATGGTATTGTTTGATGTTAGACATAGGGGCAGAGGACAGCTTTATATATTTGAGTAGTATTTCCTTATCTAAGTCTGTGAAAGCATCAAGGGCAGCACAAAAGAACAGGACTAGGAGGTAGGGTAAGAGTAGGAAACATGCTGAAAAAGGTGGTGAAACATGAAAATACATTAGTATAAAGACACTAAGCTTGGGATACCCTTTTGTTGCTTTCTCCATAAATGCTCGTCTTTAAAGGGTAAGCCAGCATGTGAAGTCCTGGGGCAGGAAAACCACTGCACATGTATTTGTGGCTGATAGCCACTGTCAGCTTGTCTTTGTTACTTCCCAGCAGAGAATTTTGGTACAATTTTCAGACATTATACAGAGACACTGCCGGCCAGCCAGGTTAGCAGGCTCGTCTGGGGCTGTCCAGGGATGCAAGGCTGTTGCAGAACACAGCCCGTGGGAGGCTTTCTTCTGTCTTCCCCTGCATAGCTCGGTGTGGCAGCTCTGTGGTAAGAACCACAGCACCTTTGACTTTCAGTTGCTTGTGTTCTTCTGATTGCAGAAAACTGGCCAGTGTAAGGTCACAAAAATTCCTGTAAATTACCACCATGGAGAGTTGTGGAGGTCACCAGTGCATGTTACCCTGTGGGAGATATTGTCTGTAATCTATATACAATATACAAAGGGAGCAGAGCCAGATCGTCCCACCTAGGAATGGCAGTTTTCTGTCCAGATTGAAGCCTGTTTTGGATGTGAGGAAGATGATGGGGTCAGTGCTCCATATTTCATGCATCCCCCTTTTCTCCAAGTGCTCAGTTTGCTCACAGCATACGTAAGCAGATTCGCTCCTCTCTAGCATTCCCTTTGTGATTTCTTCGCATGCTTTGCTTTCCCCCCACCCCCTCTTCAAATGTGGACCAAGTGATAAACCTTGAAAGCAAATGTGCAAGAATAAACAGATTGTCCACGCTCCGTATCCCTTACAGACAATGCAGACTCTGAAATGCTTTTTGTTTCGGGTAGAAATGTCAAAATAATCAGAGGCTGGAAGGCTACTGCTTTGCATTAAGGGAAAATGTTGACACCATTTTTGCTTGCACCAAGGCCCTTAATGAGCAACTGTTAAGGAAGAGAGAACCAACACAAGTAATTGTATTTCTCTCTCGGATTACCCTGTCAGCTACAGCTCTCCTTTTCAGAAAAGCAGAATAGTACTTTTATGCTAATTAGAAATGTAATATATATTGAGGACTGCAACTCTCTTTTTACACCTGGAATATGAAGCTTCCAATCATCCTGAGAAATTGAATAACCATTTCTACCACTGTGTGTTGAGAGCAGGCTTGCAGGTGTGATGTGGGGCTGTTAATGAGTCAATGGTAGATCATTGTCCTAACCTTGTCTTGGCTTCTGTGTCATTTATAGATAAAGTCTGAATATCTTTGGATGGTGTAATTGGATAGGATGCCTCTTCTTGAGATTTCTGAAACTCACTTGGTCTCTTGCCTGGTACAATATGCTTGCAGGGACAATGGAACAGGGACATTTTTAGCAGTTAAAGCACTGAGAAATAGAAGCTAAGGGAAGTAGTCCTGCTTTGTGGGATTTAAGCATGCAAAGGCTATTAATGCCAATGGTGCTAATGCTTTTAAATTCTGCTAGTATCCAAATGTAAAAAAATATGCAAGTTCATGTAAAATATGCATATTTTTTAGCCAGGATTGTCTGAAAACTGACATATTGCTGTTCTAGATTTTACTGAAATGGCTTTTGCTTTTATGAAGAAATAGAGCAATCACAAGCTTTTCTTAATGGATGTCATTACTCACAGGTTTCTGTGCTGTGTAGCTGTGATGCTTTGTGCTTTCTCTGGTGATTCCACTGTCACTGTTCCAGGTACAAAGGGTGTTCATGTGGAGTCTGTACACAATGTGAAGTATTTTTTTTAATACACAGACCTTTATAAGATAGCTCTGTGCAAGAACAGGTTTAACACTAGGCCAAAGTCAAAAGAGAATGCCAAAGTCCAAATTCAGGTTCCTAAAGACTGCAAAATTTGGCAGGGGAGCTATCTTAAAGATCTCTTTCTTTCCTTGGCAAAAAAAAAAAATTGTGTCCTAAATATATAGAAAAAATATTTGTTGTTATGTTGGGGTGTTTTTTTCATTAGTATAGAAGCAGATTTTTGTGTTCATCCAGTGCTGGTATTGTAAGCAACACAAAAAAAATAGTAAGGGGCTGGATTAAAAAACTCAAACATTACTTAATCTGTATTCTCTCAGTACTCTGCATCTACTTCCAAAGTGTTACTTCCTACTTATACAATGATTTTAAAGAACTGTCAACTTGGCAAAATGTGAAAATTTGATTTGCTTATACACATCTGGAATATTTACTTTTTTATTGTTGTTAAAGATTTTGGATTTATTTTGCGTTGTGATTATATTATTGCTGAGGGCCTAATTCTAACAGATATAATTTTAACTGCATTTATATTTTCATTGGAGCCTAACCTCTAAAAATTAGATTTAAACCTCATATTAGATTTAAACCTCGTATCGGTAATAAGGACTGGCTTGTTTGCTCCTGAATGCTTTGATTTTACGTCCTCATCTCTATAAGGTCACAAGTTCTGGCTGTCCCCCAGTTTTCAAACAAAATGAGATCCTTTAGATGCATTTCGTGTTTCAGCCTAACAAATAATATTTGGTTACGTACTTAATGAGAAAGATTGCTGTTGGATACTCTTGTGCTACTTTTAGTTGTTATGTGTGCTCATTGATCCATGACAGCAGTTTAATTACATGAAAAATGAATGTCGATGGATGTAGAAAGAAATAAATCTTTTAAATCTCTGCAGCATAGTTCACTGAAATTACTGAGTTTACTGCACTTCCTTGGACTACCTTTGAGAAAGGTTGAAATGGAACTATAATGTACTGTGTCTCTGCATCCTTCAGCACTGTGTTTAACCTGTCTCTCACTGCTTTTAAAATGAAGACCTGGAAAAATAAGCTGATTTATGGAGGGGAGCTTCGTAGACTTCAGGTGATCTGTCTTTATGTGATATTTCATATTTATATTGGGTTGATTTGCTGTGGATTTATTTTAGCCACACTTAGAACGGCGAGAATTAACTATGAAAGTGTAGGAAGCAGGCTTAACTCTTACCCAGATAACATATCAAAAAGAGTTATTGACTGAGCTTAGCTTTGTCTCTTATCTGTCAAAGTGGCAACATTTTGGTTGAACGGAAAATATAGACTTCATTCTGTTTCGCTGCAAGGAAGTGCATTCTGGAGAATTTTTTTGAATGTAACATATTGTTCAGCCATCACTTCCATATTGTGGGGTTCAAGACTTTTGTATATCTGTGAGGCAAAAGAATAATTGGTCTTTAGGTCAGTATCTTTTAAAGCTCTCTGAAAATAACACAGTAGTTTTGTGAACTGATTGTTGCTAATTTCTGTTCCCAGTCTAAAAATCATTTAAGATTTTTTTTGGCTGCATTTTCTGGCAGTCTGCTGAATTGCTGGGTGAAAATGCAGTAATTTAGAACAACTCACATTTCTTTAACTCGGTTTTGTAAGTGAATTTCCCAAAGGGCTTGATAAAGCCTTTAATTATAGAGTAGCCATGGAATAAATATCCATAGGACGATGCAGGTACCATTTAAAGCTCAGCTACATCACCTTTATGGCAATCATGCTTAATGTCAACTAATGAGCGTGGAGCTCATGAGAGAGTAGATATTGGCAGGATAACACAGACGTTGCTGCAACTACAAAAGGTCATTGGATTTTTAAGCTTTCAGTTAGCAAACTGCTATTTAAATGGGCAGGAACCAGGACTGATACTTCAGCCATGGTCACAGTAAATTCACTTAAATACATAAGTACAAGCAGTGAAAATCTGACAGCTTCCGCTTCCATGGCAGTAGGGAGCAAGCAGGCCTGACCTTGGTGGCTCTTACTTACCTTCCCTTTATGGAGTGCAAGCCAAGCTCTACTCCAAGTGCTTCATGTTTGTCCCCCACCCATGCACTCACTGACTTCAGACACTAACTCATAGATTCAACTGTCCCTTCATTTCAAACAAAACCCCAAACCTTTCTATTAAGTAGTAATCAAACCATGTTAGAGACTTTTTTTTTTTGCCTGCCTCTCTTAATGTTATGGTTCACTTTTGAAACTGAGACTGACTGAAGTGATTTCCCTGAAAGCAGACGTAGGCTAGAATGTGAAAAAAGAAATTATAATTGGGTCTCTTGGCACTGGTTTGATATTTTGTCCCTTGGGATGTGCATTTTATACCAGTGGTGTGTGGCCACTGTTTCTAGCTTGCTCCTGTATTTGATTTTATAGTCACAGTAATGAGTATTGCTCTTGTTTCCTGCTAGACCATTTATTTCATTAAAATCTGTGTGCTGTGTTATCCTCAAGTTGAACTCAAGGGTTGGTATATAACAATCCAGTGTTTATGACTCATTTAATATTGCAGTTTTTAAACAGTTTTTCATACTCCTTTGTCCTTTATTCAGAATTGCTGCAAGGACTGAGTGGTCCTAACTGAGCAAGTGTATTGCACAAAGAAGTAGCTTGCAAAATATTAAAGAGAAGATCTATGTGGAAAAAGAAAAAGTTGTTTGTTAAACTGTACCTCTAGTTCCTCATGATTTAGGAAAAGGAGAAATTCTTCAACTGTATATAGTTTCTTTTTTAAAGAATGGCATTTCCCCCCTCATTATTCTTCAGTCCTGTGACTTGTAAAAAAGAAAACGTAAATGTACTGCTGCTGTAGTTCTGTAGTCTTGTACAGTGTTGGCCAGATCCAGAAATGATATGAATGTTGATAATAATTGCTAGTAATATAGTAGGGAGGAGGGTCTTGCTTCCTTTCGCTGTTGCAGTCTAAAACCTTAAGCATTTAGTCCATTTTAGTTGTCATAACTAATAAAAAGCCAATGATATCTCACCATGAGAAGTCATAGAATTGGAGTGATAGATGAAATATATCACTGATATGGATATGACCAGATTTGTTTAGAGACTGAGGAGATCTACACTGAGAGGCGGATTTTAGAAATAGCCAGTGACGAAGATTTAGAATTTGGCCTTTCCTTGTCATTATTGACTTTCTCTTTGTGTGTGTTTGCTGTTAAAACCTTAAGCATCTAATCCTGTGTTAAGTTTGCATTTCTAAATCAATACTAGAAAAGGAAACTTCTGTTTGCAGAGTTTTTTCTATCTTTGACACAACAAATGAAAACTATTAATGAGGAATTCCGAATTTCCATCTGCATTTCTACGATGCATTGTAAAATTACTTGAAACTATAGATAGATGTTATTGGTTGCTCAGTCATTCATGTCTTCTGGTATGAATTGCTGTTATTATTACTCTTAAGAATATGTTAGGTGGGTGACTGGGTGTCTGCTGCTGTTGGTACCTCTCTTTGCACCAAGGACATTGTCGAGCACCTCCCAAAGCAATAAAATATGACTTCTGAACCTGGGGAACTGTGACTCAGGCTGTGAATTGGTGTAATGAGAGTGCAGCAGTACAGAAAAATAGGTGAACTAGAGGGGTCCTTTTTGCAAGATCACAGGATGCCTGGAGATGAACATAGTGAGCTGGAGATGTCTGTTCTAACTTTGAGTTTGTTAATAGCTGATCTCCTTACAGCCCAGGTTTTTTGTCTTTGGAAAAGCTATGTTCTTTCTCAGTTGTGTGTGCACTGTTAACCTTCAGGAAGAAATTACCTGAAAAAAATTCAGAATATGACAGAACATGACACACATGACAGATTTGAGCTCCATCTCTGAAGTGTCTTTCCACTCCTACTAATAGTAACTTGGTTGGGGTTATTTTGGAAACTGTAATAGAAAATACACAACTAGATATCTGACACCATTTTAAATAGTCTTCATTGTCCATGGCCATTTCCTATTGGTTACTTGGGCATAAAAGTGTTTGCTGTGTGTTGCCTCAGATAGGCTCTGCTGAAGGACAATTGGTGTCTTTTTCAAGACAACAGCTGTATTAATATTATGCAGGTTTTCCTGCAGACATGAGAAATAGGTGACAAAAACAGTTTTGTGTCTAATGTTACTTAAATAGAGATGCTAAAAATGAATAGGCAGGGGGTCTTCTGAAAAAGGTAACTCTGTATCTGTAGATCAAAACCACTTGCAGGTCATTTTGAGCCGGGTAACAATCTGCGGTGGGCATTGTTTTAGTAGAGTATAGTGAGAAAGGTGGTAGTTCTGACAGGAAACTAGGATTAATAAGGTATGATTGAAGTAACTAAATTCATTTAGAATTAGCTTTGAATGAAAGTCTCAGTGTGGTTAATAAAGAAAGGAAATCTTTCTAAAGTTAGATGTTAATATTATTAATGCTTAGGATGTACTGGAAACTACTGATGTATTTGTAGAACTTGAATGTCTTTCTCAGTTGCATGCCAATACATGCTTTCTGAAATATATAATCAGTGAACTATTTCAGTGTGGTACCAGTCAGATTTGGCAGCAGGTGCGACTATGATCTCCCTTCTGAAGCAAGTTAATTGTCATTCGTTCAATTTAACACAGGTATTTTCTGCTGAAGGGGAAACATCAGTGCTATCTGCTTGATGAGGATATTGAGATTCTATGTCTTTTTTAGTAAAGGTGGATTTTTTTTGCATTCATTGAGAATGTGACCTGCTGAAATTGTTAGGCATGTTCTTTAGCTGTCGGCTGTCACTCTGTTGCAGAAGCCTCACTGGCCCTGTATGTGACTTAGAAGCCTTCTGGGGTGAGCAGAACTGCTGTGTTAAAGTATTGTTAATAATAATGTAAATACCAAAAGACACATTATCCAGGGAAATTCAGATCTGCAGAATGTGCAGATCTACACGGTGACCTTTTTTGAGGAGCAGCGGCAATAGAAAGTTGGGTTTCGAGACAAGCAACGTTGGCTTTTGACTCTTCAAAGTGTCACAGATGGCAGGGAGGCAAATTAACAATTCTTTGAGAAAACATTTGTGTGTGTTACCAGGCTTTTGACAGATGGGTTTCTGCAGTAAGGCCTGCAAGCTATAGTTTCCACTGCTGCTGTTGACTTACGAATTCAGGGGAGTTAGTGTTGGATCAATACGGATTTCGGAAGCCTTCAAAGCTTAAACTGGGAGGTGAGTGAGTGATATCCTTGGATATTCAAGAGGTTACTTGGTAATAAGTCAGGCAAAGATATGAATTTCTACAACAGTGATATGAAAGAATGAACTTTTTAACTTAAAAGATATTAATTTTTTCTCTCTTCAAGGAATGTGCATATGACTGAAATTCAAGTTGGTTAAGTTTGGTAGCTGTATCAGCAGTTTCTGTGGTAGAGCCTGACCACTGGACATGCTGATTATAAAAGATTAAAGACAGGGCTGGATTAAACTGACCTCAGATCTGCTACACAAAGTCATATTAACATAGAGGGAAAGTAGCTCTTAAAGCTACTGGAAGCTAAAGCTTATCTGGATGGTTGTAGGAATTCTTGTCATTTTGGATAAGAGCCAACGTGCAGAAACGAAGAATTAGGAAGCAAGGAAAAGGCATAGTGTAAATAGGGTTCACCCAGAGGGTGGCTGGGCACTGGAACAGGCTCCTAAGGGCAATGGTCACAGCACCAAGGCTGACAGAGTTCAAGAAGCATTTGGACCCTACTTTTGGGCACATTGAGTGACTCTTGGGGATGGTGTGTGCAGGGCCAGGAGCTGGACTCTGTGATCCTTGTGGGTCCCTTCCAACTCAGGATATTCTATTCTCATTATTCTATGAGAAAAAACAGTAGAATTTATTGGTGTCAGGGATTTCAGTAAAAGGCATGTGTCACTTCAGGAGGCACGGAGAGGATTCCATGGTGGGGTATTTGGTGGGCATTTCCTCTTGGATTTAAAGTTCTAGAGAAAATACAAGCCAACCTATAGGAGTTTCAATGTGAAGAAAAAAAATTAAAAATTCTTCTGCTAAGGCAACAAGAGCAAATGGGGGGCACAGCTGTCCATGGTCTGTGGCAGGTACCACTATGTCCCTTTTCTAGATCACCTGTAAGTGGCCAGAACCTCTCACTTTTTAAATAAGTAACCCAACGTTACCCTTTGAAAAATCTTCCTCAAAGTCTCAGTAGCACAAGATAGAAAGGCAGATCTATTGGAAAGCAGTGATTTTGCACATTAGTGCATGTCTGTGTTGGATTTGGGAGTCCCCAATGGCAAATTTTAAGTGAACCCTAATTGCATCTGGACCACTATATAAATCTGCTGCAAAATACAAATGCATTAATTCTAATCTTAATAAAACCAGCAGCTGCAGATGGAATTAAGATCTTCAGGAAAAAATCGCTTAAAGAATCACTGTAGGTGAATTTTCATATTTTAAAATTATTGAATTTTTAAGTAAGTTTCCAAAGATTTGTAATTCTTCTTACTGCACTAGATCATTCAGCAGAATATTTAATGCCAGGGAGGGAATGCTTCACACTGACAGGCTAAAGGAGTGAGGAGAAACTTACAATTCCTTCAGACTGAGAAGAACGACAATTAATTGCTGATAGTACTTTAGGAAATGTTAGGAAGAACCTGTCAGATGCATGGGTGAGAGCATCTTCTAGCCATAGTGATAGACAAGGCTAATAAAGCCAGGGCTCAAGAAGATGAAAGAAGGAGTGTTTGGCAGGAAGCCATAAGCAAAAAATTCATCTCTGTGTTTAAAAATGAGTAGAACTGCAATTGAAAGGAGGTGGAAAAAAGCAAGGCTAGATGTGTAAGGAGCAGAACCAGAGTACTGATGCTATTAGCACAGGAAACTGAGGCTGGTGAGCTGGGGTAAGATTCTGTCCCAGCTCTTAAATCTCATGTGAACATGGATGAGGCAAAACCATGAACTTAAAAATTGGTTTATTTTCACTGCCACAACATCGGGTCTTTTTACTTCAGTTTTCAGCTGTCATATCCTAACTTACATACAGCATTGAAATTGAGCATTTCTTTCATTTCTTTCTTTCTTTTTCTTGTTTTAGTACAAGCAGTTTGCTCTTGCTGAACAGATTGAGCTTGGAGGCCTTACATGGTAGAGCTGGCTTTTCAGCTCTTACAGCATTTCTATGGCTTTTTTTTTTTCTCACAGTTTTGGGGCATTATAAAATTTTATATTAGAGCAAATTTATTTGCTAACTGTACTCTGCCTTACCTACCTAATATCTGTATTGTTTTTTTGTTGCCTAAAATCTGTATGATCATTGATGGTAACAAATTTCTGGGGGATAAAGAGCCCCGAATGCTGTTTCATTTGTATAAGCTCTAATTGGAGCAGCTGGCTGTATCTTGAGTTGCTTACAAAATATGTAATTGTAATTGTGGGTGAGGTTGGCTATTGGAAGATTGTTTTGCTGGCCTCCTGTCGGAGGTTGTGTACTTCACTTCTTATCCTGTGGGAGCAAAGCTAGGCAATGAGATCTTTAGAAAATCCCACCCTACAATTACAACCAAAAATAATTTTCTAGCAAGTGGTTGTCACTGCTTCCTCTTTTTTTTAAAGCTGAGCCACCTGCTGGGAGTTTGTTTCTCTGGGACTCTGGAGATGATTTGAGGGCAGGGGAATTCAACCTAAAAATTAGTTAGAGGAGCTCTTTAATGCCTCAACAAAGACACAGTTGTAGGCCTGTCATTTCTGGACCTCCAGGGCTAATAAATAAGTGTTGGATGCTTTGGAAACGGAGTATTTGTGTCTAAACATGTGCCTGTGTGGTCTGCACATGTTCATGGAAACTCAGAAACTTTGTCAATTTTTGCCCTTCTTGGAATGATTTAGAAATGTGTATTGAAGAATCTGGATTACTCTCTTTTCAGAATCCTTATTACCTGATTTTTAAAGATGTAGTACCCAAAGGACTACAATTCTTTAAAACTATTGTTAGCTAAGTTTTTGAAAATCTTCCAGTTACAGTTTATAAAATAGTGAGACTGTTGGTATTAGCAAATGAATTGTTTTCAGCAGAACTGCAAAAAAGCTGGATTTTCAGAAGGAATCTCAGAAGGTGCTGCTTTGTAAATACAGCAGTAGACATGGGACCCTGTTGTGCTCAGCACTTACACCAGAGTCAATCCCGACCAACTCCTCTAAAGTTACCAAATCCATGCTAACTTCATGGTGAGAGCAGAATATAAACTGTGTCCCCTGGCTTGCTTTGCTCCTGGGTGGATTACCAAGGTTCAGCACTCAGGTTGTTGCTGACTTGTGACTCCCACCAGTGCATCTCCCCCTTGCTGCGCCCTGGCTGCAGCATTGCAGGAGGCTGAAGAAAATGTCACTTGGGAAGGAGGTACCCAAGTTCATGTGTGCAAAAGGCAGCTGGTTTTTTTCCTCCTAGGAGACTGTGTCATTTGCTGGTTGCTTTCAGTTTTCAGAGTCTATCTAAAGGTGTGTAGAAAAGGTTTTTTTATGTATTTGATGTAAAGGATTTGGGAATACAGTCTTTTGGCTTTTCAGCGTGGGTGTTGTTGGTCCTGCAGTGCAGATGGATGGGGATGTCTGCCATGCTCTACTGCTGTTTTGCTGGAAAAGTAAATTGAAAACCAGAAACATTGCTGATCCTTTTTAAGTTCTTCCACAGCGAGTTAATATTCCCTCATTTGTTCTGAAGTGTGATTTTTGCATTTATTTTACTTTGAGCCTCCAGTGACACCCATCAAGCCTGATTATACAAAGGGTTTGCAGTCAGACACTACTCAAGAAGAAGGAATGATGTAAACATTACTGCTTGCTCCATAAAGAAACATATTAATCTCACTCTGCCAGGCCTTTGTAAACCTTTGCAGTGGATAAATGATACTACAATTCTTCAAGCATGTGGGGAAGGGAAAGCTGGTTGCTTGACTTGTGCTGTCAGCTATCATTGGGAACATAAAGTCTGTGTTTCTACAACTGCCGACAGTTTGTAGAAGTAGCGAATAGAAATATGCATTTTTAATCAAATTGTGCTGCCTAACCAGAATACACTGGTAGCCTGATATCCTATTTTTGGGTGAAATGTAATAGATTTGATTGAATAATTCTATTGTGAGTTTAGTATTTCATCTTTCTGTCTGTATTTTCAAGGCTATAAATAAATTCATAAGATCATTTTGACATTATCTTACAATAAATTTCTATAGTAATTCCTGGATAAGAGATAAGAATTAATTCGTCATTTTGATCAATCTATACTTGCATGTATTCATTGTTATTGCAATGTAATATTTTAGTTACCCAATAAAAATATTATAATTGTACTCTTAAGACTACAATTTCAAAAAAAATGTCCTTTGTGGTAGTCAGTGTTAACTGGTGCTTTGAAAGGTAGGTTTAAAGAAGGATTCTGTTATTGTTTTCTTGAGGTCATAAATAGAATCACAAATATACCACAATAATGCAAAATCTAATTCATATTTCTGTGTAATTATAGAAAACACAAGTGGTTATTTGTCCTCTGTAATTTTCTGGCTGTATTTCGTTTAAATGCCAACTCCACCATTTTTCTATATATTTTCATTTTGTTAGCTGAAGGAAAATGTCATTTCCCAGTAGACAAAATCAGAATCCTCTGTAAATAAAGTAAAATCAGAAATGTAAAATGTCAGCAACTGTTTTCGTTTAAAGAAGGCCATTTTCTTTGTGTGTTAGCATGGAGTGGATAGGGAAAAGAAGTTGCTTTTTCTTCCCCAGTATTGCCAATAAAGATGATATTTCAAGCAGCATTTTTAATTTGTTCTTCTCCAGGGGCTGACAATGAATTATTAACAGTTTTTAACAGTGATGCTGCCAGTTCACAGTGTGTCTGTAATCTGAGGTTGAGTCCTATCCTCCTTGAAGGAATAATACTTTGTTCTGTGAATTCAGTGCAATTTCAGCTGGGGTAGGATGACCTTCAAGAAATACCTGTAGTGGGCTGAGATGGTATCACCCCTGAATTGTTCGACCTTGCATTGGAGGTTTTGCAGGAAGACAGCTGAGGTAGCAGAACAAATCATCCCAGGGCTTTCCAGCATCTTTTGTGCAAAATAACTATCTTTGTTTAATCAAGGCTCACTAGCTATCCAAGTCATGCCGTCCAGGTCTGTGCTGAAGAAGAAGAGGGATCCGTATACAATCAATTCCTCAGTCAACAGTAGGAGGGGTGGACTTCAGCCGAAGAATTAGCCAACAGCTTATACGAGGAAAAGGCTTATACCTTGTAGGAATATGGAGCCATTGGAACTGCCAGCTTTCAGTTTTTCTTGGTTTATTTTAATCATGGAGAAAAAAGTTGGGGAGGGTGATATTAGTACATTGGGATCCAGCTTAATTCCAAAACCTGCATAGCTATCTTTGATTTACCTTTCTAATCTCCACCTTAGTCTTGCCCTGTGGAGGGTGCATTTCCATCCATCTAGGATGTGAATAGCCCTGTGTGAGTGTGAGTCTTTTCACTCGCTGTAGAAGGACTACAAACCATGTCATACACATAGATTACCCTTGGATGTCTACAATTGGGAAGGATGAATTTGGTGTTAACGCCTCGACCACTCAATCACGTATTGCCTCTGACAAAGTCATGTAAGTTATCATTAACAACCCCTCACTGTGTATTAAGCTGTAGTACATTCATTTGTGTTTGTTGTGGTCTAAGACTGCATACACTGATGGTTGCCGTGGGCCAGGTAATATTTGTTAGCTGAATAAACTATAATAACTGGATTTGGAATCTAATCCCTAGCTGACTGTGTGCATAGACTATTGCTGTTATTGAATTTCTTTATTAGAGTGTTTGTGTGCTAAGAAACCAACATTAATAGATGGGAATCTAAGGTAGATAGATGTAATCTACTTAGTTTAATATCCTGTCTCAAAGAGAAATTTGTTTAGGATAACAATATCTCATAACAAGGAGGGAAGAGGAAAGAGTTAATGTTGCCTTTTTTAAAAAGTATACCACAAGTCACTTTTGTGAAATGACTCTTCTGTCATGAGACAGAGAGCTAAAGTTCCCTCTCAATATAACTCATTATTTTTGATACATTAATTATGAATCTTCTTGTTTATTTCCCTTCTGGGATAAACACTATCAATGTTTTCAAATCCAACTTCAAAGGAAGAAGCTCTGTTTACAAAGAATTCCTTAAAATATGGCTAAACTTAAAAGTATGTTCCAAATACAAACTCTTTGTTATCATAGTAATTTTACATTTATTAAAGCATAGAAAAGGATGGAGTCAGAAAATAATGCCCTCTCTGTCCATTGACCACACTATTACCTTTACACTGAAGATAGCTGGAGTTAGTATGAGAAAATCTGTTTTGTTTTGGAGGATAGGGACAGTACAACGTATTTCTTATAAAATCTGCAAGTTGTGTGTTTGAGGTTTTGAATGGAAGTGCTGCCCAATTCCACAGCAGTGCCTTAGAAATGGGTAACAAAGGGAAGCATAAACCAGGCAGTGCAGTCACTGGAGGAACAAAGTAATCTACATATTTATATGAATAAATAAAAACAACTACTTTTTGCTGTCTCAGTTGCTTCTTCCAATTATAGCATCCATTTTTATCCATTTTAATCTTTTTCTTAATTAATACTGGTGAAGTCATACTCATCTATGTTGTCTAGATATTTTTTAGATGTAAACATATTAATTATTTAAAAATTTATGTTTCTTATGACCCTGGCATGCTCTGAGACGGCCTGAATACCCCTAGTAATGTTTGCCTGAGGCTGTGTTTTGTATACTGAAGACCTGTAAGGTAGATATGGGTTCAGGCATTGGAATGAACTGCCCGGGGAGATGGTGGTGTTTAGGAAACTTTCCTATCCAACCATCCAGCAGCCACTCTGGCAGTCACACCTGCACCACCTGAGCTGGGACTGAGGCCACTCCACAGCTACACCCCCCACACTCACCCAGCCAGACCAGGATTCCCATAGCACAGTCTCAGATGTCTCAGTTGTTAAAATAATTTAATCTTGGTGCAATACCAAAATAACAGCTCCAGCTGGTGCCTCCAAGGAGGGACCTCAAATAAAGACCCCTTACAATCTAAGCACAAAATGTCTGGGAGTCCTATGCTCCTGCCCTAGGTGTCCAGTCCCCTGGCTGGTGCCACAGGTCCCTGCGCCCTTGGTTGTGCAAAGGGTGGCATTTCACAGCCTCTTGCCTGAGGCTCAACCTGCAGCTCACACTGCAGCTGCTCACCCAGCTACCTGCACTGGATGTGTTCCTCAACAATGGAATCACCATTCCTGGAGGTGTTCAGGAAAGGACTGGATGTGACACAGTGCCATGGTCTCGTTGACAAGGTGGTGATCAGTCAAAGGTTGTACTCAATGGTCTTGGAGCTGTTTTCCCACCCTAATGATTCTGTGATACTATGAATTGGAGGACTGGGGTTAGAACCCAAATCTTCTAAGTAAGGAGCAGTGAGAGCTATGACACCTTGACTGTAGATGAAGGGGGGTGTGTATGTGTACATATATAAAATACTGGAACACAAAAGTGTTTCCTCTGTAAAAACCTCTGACTTTTTCACATCTCAAAGCTTTAAAATTTCAATTAAAAGTCTCTTATGCCAATGGCGGCCTTTCAGATAAGTTTTTTATTTACTTGAGTACTGGCTCTCAATTTATTATTGCAGATGATGAAGAATATTCAGGAGCATTAAAATGCATTTTGGGATGTTCTTCAAACATAAGATTTGTTTAGTTTGCTGTTGCAGAGGCACAATGATATTCTGAAAGGACCAAGACATTAAAGTAATTTTAAATTAGGTGTTACAGCTTCATGTATTTCTTGCATAGTGATAGATGACTTGTTTTACAATACAAATAAAGTATTTGGAATTAGTTGAAGGATATAAAGTTAAATATAAACTTGCTGATTCCTTGCAGAATTGTAGTCTAACAATTTTTTACATCCTGGGAAATGATTACATGTAAGTACATCTCGAAACTTGTTTTTCAGCTTGGGAGATAGATCTAAACTGTCTAAACACTTGATGAAGCATATTTTACATAAAAATTGAAAAAGCAGGTTTGGTGAGATTGGGTTTTTTCCGTGTATCAGTATTCATTGAGAAAAAAAAGGCCTTCTGATTGTCAAATTCTGCGTAATGAAGTCTTAGTCAAAATGTGGTAGCTATTGCAAAAAGACAGGTCAGAAAGAGGTAACTCATGCCTAGCCCAGGGGCAAGTCAAAAGTTGTTAGTACATCTGCCTATATACTGGTTAATTGTTGTTTTTCAAGGAGTGAGGAGATGCTGCAAGGGGGATGTTAATATCTGGTGTTTCTGCTGCCATACCATAACTGCGTGCAGCAGAGACTGCACACGCCTTGTCTGAGGAATCTTTACATAATAAAGAGAGCAAAGGACTCAACCTCTACTGTGTCTTTGAGTATAAACTCCCACCTTAATGAGCAATGGGTTGCTTTTGCTGCTGTAGAATAACAATAGAGGTTGCTTGAATTTTTGATTAGGTCAGGGAAATTCAGGTTAAACGGGTGCAAATTAGACCATGTTCAAACTTATGTTCTGTAAATATAATTCAACTTTTAATACACGTTTTGTAGACTTTTCATCATGGTTATATTTATTAATATTATCCTGCTGCAAGAAAATAATTCTTGAAGGATTACTAGAGGGATTTCTCTTCTGTCAGCGGAAATAAAAACATATTCAAAATAAGTTTGATGTGAAAATATATAAAGGCTGAACAAATGCCAATTTTGCATGCTCCCTAGTTAAGTTCAATTTAACAAATATTCATTTACTAAATCATGTACTTTCTTGCGTATTGATATTGTGAATAGGTGTGTGAAATATGTATTTTATTCAGTATGCACAATTGTACAATAATTTAATCCATAGTCATTATGCAGTTGCCCGTTATTTGGGAAAGAAACCATGGGAGTCTGCGTCCATATTGATTCACATGTTTGGGCCCAGGATTTGGGATGACGTAGGTGATGTCTGGCTGCCATTTAAATTGAAGGATTGGTGTTCCATTTCTGCCATTTAAATATGAGCAATAATTGATATAAAATTCCCAAGGACAACAAAAGAGCTTTTCAAGGGTAGTTTCTCCTGTTAGTGTTGGAGAAATCACAGCAGCTTTAAAGGTATCCGTGACTGTCTGAGATTTTGTAACAGTTCTCTCAACTGCTCATTTACTCAGTGTTTTTAAAGATACTAAAGCTGTATGGAAATGCTTATTAAATGAAGTAACACTGATAGTAGGAGACTTTAGTTTTAAGTTTTTTAATAAAGAAGATTGTATTTTACATACTTCAGTATGATAGTAGTCAAGATATCTAAGGATGTAATTCTCAATTTTTTTTTTTAATTTTTTTTTTTCTTTTCCCTAAGACTTCTCCACTGTTAACCAGCAGCTACAAGAATTGAAACCTTGGTAATAATTTTTGCAATTTACATACAGGGAGAAAGCAGGTTTTTGTGTGTTAATTTTTTTGTTTGTTTGTTTGTTTGTTTTTGTTTTGTTTTGTTTTTTTAAGAAAAAAGAAGAAAGGCAACAGCAATTAGTTCAGCTTAGAGCACTTTCCTCAACAGCTAGGCAATTTTAAAGTGGCTGAATCCATTTCTTTTAACAGAGGCCAGATGAAGAGAGACCAGATCAACAGTGCAATTTGAACAGGAAAAACCTAAACCTGGTTTAAGCAGGCAATACTTGGTAACCCCACAACAAGTTGCTGTTTTCTGTTACTCTAGTCACGTATCTCCTGTGTGTATGAGGTATTGATTCTGTCATCAATATTCTCTGTAAGAAGAGGAAATACCTTTAAATCCTGATAATATTTGGTTACTTGTGTTTCCCCTTTCTGTTTTTTTTTTTTTTACATTTCCATTTTGGTTGCATTAGCTTGTACTTGAGCTGATGCATTTGAAGGCCTTCTTTCTGCTGAACTTGCTCAACAAGATATTTGAGGATGCAGTAGATGTTTCTTGTATTTGAGTGCATTTTGGTGACCATATTTTGCTCTTTATTCTACTCTAGAAGTAAATGCAGGCATGGTTCCCTGAAATCACTGTTTGGCAGCAAGGGCTAATGACAGGACCAACCTCCCAACCAAGTCTTCTAAGCATCTCCTTGCTGATGGCTGATGCAGACCTGTGAGTTAGAAAAGAGCTGTGTCTGTTGTGAGAAGTGTTTGACTGAAGGCTGGCTGTTAGAACTGGGAGCTCAAATGGGCAGTGTGCTGCCTGCTGCTTGCACATATCCAAAGGTGTTATATCGCAGACCGTAAATGTGACCATTGACTGTACATCATGATTATGTCATATAAGTGCAGCTGGAAGAACATTTGTCTGGCATTAAACCAAACAGCTCAACTCTTTCAGACAGCAGCACACACATAACAGTTTCAGATCGTTCATCCGTCTAGTTTTTGATATACTGTGAAAAGAAATGCCAGAATTTATGCACATGGCCACGCTGCTGACAGATTCCTCAGGATACTTTGAAGAAATCTGACAGCTCCAATTTAAGTTTACTAATGTGATAAAGTGTTTTTTAAAGGGTATAAACATTTTATATGGGAAGCTGCAGTCTTGTCAGTGAAAGTGTTTGGCTCTACAAAAGCATAAAGAAAACAAACGCCCCTCCATAAAATAACATGGCTTTACAGTAATATCGTTAGAGAAATTTATATCGTTAAATCTGCTGAAGGAAGTAAAGGATTCCGTAGGCCATTGGATTTCTGGGGCAAAATCTAGAAAGTCCAGAAATGTTTTAACATAAGTAAGGTTAAATTGTGAGACTAAAAACCCAAACCAAAATAACTTCTGTGGGGTTTTTTTTTTGTTGTTGTTTGTTTGTTTGGCTTTTGTTGTTGTTGGCTTTTTTTGCTTTTGTTTTTTTGTTTTGTTTTGTTTTTAATATTTTTTTCTTTGATCCTCTAAATTAGACTTCATTCTTTGTGGAAACACCTTTACAAAAGTCAAATCCAATTGTTTAGTCCTTTTTAATAATACTCCTTGGCTGATACGAAAGTTTGTATTTCAGCCCTCAGAGCTAGCAAGGTGTCCAAACGAAGCTACTTGTTTCACAATTGTCTCCAGTTTTAAATCTGAGTAACATGTTTAAAGATTTTCTTCAGTCATCTTGAATATATAGAACAACACTGAGAGCACAGAGTAGTTGCTTTATCCAAACGTATGGAGGAAGTAGCAGTTCAGGAGAGAAAGCTGCTACATGTATGTGGCTGTTCTAGTGTCCCCTAAATGCCTCAACAGCAAGAAATTGGAAACTGATCTCTCCTTTACCATTCAGGTTAGACCAATTTCCTTAATGCTTTTAAGCTAGCATGGATGAAATACATTTTCAACTTGAAGTTGTGAAAAACTTAATTGCTGTTCAGGATAATTACTTGTTTTCTGCTGTACTGTACTGCATCTTGTTCTTTTTGCAGTAAAATCACATCTTAGAGTGAGAACACTTAAAAAACAATAACTCTGACTTAATAACCATCAGAGAAAGGTAAGCATCTTGTTGTTCCTTCTCTGAGGTTCCTCCACTTCAGAGTTGCACAGTGAAGATAATCAATTGGCTTGATTGTGTCAGGTGCAAATTTGAAACAGTAAAGACAATGGAATAAACTTCTACTGTCTGCATTGAGTCAAGGGGTCCTCCTACCATCACTCGTGCTCACAGGGAACATCCGAAGTGACAGTAGAGGAGATATTCAAATAAATTGCCAGAAGTTGATGGCACTTACCCAGGAGGGGAAAGGAATTTAGGGATGAAATAGCTGTGCCTTGTACCTTGTTGCTGAAATCTGATGTGCCATTGGAGCACTAGAAAGTGCAATATACCTCAAAATTGGACGGGAAGGAAAGGGAAGATGTGTGATCTACTGAAACTACCCAGTAAGCCCAAGATTGATGGCTAATCATTAGAAACAATTTTGCACAATAAAAATAATAAATAAATTTATATTGAAGAGATTCTGAATAGCTGAAATATGTTAGAGATGTTTCTGAGGAACCAACTAATATTTAAAAGAGAAGGATTTGTTTGATGGTCTATCTGGATTTTCTGGTGGTCCTACTTTCCTTCTTCTACAGCTGCTTTGTGTGTTTCAGGGTTGGCACAGGAGTCTTTGGGTGCCAAACATTTGCAGTGGTTTAAAAAATGATTTAAGAAATTCATGGAAGAAAAGTGCACCTATACTCTTAAAGCTGCCACTCTCGTCTTAAAAACTACTGAACTGTGAGTTGGTGGAAGATGGCAGTGTAGAAAAACTGAAGGGCAAAAACTGTGGAGCAGAGACTCGCTTTTCTATAGCAGTTTTTCTCAGAAATCTTTTCCTCTTCAGTCATGGAGAAAACATTGATATGAATTCACATCACATTGATGTGAATCCTCTGTCATCACCAGTGTGGTTAATCTTATGAATATTTGAAGAGCCTAAAACTACAAAAGTCTTGTGTAGAATCTGCATCTTCCTCTGGGCAGTGCTTCCTGTTACTATATTATTTTTTTTTAAATATTAAATGATAAATTCACCCCATATATTTTAAAGTTTAATATTGTTCGCTGAGTAGATTACTATTGAATGTTTGCTCTTCTATGACTGAATATTCTTAATTAAAAACTGCTTCAGCAGTATGATAAATGTATCATACAGTAAATGATCCTGTTCAGAAGGAGATGTACAAGAATACATTTGGATGCTCGTGGAATGATTCAACGTACCCTTTCTCAACCTTCAAATGGAATTCCCTTATAGCTTTTTCATGTGATGTTTGCTATATATTGTCTTTGTTAAGTGATGGATTCAATGGATGAACATGATATTGGGTGCCAAACTTTCTCATCACTTTCTAAATCTTCTCATTTCTTTCAGCAGATAGGTGTGGATACACTCTTCTCTGCGAATGTGCTACCCATCTCTCCCCAGTTACTCATTCCTTGGCTGCCTCTTACAGCACAGTCATCATTTTCGCTTAAGCCTAGCTCAAAATTTAGCATCTAAGTACAATTTTGATGGAATTGAAGTGTAGGAGAATAATCCTGAGAATGTCACTGAGTGAGTTGCAAACCCTGGAAGTCCAGCTCTTTTCACCAGTGGAGTTCAGGTGCCTAGTGTTTTACTGCCACGAGAGCCCAGAGGTGGCTCAGTCTCAGCTGAGCTGACTGTCTTGGCTCCTGCCTGTGCTGGAGGCCGTGTGCTGATCACCAGCTGCGTCTCACTGCTCAAGCCCCCAAGCAAACACTGCAGCAGGTGTATTTAGCACATGTCTAACGTGTACTGACAGTGCTGCAAAGCTGTGGCTGCTCTTGCTGTTGTGGACGGGGGTTATTCCTGTATACCTGCGGGTAAGTGATAAGAGCATCTGTCCAGGCAATGTAAAACCAGGATCACAGAACTGCTTTAGCTAGAGGGAATCCAAGCCAGAGCTTGTGATTTTCAGCGAAATCTCCACTCTCCTCGGAGGGTTTCTACTTTATACTCAGTGATCAGTAGATATAAATGTACTTCTGAAACATGGGACCAAATTCAGGGCTTTGCCTTCCCACATGATTTGTGGAAGAGGGGACCTAGAGACAGGTCCTGCCACTACCCCTTCTTGCCTCTCTAAATCTCTTCTTGCTGACCCAATGGACAATTATTAGTGTATGCCCTTGTCCAGTTTGGCCTTAAGCTGCTAGGTGTCATGCTCTTTAACCCAGTGTGTAGCTGATCATATAGTGCAGTAAATAACAATTCCTACACTCCTTCCTCCAACTTAAAAAAACCCTAAAACAACCTATGTCACGTATGTCCATACAAAGTGAAACAATCCGGGGAGAAGCTGACAATCCCAGTCTTCTTTTGGTATCAAGCTGGAGGCTTTTACTCCATGTACAATCTCTAGGAGGAAGTGGCATTTCCCACCATTTGTACACCACATTAGGTGTACTCTTGATCCTCTGCCCTTTTCAGTGTACCAACAGGAGTTGAATTCCACTCTGTATGCCTCAGTCTTTCCATTCAGAATAGGGAGTGGATTTAAAAAAGAAATAATAATCACAATAATTAAAAAGTACCAAAAATTTAACACAGACCCAAGGGAAACCCAATATACTTAAGTTTACCTTTTTTACCCCTGCAATCAATATGTCTGTGCTGGCATGATAGGTAAGAGTGTCTTTTCATCATGCTTCTGCTTACAGGCATGGCTCAGGAAGCCCTGGCAGGGCAGCTGGTCAGACAAACTTTTATGCATCTAAAAAAGCAGGGTTGTTTATTCTGCTCTGGCGAGTAGGTGTCTTGACTTCCCTTGTGGATGTGACCAAAGGAGCATGTTGATGATTATGCTGAAATTCAATACAAGTTTTCATCCCCTTCTTCATTTCTAGAGTATTCCCAAGCCTTTTCTATAAGGAAACTAAATTCAGCTGTGGAAGTTTTAGAAGTAATTACATTGAAAATGCTATATAGTGGGAAGAAGATTTGAAAACATGGTTCAATATTTTGTTTTAAATGGATTTATAATTACATATGGGAATTCTTTGCTTCCACAGTCCTGAATGGGACAGGAGGAGAAGAATGACAGCATGCGTGGGAGTATTGATTTTAAATAACTAGACTATTAAATGATAGCAAAAAATGTATCACTCGGTAGATACCTCTAAGGATGATATCACTTTCATCTGTCACTGTGGAATGGAAATAAGTTTTAGACTTCAGCTTTTGATATAGATTTTATGGACTTTTTTTGCCTTTATAATTGGATTAGAATTGCTGCACTTGTAACCTTTTTTGTGACTACTCATTCAAGTATTGACACACGTATGTGTTTTATCAGTATCACCCTTGTGGCTCAAAGGCTTGGTCTACACACAAATGAGTATCTGGCTCTCAAGACATGTCTCTCAATTACTGCAAACTTCTGGAAAACATATAATTTATAATAATATTGATTTTCTTTTTTTTAACCTAACTTGAATTTAGCAACAGCTCTTCAGGCTGACAGTGCTGGCTATAAAAACCCTTTGTTTGAGTTCAGATGGAACCGTAGTTTAAAGAGTCTCCCTGGATGGTACTTAAATCATGTTAGTCTCTCTGCAAAGTCTTTTATGACTGTTAGTAGAGCTGAGAGGCATTGAGTTGCCTTTAATAGCTGTATCCAGTGAAAAATGTAGAAATTTGATTAATAAAACTACTTTCAAATTTATGTGGAATTAATATCATTATTACATAAGAGGTTGAAAAAAGTGGTAATGATATTGTAAAGTACTGGCTTTTTAAATTTAATTTTATTTTTAATGAAAAAGCAGGAAAATGCATTGGGGAAGTGATTTTATTAAGGACAGTTTCTAATCCTTTTTTTTCTTTAAATATTCAAAAATGAAACTTGTCTTAGAACCTTTTTGTTCATCAACTTCTAAATCTCTCTAATTTAGAGATTCAGTAATTCATTATTAGGAATAGCGTCACATAGCTACAAAGCACATTGGAAATGGAGAGTAGACACATATTTAATCTGGAAATATGATGACAGATAGTCTGAATTTTCATGTAGATACAGTATATATTTGAGTTGGTAAACAGGCAGTTTCCAAAAGCAAATGCAAACATTTTATCCAAAGTGCTTAACTGATATGAGAGTAATGTTGATCCAAAGGTGGCCTTCATTCTTTCAGAGTAATTTCTTTAATCTCTATGCATCACATTTAATAATATATTCTTTTTTTTTTTTATTTTGGCATGCGGAATATAGCTGTCATGTATTACAAGCATCAGGACTTAGATTATGTACAATGCCAACAATATGAAAGTGTTAACTTAAAGGACAATTTTTACACTAATTTTAAATAAAACTTGCTTGCCAACCATAGGGGCTTTTTTATGTTTTGCTGAAAATACCTGAGCTCAGCTGGAGAAACCATATCCATATGCACAGTCCTGTTAACATCAATGTTTGGGGCTAATTGTGCTGCAGAATAACTGAACAGTGGTACAGACTTGTTTGCAGGGGGTTCTTTAGGTGTGGGAAGAACTTTATGATTTTCCCCTCTTCACTCCATCCTCTGCATTTCCAGTGGCTTTTGTTGGTTGGTTGGTTTGGTTTGGGGTGGGGGGGGGATGGTTTTCAGCCTTCCTTTGAGCTCTAAATGTGTTTCCTTTTATATGAATGGAACTTTGCTCACATGAATGATCTTTTTTAATTTAGTGGGGACTACCTGTGATTTTAAACTGCAGATCACCCTCATTCTCTTGGGCAGGGATTACTTCTCATGAAGTGTAGAGCATCTTGTCAGCACTCTAAACAAGTAAACTACAGATAAAATATACAGCTTAGATTGATGAGTGTGCAGAAAAGTACAGAATTTTTTTTTTCCATGAAAGACACCACTGCATTCTCCCTTAAGCTTGAATACTCAAAACAGGCTAAGTAAACTTATCTTAAACTTTCCAAAGTATTTTCTTTTGGAAGGAAGACCAGGCAGGATAAAGATCATACCAGATGTATGCTTTGAGGAGGTACATATGATGGAAAAGACCCAGTTAGAAGCAAAAGAAATGCTATTCCAACTTGACCTTTAATATCCATCCCCAGATGATGCTCTGTGAACAGGTCTTGTGGTTTTCACTTCAAAAAGTCTCAGTTTTCCCTAGTTCCTGGCATGCTGAGGCTCTCTTCAGTCCACATTCTCCTTCTGGCTGATACGTTTCTGATAAAACAGGCTTTGGTTAGAAATATGCCGGCAGAAATTCTGGTGGTGGTAGCGATCTGTATTTGCAATGGGGAGAGTCAGGTGGTGCTTTTCTAGTGGAGGACAGAGGTCATTCACCTGGGAAATGTGGATGAGGTGTGACTGCATTTGTCCTTTTTGTCTGTTTGTTTGTGTTCCTGATACACTGCAAGTGTCTTTCCATCAGTATTTCTAAGGTGTGCATCTCTCTCACAGAACTCTATCCATGCTGCACACAAACCAGAAATGACCTCTCACTGAATCAAAGGCAATCTCCAGAATAATCACAATCTTTATGCCCCAAAAAAAGCCTTTTTGAAACAAGTCAGGTAGGCAATAAACAGATGTTTTCTGGATCCTGACGTGTTGTCATTCTGCCCTCCTCTCCGTGTGGCACTGGGTGTAATCAGGTGGAGCTTTAGTGCCATGAACTTTCAGCTGCTGCTTTGGGACCCTGTGGATACAAATTTGCTTGGATTTCTTACAGCCTGTGGTGATGGTGGGAACAAGTACCACCGACCTCTCTTTTCCTCTCCTTCCTGGTAGCATTCCTAGATTATATGCAACTGCAAACTTGGCAGCATTGGCTGAAGAAACTCAGGCTAATCATTTAGGACATTCATGGGATTTTTTTAAATCTTTCTGTTAAGTTTGTTTTCAGGTTACAGAAGGTTGCAGCAAGAGGCAGATTGGGAGTTCAGCAGCAGATGATGTCTGCTGCAAAGGGGGCTGAGGACATTTAATGTGGATAAAGAGAAAAATAAGCTGCAAGTCCCTTTTGAAAGCTTTTGAAGCCATAATCCATCTGTATTGTAGGTTTTTGTGATGTTTAGAAACCCATGTCAAGGCAGCTTTTTCAGCTTCGGATACTGGTGATGGTATAAGGCTAAATTAAAAAAAAAGTGTGAAGTTGTAGTAACTCTAGTAGCAGAAAAGTTGAAGCCACAGGGGTGAACAACAGCTAACATATCAAAGTGTAAATTATGTTTTATCTCAGTTTTCGGTCCTTTTGTAAGATATTAATGGTTTATTTGAAATGCAAATGAGAAAGGATGAAATTTTATTACAAAATCATATACCACATCAAACTTTGATGTCTCATTCTACAGAAAGAGCTTCTAAATTTTTTTTGTAGTTTTTAAAATCAGCTCAACATATTCTTAAAGGGCCTGCATTTAAGATAAAAGATTCAGTAAGCAAACAGCAGTTGGTGTTTCAAGTGCACATTCCTATTCTCCAAAGCATCAAGCAAGGGAATCATTAAGTCTCCTTTGTTTAAATCGAGTTGAAGGAGAGGGCGGAAGGTGAGTAAAGACACTGTGGTAATTTTCTCAGAGACTATTTTATACAGCCCTTTTGTACCACCTGACTGGGAATCAATAGCACTTTATTGGAAAACAAGCAAGCAAAATGAAAACCCGGGACAGCTTCTGAGCACAGCTGCTGTCATTGCCATTAGGAGACAAAATCTTCCTCTAGCTTTCAACATTTACACAAAAGGACAATGATGTTTTTAGAGTTTTACTTAAAATTTAACTTCTTTTCAGGACCTTTCTAAGATGTTGTCTTGTTTTTGTTTTTCTTTTTTTTTTTTTTTTTTACAGAAAGCATTGCTTGCTGTTTTTGTGGAATATAAACCCTGTATTCTTGTATGTGCTGTACTAATAGAGTAATTTCTACTGGGAAAGATTTAACTTTTTTTTTCTTTTTTTTTTTTTAAGTCTACTCTATGTTCTTGCTTCCCTCTTTTCTTCCTCTGCTTCCATCCCCAACTTCACTACTTTACAACGACATAAGTAGGAATGAAATTTCAAAAAAATGGAGAAGGGAATTCTTAACTGACATTGTCTCAGAGAAACTCTTGATCAATTTGGTTTGCACACTGAGTGTCTTATTTTCCTCCTGAAATCTGACCATGGAACCAACTCAACAAAGTAGGAAAGAATTCGACTCTGTAATTCAAGCTGAAAGTTGTCAGATGAAATGGAAGGTTTTTTCCTAAGAAAAGAAAGAAAATATTGTTTGACAATTCTTCAGAAAAATATGACAAAGCTGTGAGAATTGTGAATGGAACAACATTGATTTTGAAATATTGTCATCAAGATAAACATTGCTGACCCATTCTGGTAATCTTCTATTTCTTTGGTTTGCTAATGATCACTTTACAAAACTGGCTTCAGGCCTGGGAGGAAAATCTCCTAAAATTATTATTGTTATTTTTTTCTTTCTCATGCTTTTTTGTTACATTTCTTTCTTTCTTTCTTTCTTTTTCTTTCTTTCTTTCTTTCTTTCTTTCTTTCTTTCTTTCTTTCTTTCTTTTAACATATTCAAAAATATCAATGGATGGAATTGTAAAAATTAAAGATGGTTAATTGGGTAGAATTCCTCAGGCCTAAGGGTATAGATGTCAATATCAGAGTTAATTGTAGTTGGTGGAAGAAACTGCATTTTTAGGATGCAGTTCAATTCACAAGATGCATGTCTGAATTTGTGCCTTAAAGTGCCTATTCCTCTTCATTACATAGAGAAGCTTGGGTAACTGTTTCAGGTCTGGATATTCGTGCAGATGTTTAAATTTAGAAATTAATTTTATGCTCTAATTTGACAGCGTCTAGTCAAAAATAGACCTTGGCATCAGTGTAAAAGCTAAATTCAGGCTTCTATGTGCAACAGCTGACAAGGAAAAAACAAGTGTTCAAAAGTTATAAGAATGAGGGAGGGGGAAATGCTGAGAACACTGTGGCTATGACTTTATTAAAAACCCAAGAAAAATCACTGCTTTGCCCTCTCCTAAGATTCTGTGTTTAGTTCTAATTGCTGCATCAGAAAGACACTGGAGAGAGAAAGGGAGAGAGATAGAGAGGGTTTTAGACGGAAGATGAGGATGAGGTGTTTATGGAGAAAATATATCATATGAAAGCCTCAAACGCCTTGGACTATTTAAGGAGAGATGAATAAGAGGGAAACAGTAAAATTAGCCAAAGTAGTGATTACAATAAAGAAAAGCAGGATGTGAATTTGTATTTTATTTTTAAAGCTCAAATAGAAGAACAAGGAAACACTGATTGAAACTGGAAGGGGGAAATAAAAAACTGATGGAAGAAAAGACTTTATTCACATGTTGTATAATTTACCCATGCAGTCATTTCCCTAAGATGATATTTTCCCTAGATGGAGGCTAGTGTTTTACCAGCCTTAGGAAAAAGGGACTGGAAATATCTATATGGGAACAAGTAAAGCATCTACAGCTATGCTAATGTACAGCATCCCCCCTCAAAAATAAGAGAGTAGCTTTGAGCGTTTTCAAAGTAATTTCACAACTCCTGGACCAGCATGACTTTGGGATGATTTCAGATTTCACCACTTTTGAACCAAGTATAAAGGAAATGGTTTTGAGGATTTTTTTTTTTTCAAAAGTTAATTTGTTTATGCAAAATAGATATACTGTTTGAAACTATGAGATTGGATATTGCTTGGTTATCATCTGCTCTCATTTATTCAACTTTATGCAAAATCCGTTGTGGCCCTCTGTCAGAATGAAGGCGTATTTTTGTTTATGATATATTAAGAGCAAAATAGAAGTGATATTTCAAAAAGAGTGGGCTAAATCAGTTTCAGTATATTGTCTGGCTGGGAGATGAGCTCAAAGGAATCTCAAAGCAATTCAAGCAGATTGCAGCCTTTAAATGCTAATTGGGTTTGTCTGCAATGTTATTGATAGAGCCTCTAAGGAAGAGAATGAGAATTCATTATTCTTATACGAATAACCAAAGGAAGAGGAAGTGAATTAAAGGGAGATGTGCTTTTTCTTCCTAAATTCCAGATGTATCCAACCTATTTCACTCACTTCAATCTTGTGTCTAGTGGCCAATGTAATGTTTTAGATTTACTTCTGTTTATAGGTCATTAAATATCCATTGCAAATATCAGTGAGGTTTTTTTTTTACTTAAGCAGCTAGCAAATATGTGAGCTCCTGTTATTGCTTCAGCTGTGGGTGGGATGAAATGTAGCAATGCAGCCTGCTTCTGTGTCTGCTTTGGTCTGTTACACAGAGTTTTGAATTGATATTAGGGGGAAAAATCCTGGAAAGGGTTACAAAGCATTGGAACAGACTGCCCAGGGGAAGTGGTGGAGTCATCATTCCTGAAAGTGCTAATAAAGCATGTGGATATGCCACTTGAGAACTCTGTTTAATGGTGAATGGTGGTGGTGCTACGTTGATGCCTGGACTTGATGATCTGGAAGGTCTTTTCCAACCTTAACAATTCTGTGATTCTATGATTGTATGAAGTCCTGTTTCTCTGAGTTAAAAAATAAGTTTTCTGAAAGCACAAGGATCATTTTAAATAGAACATGTGATTGAGGAGCTCCTTGAACCCTCTCAAGTGCGTCTGTGCTTTTTTTTGACCAAGGAGATCTGGAATTCCTGTCCTTGTCTCATTGTCCCCTCCTCTTGGTGGCTTTGCATTCTGCTGGGTGATTCCCTGAGTCTCACTTAAGCTGGGATGGGGTTTGGGCTGTAGAGGATTGGTGTGAGAGGGCAACAGGGAAGCTTTCTGCATTTATTTTGTGGTTCATGGGGAAAAAGAATGTGGAGACCATTTCCAGATGGGTATGACAAATATGTATGAGGTAGAACTCTGATTAGAGGTGGTGGGAAGCAGCAAGAAAGGAACTGCCTGGAACTAAACCATGGGGTTTTTTTGCTTTTTAATCAGGAATGACATTCTGGCTGTGTGCACGTCTCTCCCCTTTCTCAGTACAGTTTACCGTGGTCCAACCCTTAACATTGTTACCAACCGAAAATTTCCAAGAAGCTGCTGCTGCTGTGAGTGTCAAATTGGGTTAGAATGGGGCTTGGAATAAGCAAGAGGGAGTTTAAACCTGGGAGCCATGAGCTGTATTCATTAGTGTGTACCAGCTGCTCTGTTTTGATGTGAAGGGTATAAAAACATCATCAAATCAGGAGATTAAACTGTTTATGGCTGCTTTCTCTTACTTTCAAAGAGACTGCCGTACTGGTGAATCCCTGTAATTTTGAGACTGGTTTGAAAAAAGGCCATTCATCTTCTAGATTTATTTTGTTAAACCCTGGGAAAATGGATGTCCTTGAGAGGACAATTATTTTTCACAAACTTGCAGTAAAATCTGGAGAGCACCTGTAAAGTCTGTGTTGGATACTGTATATGTATACCATGGGTAACTGTGCCTCAAGCATCTTAGGAACCATTTGCTGAAATTAATTTTGTCCCACCTCTCCCTAATTTCAGTAATGATTTTTCTATTCACTTATTTTTTTCATAAAACAGATTTAAGACAGAGACTTTTCAAATTATCAGATGCTCTCTGATGAAGTGTGTTAATTTTTTTTAGCATTCTTTTTTTTTTTTTTTTTTTGGCATTGGAATAAGCAATATAGTT
>VZTG01021098.1:2189227-2265323 GCA_013397845.1 Melanocharis versteri | reverse complement strand
CTTGACCAGGTCTTTCCTGTACTAAAGTATAGGCATTTATTAATAGTAGATCAATTCTGTGTAACAGGCAATCAGAAGTCATTTATAATCAGTTGTGAGTGTGTTTGTATGGATATAAATCAATGAAAGATTTAAAATTTACATCTGTAGCAGAAGAAATGTTCCAGAATGAAGATTTAGGGCACATATATTTAAAAAAGAAAGTTGAGTTGAAGTGAAATAAAAGAATGACCCCGTGTAATAACCTGTGCTTTGCTGTAGGTGTGTTGAGAAGAAAACGTTCTGTGGCAAATGTTAAAAATGAGGAGATGATGAGTAGCCTGGTTATCTTAAATTGTTAGTGCTCCTCTTTGTGTCGTAGTGACTGGCAGCTCCCAGAGCACGGCTCTCGGTCTGTACAGCCAGCAGAGCATCTGCCTGTCTT
The DNA here is from genome assembly GCA_013397845.1 of Melanocharis versteri. Taxonomy (NCBI): domain Eukaryota; kingdom Metazoa; phylum Chordata; class Aves; order Passeriformes; family Melanocharitidae; genus Melanocharis; species Melanocharis versteri. The sequence goes on along the minus strand of VZTG01021098.1, from coordinate 2,264,899 downwards.
TTTTCAAGTGCTTGTTACTAATTGCTGTTGAACTGAACCCTGGCACAGAGTTTTTTTGAGGGTTTTTTGGGCCACTTAATATTGAAGCTTTTGGATACTGTCTATGTGCCTGCTTCATGGATATGTTTTAGTGTTCTTCTGGTCCAGTTCACCAGCCACTGAACTTACGGAGCACACAAAGTGCATTTCTTTTGTTTTCTTTATGACGCTATTTTAAAATGTAAATTATATTAATGAAAATTCAATGAGAAAGCAGAATATTACTGTATCTTCTTCGTGCCCAGTGTGCTAAGTGGTGCAAACTGAATGCAAGTCCCTTTTAAAGTGAACTAAAAGTAAAATGAAACATATTTCTATTGTCACCAGTGGAGTACCAGTGATTGTAGTTCTAAACTTGTATTAATTTCCTTTAAAAAATAATATCAACAACAATAATATTGTTTTAAAAAGTAATTCATCTTGGGAATGAAAATATCGTAAAAAACCTTTGCTTTCCTTACTGGTTAAGTTTCAAGAATCAGCAGAAATAATTGTAGATATGTTCATGGTGGCATTAATGAAAATTTCAAACTTATTGCTTACTCTCTGTGAAATGGATGACCAAAGCTTTCCTTTACCACCTTTGGCTTTATCTGCAAGGGGGATAATTCTTTTTTCATTGCTTTGCAAAGGGAGGCATCACAAACTGGCAACATGAGGAGAGAGGTTCATTAAATGAGAATATGATGGTGTTTCAAGGCATTCAGAATTAGCTGTACACGCATAAAGTGACTATCTGCTCTCCATTGTGAACCATATACTGCAATTAATTGTGTGGCCTTTGAGAATATTTTCAGCCATCTGGATGTCTACAAAATGGTGGAAGNCACAATAGCTCTTTATCTCTGCGCATTACAAATCTGTCATTTGGGGCCTTGTGTTAAATTCTTTGAATTCCTTTGTGGGGTGGATGCACGGCAAATAAAGCCTGGATTTGCAAGGGTCCTGAAGAGGTCTTCTTTCTTAGGACTTCCATGGGATGTAATGCTGGTTATCTCCCCTGAAAATCAGTCCTTGTCTTTCCAGGCCATAATGCATATGTGTTAAACTTAGTGGGAACTTCTGCTTGAAGTTTTTTAACCTTCTTGCCACCAGATGCATAATTTCTAAGGTGGTAATAATAATAATAATAATAATAATAATAATAATAATAATAATAATCTTTTAACTTATCCACTCTCACAGCAAGATGTATTTAATGTACTTTTGTCTATTATGCTCGATGTTAAATACTAAGCCTAAGTCATTGCTAAGTGAAGAATGATAATTTAAGTTAACAAAATGCAAAAAACTTTAAATATTTCTGCATTCACATCCCAAGTGATGGATATTGGAATATAATTGCTCTGTAATATGTGATATTTATTTTGTAGCTGACAAATGAAAGAAGAGTGGATACATAGTTAAACTGAACTTGGTTTGTGCAAGTATTGAGCACAGACAGCCAGATTCATTGCAGCCCTTCGTGTTACAGTTTCTGAGGAGAAAGTGTGCTTAGATGAAGGAGGAGAGAAAAAGGGTTATAGGGTAGGGTTACAACACTGTATGAAACCAAACTCCGTAACTAATGAGGATACTTGACCAGGTCTTTCCTGTACTAAAGTATAGGCATTTATTAATAGTAGATCAATTCTGTGTAACAGGCAATCAGAAGTCATTTATAATCAGTTGTGAGTGTGTTTGTATGGATATAAATCAATGAAAGATTTAAAATTTACATCTGTAGCAGAAGAAATGTTCCAGAATGAAGATTTAGGGCACATATATTTAAAAAAGAAAGTTGAGTTGAAGTGAAATAAAAGAATGACCCCGTGTAATAACCTGTGCTTTGCTGTAGGTGTGTTGAGAAGAAAACGTTCTGTGGCAAATGTTAAAAATGAGGAGATGATGAGTAGCCTGGTTATCTTAAATTGTTAGTGCTCCTCTTTGTGTCGTAGTGACTGGCAGGCCCCAGAGCACGGCTCTCGGTCTGTACAGCCAGCAGAGCATCTGCCTGTCTTTTTTCAAGTGCTTGTTACTAATTGCTGTTGAACTGAACCCTGGCACAGAGTTTTTTTGAGGGTTTTTTGGGCCACTTAATATTGAAGCTTTTGGATACTGTCTATGTGCCTGCTTCATGGATATGTTTTAGTGTTCTTCTGGTCCAGTTCACCAGCCACTGAACTTACGGAGCACACAAAGTGCATTTCTTTTGTTTTCTTTATGACGCTATTTTAAAATGTAAATTATATTAATGAAAATTCAATGAGAAAGCAGAATATTACTGTATCTTCTTCGTGCCCAGTGTGCTAAGTGGTGCAAACTGAATGCAAGTCCCTTTTAAAGTGAACTAAAAGTAAAATGAAACATATTTCTATTGTCACCAGTGGAGTACCAGTGATTGTAGTTCTAAACTTGTATTAATTTCCTTTAAAAAATAATATCAACAACAATAATATTGTTTTAAAAAGTAATTCATCTTGGGAATGAAAATATCGTAAAAAACCTTTGCTTTCCTTACTGGTTAAGTTTCAAGAATCAGCAGAAATAATTGTAGATATGTTCATGGTGGCATTAATGAAAATTTCAAACTTATTGCTTACTCTCTGTGAAATGGATGACCACAGCTTTCCTTTACCACCTTTGGCTTTATCTGCAAGGGGGATAATTCTTTTTTCATTGCTTTGCAAAGGGAGGCATCACAAACTGGCAACATGAGGAGAGAGGTTCATTAAATGAGAATATGATGGTGTTTCACGGCATTCAGAATTAGCTGTACACGCATAAAGTGACTATCTGCTCTCCATTGTGAACCATATACTGCAATTAATTGTGTGGCCTTTGAGAATATTTTCAGCCATCTGGATGTCTACAAAATGGTGGAAGGGCTTTATATCTTCAGGTTAAAACAAAAAAAATAAAAGCTAAACTTGATCTTAATATCAATTAGGGCTTTAACATCTGTTTCTAGAACTAATAGTCCATAAACATCGGAATTCTCAATATCAGATGTTAAAGGTTGGAACATACCTGGCTTATTGTTGGCAGTATAAATGTTATGCACTCTCCTAAAATAAATGTCTAAGATGACTGGTAAAAGTTGCCCTTTCAAGGTGTCTGCCTCTCTGCTACAACATTGAGAGAAATGAGGTTTTTTTGTCTTTCTAGATTGCTGGGGTGAAATCAGATTAGTTCCAATGTAACTGCAAAATTGCAGTTTATTTAAGAAAAGAAAAGAAAAGAGAAGAGATAAAAGGTAGTGTGAAGTGGCAATGGATGTCTCAAAGCAGGTATAAGTCAAGCAGAAATCTTTTCAATCACCCTGGCTTTGGAATTAGTGCTACACACGGAAGGGGCAGAGAAAAAGGTGTTTGGAAGCAGTTAAATCAGACAAACCGTTTTAACTGGAATGCTATGTTCTGAGGTATGTTGGGTTTCTTTCGCTTGTTCCATTTAGCTCTGGACCCCAGTGAGCCATGCAGTAGGGACTGTCTTGGCTGTTCAAGTTGAACCAGTTTTTAGACTGATGTTTTTACAGCTCCTCAAGTGTAGATGCTGATGATTCTGTGCTGCCAGGGTAATTACCATTTTCTCGCCTTAAGAGAACTTTCTCTAAATAAATTAGAACACTTCTGTATCCATGCTTCATTCTCAATGGTTTACCCTATCCCCAGTGTATTTGAATTGTTTATTAACCAGATGCTACCTAGATTAGAAAGGAAAAGGTAATCTACCAAACAACATGACCCAATACTTGCTTAAAAATGAACTAACTTCGTTCCAAACCATGGCAAACAACATAGGCTTGTCCCTTGGGCTTTGCATGGAAAATTTCACACTGAGCTTATAAATGTCATCTCTGTGTCCCTATGCGGTTTGTACACATGCTGGTTTGTATAATGAGGTGTCTTGTCAATCTTGGACGAAGTTGAGATAATGTTGTAGGGACAAACTACAACAATTTCCTTCCCCCCCCTTTTTTTTTTTTTTTTTTTTTCCCCTTATCATGGCATTCATGGGGAATCAAATAAATAGTTCAATGGAAATTCTGGAATAAGGTCTGGCTCCCTTCTGCATAGATCTCTTATGCGTTTAAGATTTCATGAGGCTTTAAAGTCATGTGAATAAAGCTGGAGACCCTGATTAAGGTTTATAAAGAAATTAAGGGACCAGAGGAAGCAGGCAGACTTCTTGTAGAATTTGCATAAATGTTTAAACAACTTGGTGATTAAAACTAAAGTTTAGCTAAACCATTGTGGGCACTGCTGGAGCTCATTCTAAGCACATATTTGAATTTGACTGCTTTCAGTATCTTCATAAATCCAACTACAAGAGCTAAAACCTGCAATAAATGTATAATTTTTGGGATTTTTGTATTTAACTATTTTCATTTACAGTCCATAGGTGCTTGCAAACCACTGGAAATGCTTAGGGAAGAATGAGTGCTAGGTCAGGAGCCGACACACATGTTCACTTGTGTAAGAATTTTAAATTCCCATGGTACTATACAAAGTATTTCAACTTTATGCCACAGAAGCTACAGGAAAAGACCCAGTCCCCACCTAAATAATGTGCAACATATCAAAAAAATGCAAATGAAATATAACTACTCTAGGTTTTGTGTGATAGTACTAATAATAACATTGTAATAACATAATACAGATCCAAGATACCCTCTTGGCATTTGGGTGCCATTTAAAAAAAATGTTTGTAGCCTCTGTGCCTATGTTGTTGTTAAACCTAGCTACAAGCACTGACCTTAATTTTTATTCTTATTGCCCAGTGTTACTCCTAATGTTTCAGATATTTCCTTTGATTTTTCTTCCTCTCTCTTGCAAAGCACGTAAAGTGTTGTGATGTTCAGGATCAAACCGACATGATGGAGAGGGTCAAAATTTGGTGAAAAGCATTCACTTGTTTTCAACAAGGATAGAAAATCTGTTGGTGGCTATTATTTTCTAAGCTGCTGTATGTATATATAAGAAAGGCTGAATTATTCTGTGGTTTTATGAATATTAAGTATTATAAAGCAATGCTTTTCTTCCTGGTGGAGTTCTAATGTCAACATGCTTTTGTGATGTTATAAGCTCATATTTTTTCTGTGGAAAGCCTAACAGATGGGTTTATTTTCAATGTTTTTATTCACAAAGGTGTTCAATTATTTATATCCTACTTTGCTTCCCATCATAAAGCTGCTCAATGAACAGATTATGAAGGCTTTTGAGTTTGTGGAACAGAACTCTGTTCAGTTTTTCTGTTCTTTTATCTCAAACCTGTCTCCTCTCATCTGTCCCTACTACCGCTGCTTCTCCTATGTGGTGGTCATCCCTTTCTGACCACTATTTTCTGTCATCTGCTATTTCTCCTCTTTTCTGTTTACAAAATTTCTTCTAACCTTCCACAGCCTAATCATAGTTTTCAAATTTTATTTTGATTTGTGAATTTACAGAAAAAAGGCAAATTTTTACCCACAAAAATGGAAGGAGATAGAAGTAAAATTCTTGTTCTCAATGTAACATAATTCCAGATATTCATTCCCTCTTGACCCCTCTGCTGAGTAGCTGGACATTCAGTTGTATTCTTTCTTTAGAACTGGTGTTTCTTTGCTGATGGTAGCTTTAAACAAAGTTTCTTTATCTTTTTAGCAGAAATGTCCTGCATGAAATACTGCCATTAGAGACAAAAAAGTAAATTATTCATATGTTTCTGTATTATTTATTTTCTTCCTGCAGTTTGATAAACTAACTCTCAAGAATTTCCAGTGAAGAAATTCAAAGTCTTGGAAGGCTCTGCTAACCTCAGAATTAATGAAGTAAAACCATTGATTTTACTGGGGATAGTGCTATGCCAATTAACAAACAAATTACTTTGTTATATCAATAATCTGAGGATAGTGAGAAGACCAGAAAGAAAAACTCAAGTTGGTAACTTCTTTCTCAAATCAGGGTGTACAGCAGTACCCACTAATCAGTGCATGACATTTTTCTCCTACTGCAGTACATTGATGCAGACATTTTGCTGAAATATTTAATAAATGTGTCTTAATTTTTGGTAAAATATGAAAATCAGGAAGGTTCTCTTTTTGGTTATCTAGAATCTATGTGATACTGATATCTAGAATATATTAGATTCTAAAATGTACACACTCACTAATGAGAATTCCCTTTTTAATATGTTAAACACACATGAGGCTCTCTACTATATCTCAGAATGCAAGAGATAATTTCAATAAGGTGCCATGGATATTCTGTTGGCTTTTACCAGTAGTCCATAGAAAAGGTTGGCAGCAACATCACATATTAGCATATGGGTTTGCTTTGGTTTTCCTTGTATTGAGAAAACCAGTAATTCACAGTTTGATCTAAAACCCATAAATTGTTGACAAGTTTTCATTGTTCTTATGAGAGTAAATTAGTCAAGACTAATCTTGTCAGACCAGTGTTACTGGTTATAATATTTTCTGGGTGTGATGGTTTGTTGGGTTTTTTCCCCAAAGACATTTGCAAAAGACCACTGGCTAGTTGCAATTGGGAGCAGATTTCTCAGCAGTCTTAGAATGGTGAAAGTTGAGCTAAAGGTAGGAAAAAGGAATCTATAATAATGGTTTGACAATGTAATATATTGAACAGAATGGAATAGTATGAGAGGAGAGTCATGACACACAGTGCCTACAAAATGCAGGTGCAGGATAGAAAGGTGCCTTAGAGGAAAGCTGGGTCTGAACCAGGATAAACCAGTGCCATCTCCTAATCCAGAAGCTCTAAAATTGCTGAACTTGGAATTTTATTTAATAAAATAGATATTTTACTAAATAAGCCTGTTACTTAAGTGAGAGTTTAGTTGGGTTAAGCATGTATACAGTTGAGATTTATAACAAATTAATGAGATCAATTTAAAATTGATTCAAGTTAAACCAGTTCAATTTCTCATGAAGACTGAATTTCAGATGGGTCAACTACTGGAACAAGAGATTAGGACTAGGTTTTCACACAAAGAGAATTTCCATATAGTTGGCAGTTAGGAAAATCAAGCTTCATATTGGTGGTTAAATCAAAGGTAAAAACTTTCTCTTTTCCTCTCTTCATCTTAGTGACTTGCCCAGGGTCATTCTGTGAGTCAATGTCTGAGCTGGAAATAAAACTGAAGAATTATTACTCCCAGTCACAGGCACTAACCACAAGACAATCTTTCTCCTCATTTCCCTTTTAATGGACTACACTTGCATTGAGCATTCCACACCAGTCAACAGGGGAAAATTATTGGCTATAGTTAGACAAGCGTACTAAAGAGTACCTTGGAGTTTATGGATGAAAACAGCTATAAAAATGCTCAGTTTTATTATGATTATTTATTGTTTGCAAACATGGAGATTCAATAAAAGTTTACAGATAAAGGAGGCCCAGTGCAGGACTTAAGTTTCCCATTATTTCTCTTTTGTTCCAAAAGCAATATGCATTAAAATATTTAGTTGAAAGAGGTTGTTGCCAACATTTTTTTTTTACAATTATTTCTGAAAAAAATATTAAAATATGGAAGAAATCATTATGAAAAATTATCTTAAATTATCCTGTCTCCATTCTTAGCTTCTCTTTTTCACCTAGTAATTGTTACATGATTCTCTGCTAAGAATATAAAACAGGACCTGTTAGTGAAATTAAGAGTACCTGTAGTCCTGAGTAATCTGTGAAGGGTTTTCTTTCATTGCCAGATCATTTTCTTTTGTCTAAATGCCAGCTCAGTTCTCCACACCGAGGTCAGTTCCCCAGTTTTTTAGTTGATTTGCCTTCCTATTGTTGCTAATCAGTAGGAGTGAGTGGTGCAAATGAGCTGCATTGTCAAGTACCACTCAACATGGGCAACCCATAAAAAGTAATGGCCATGTTTTTCTTTTGGCCATTCCATTAATTTAAATGTGAATCATATTTGACAGCAAACATTTACACCGGGAGTTGAAATTATTTGGAATGGAGATGAAAAGCTGAGGTTACTAGATTGTGAAATTTCGGAGAGTCTTACTGCACAAGTTCAGCAAGGATATCAGAGCATGGCCAGCACGCTGGGCACACACAGTGGGTAAGACAGGAGAGAAGAACTATCTACTTGAAGTCATAGTCACAAAATAAAAGAAATGGATCTGGATACCTGGCAGAACCTGGCACAGGTTTGTAGGGCTGCAGCAAAAGCAGCTGAACACCAGGCAGCAAAGCAGTGTTTGGTTTGCATATCAGCTGCCAGGCCTGTAAAGGAGCTGAAGGGATGTGCCATGCAGCTCACCATGAAGAGAGGAGAGGAGAATAACTTTCAGGAGGTGTGTGATAATGGGGCTTGAGCGCAGCCCTTCATCATGCTCAGGAATTGCAAACGGAGTTCCATGAGGAGGGGACCTACCCCCGTGCATTCAGGGTGCTAGAAGAGTACAGAAGTGATTAGAGAAGTGACAGAACATCTATTAAGTTGCAAAACAAGGTGGCAGTGGTATAAAATACTTACTGATGCTTTCAAGGGCCACATATCCCTGCAGAGGCCAGTGTGTATCTTTTAATTGAGAATCTCAGTACCTTTGTGGAAGCATCTATGAGTGAGCCCAGGGCGGTGAAAAGGGGAACTGGTGCTGATAATAGATAAGATGCTGGTGCTGCTAAGAAAAGCTAAATAAATTAGCATGAGCAAGCAGTCCAGCAGTGCCACTGCAAAAATGAGACAGGTACTGTTGAATGCTCTGCTATGCTATTCTTGCAAAATGGGACCAAATTGCAGTTTTGTGAGGAACTGCACAAGCGTGTTGCCTTCCTGGGACTATGTGGAACTTGTCATCCATCATGTCCACCCTCTGTTTTTTCAACTTAAAGGACTGTCTTCTCTTTCTGTTTGTTTATTTATTTATTACAAAAGGATTAAGAGTATAATTGACCTCAGTTGGCCAAGAAACAGCAATTTTAAAGCCTCCTACTCCTGGGTCATTAGTGTGACTCATACACTTAAGTTTTGTTTATTCTTAAATGCTAAATCCCAGTAGAATGAGGAAGAAAACAAGCAAGCCTCAGAACCTAACACAAACTACAGACAAGTAGCAGAATCCAATAGCAAATTTCAGGCTTCACTTGACTACAAATTAATTCTGCATTCTAACTGTGCTCTCTGGTTCATTAACATTCCAGTTTCTTTTGTGTTTTCTGAGCTTGCATTTAACTCTAACACATCCCTGTTTCTTTCTGCATAACCTCATTCCACCACAACATTCCAGTAGCAGGCACCAGGCTTAGAGAAGTGCAGTTTTTTTTCTCCCTTCTACTACCTCTCCTCCAATATATTTCTCATCAAAGGAGCAAGGGAGTTTTACCATCAGCTTCCGTAAGGTAGTATTTCACCAAACATGCATTAAAAATAAGGATGAAGAGTGTAAGTACATCAGTAAAAATAGCTTTTTTCCCCCCTTCCTCCTATTATTACTTTTAATTTTATTTTATTTGCAAGCCATTTGATTCTTTCTCTTAAAAGTCATTAGTATTGTTATGGTACTCTCTAGTCTCAGGAAAGAGACTTAACCTATTAAATAGACACAGGGAGTGGGGGGAATCCTTCAGGATAGCAGCAAAACCAAGCCTGGTTTGCAAGATTCACCCTTTCCACCCCTTAGAAAGGTGTAATTTGTAACCAGTAATCTGAAAATAACATGAAGAATATTTTTAATGTGAAAATGAGTACAGTAACATTTATTGAATGTGAAATCATCATGCACACTTTAAATATAAAGTAAAAATTATGTAAAATGTTGAGCTTTGGGCTTGCAAGCTGATCAGCTGGTGTTATAGAAATCTCCTAATCTCCAGGTGCATGAGGTTTTATGCATCCCTCTAAAGCATTAGATCACAGCTGGAAACAGATGAGGATGATCTGTGGCACTTTGTGTAACAATTCCCAGAAAAAAGGCATTTAACATTTGCAGCTATGAGATGAGTACATTTATTTAATAGATTTCTGTTTTTTACCTTGGACACATGGTGTTCCACAAATGAAATGTTTCTCAGATTGCAATACGAAGTGTGATCCAGGTTTTGAGTGTGGAAAGGGTTTTTTTGGTTATCCTTTAATAAAAGGTAAGGTCTGCAGTGTATTCTTTCACTCTGTTCTGCTTCATGCACCTCAGTCACAAATGCGTAATGGGAATGTGGCATTACTTGTGTCTCCTTTGCAAGCTGCTCCATTGCCAAATGTCAGGGGATTCAGACCTGACCTCAGAGCCCTGCTCTGGGCGTTTTCTGTTTTCATTGGGTGGCTGTATATTCTACAATGCATAAACTACTCAGGGTGCATAACCCAGTTTCTCCTACCTCCCACTGAGTACTCTGAGTGTGAGGCCATAGAAACAGCTCACTCTGCCTGCAAATACTCTGCCCTCTAATGTGCACCCATGAAATGCATCTTCACCAGACTCTCCTGCAGGCTGGTGGACAGGCACTCCGACTTGTACTCCTCCCAGTAAATTCTAGATGCTTAATTGAAATGCCCTGAGGTGTTCAGGATCTTACCACAAAAATGAATGGAAAGAGAGAAGCAGTTGTTCATCAAACATATTTACAGATAATTTGCCAATGGGATGTAAACACGCATATCTTCTCTCTCAACCAGGAGAGATATGCAGCAAATTCTCTCCAAGTTCAGGAAAGCACTTGGAATTAGATGGAGGAAGACTTGCCTCTCTGAGGTGCCTGACAGGTGGGTTGAGTTTTCTTCTACCCAAGGAAAGATTCTGACCCCACCTCTTCCATTCCTGGCTCTGTGTGTTAACCTACAGGGCACAGTGTATGTGGTTCTTGTCACCCACGATGGGATGTGGCTTTTAGATACAAGTCCTGCCTCTGGCACCTGGATCTCAAGTGGAGGGAGCCACAAAGCCCTTACTCAGATGCCTTAGCTTCAGAGTATGGCTGGAATTTATAGACAACGCTCTTGTCCAGCTGTAGGTTTCTCCTTGTTAACTTTGGTGCTTCCTAGGTAGTTCTTTGGTTCATCTTTTGATGCTGGTATTTTTAATTATTTATTTTTACGTGGAGATACAGGGATCTTGGTTAACAGAAAAATAAGTGTATGTTACTGCATCTCTCTCTAAACTGCCTATGTCACAGCCTTTGCTGGACTAGGCAGGTTTCTGACACATCCCAGACATCTTCAGGTCTTTGGCTCCATTAAAACTGTTTTCTCTCTTACTCTGCAGGAGAAGGGGAAATACTCTTTTCACTCCTCCTTCCTGTTTTGGATGAAGGGAGTGTGAGCAGGGCTGATTGCACCCACAGGAGATTACTAAGCACTTCTGGCAGCTTGGTATTAATATACCCATCACAGCATCAAATCCTCGTGCTGTGAAAAGGAAATGCATCTTCTTAAAGCGCTTAGCCTGGAAAACACAATTTAGTTGCGAATAGGGATATTGCTGCTAAAAATATAATCTCCTTTGCCTGGTTTTACACTGAAGACAGTCACCTATCAGCTTTTATTTGCAGTTGTAAGCCTGTAGTAAACTGTGTCACTTAAGCATGTTACATATCAATTCAATACATTAGTCATGGTCAACAGAAAATAAGCCAGATCTTTGCATATATAAAAATATTACTCAAATGAACAGAAAGGTCATGTTTGCATGATCTTCTTTTCTCACAGTGTAGGCATTGGAGACTAAGTGAAATGCCAGTTGTGGATAAGCAGTTATACCCTTTAATAGAGTTAAAATTTTCAGGGTCAGTCTAATTGAGCAGGCTCCCTCTCCAGAATTATTTTTTTACTTCACCTGAAGATGTGATGGGATTGTAATATGAAATAAGTTGCAGCAGGATTTTGGTCAATGCACTATGAGGTGCCTTGCAGTAAATTGCAGTGGAATGTGTGTTAAACATTCTCTGTCAAGCAGGCAGTCAGGGCCTCCTGAGCAAGGAGATCCTAAGGTAGGAAGTTGAAAACTGTCTGCTCCTTCTTGTGATGTCCCTAGTTTTGTTTCTTCAACATGTAAGAAATGCTTGTTTTGGGTGTTTTGCTTTGTTTTTAAGCAATGTGGAAGAAGTGACCTGCCTCACCACATTTTGTAATAACAAAATTCTGCTGGCATCTGTTTTGTACAGCCCATTTTCAGATCTTGTAAATAAAGCAAGGTGAGTATTGTCTGTCTCTTAAGGGGTTACAGCTGATGCAAAACATCACCTGAGCTGCTTCTTACCTCTGTTCAAAGCCGTGGTGTGATAACAGCTGTTGGGTCTGCTGTAGGGCAGAAAACACACGTGATCTCCCTTGTCTTTTGTACTAGTGCTTCAAAGACTGAGCCAAGTTTTGTAAAAACTACAATAATATAAAACTCAGTAAAATCAATCCATTAATGAATTCAAAAAGGGTTGGCTACGGCATGCTGAAACCTGTGTCACTGAACATTGGGTAAGTTTCTGAGTGTTACGTTTTTATTATGCTTAAATAAGTGAAATATTTGAATAAGGTCATTTTCTCCCAACTCTTGAAATGTCACAACTGTATTTCTAAGAAGAAAATATTCTGGTACTAAGAAGCCTAAGTATTTTAGGTTGCATGAAATTTGAATCAACTAAGCTTTTAAAAGTGTTATTTATTTTAAATTAATAGCTAATACATCTGTTCTACTCAGGACTTCAGCAATTCAGTGAGATTTTGTACATACTTTACTTCAATTACTGGAAAAATACTGGAAGAAGTCACTCAAGGTACCTGTAAGCACCTAGAAAAATAGAGGAGATAAGGGATGGTAAACATACATTTGCCAAGAACAAAATATGTCAAACCTATTTAATGTTCATCTTGTGTAGAATAACAGGCCTTGCGGGTAAAGGACAGGCAGTAGGTGTCATATTTTGACTACAGCAGAAGAAATTATTGTAGTTGGATAAAAAACTGTTGAAAAAGCTATAATAGGGGAATGTTATTAATATTTCACTGTCAAAAAAAAAAGTCTTTGTGTCAAGAATGTGCTTATTAAATCTGTAGATGACACCAACCTGAGGAGTACTGTAAGCACTTGGAAAATAGTGAAGCAGAAGATCAGGAAAAAAGCTTATAATGTGATTAAATAGGGAGAGGTACCTGGAAAATGTAATGACGTTGCAATGAGTGGGGAATGGCTCAGTTTTGCTAAAGTTTAAGATAAATTGTGGCTGAGTACAAACCATGGCATTTGCTATTTTTCTTGATGATTGCAATTGAAAAAGATTTTATTTTTTGTGTCCATGTTATCCCCTGAGGTTTGATATTTCTGTCTAATGTATTGGGTGAGAGAGTCCATGCAAATGAAAAGGGACATAATATCTGTTTCAGAAAATTGCAAATCTTTTCTATGAAACTTTAAAGCTATTTCATATCATAGCGGCCTCAAACTTATATTTCAGCATTGCAACTGTTCTACCCAACCGTAAGCTTTTCCTTGTACTGACTGATGTTTTATCAGTAAAGTGGAAAAACTAGAATTTATTTGATCAGTTGAAAATATCAGAATAGAAGTTCTGCATTGAGGCAATTTACACATCTGTGTAACCATGAGAAAACAAACATTCTTGGTAATATTAGTTTAGCATCATATTTGAATACCGTTGTTAAAAGGATGTTGTCCCTTTTGGTTAGTTTGTTTTTACACCCTATATTGCTTCTAATAGAATTCGTTTAACATCTGTATATATGTCCTAATATACTACCTTGACATATATCACTATATGCATGTTAATTTTACTCGAGAGCCTTGCATTTTACAAAATCCTTTCCTTAAACCCTCTTTTAGGAAGCTACTATTAGTTTAAGAAAATAATTTACTTACATTCACGAAAGAAATATAGGACTGGAACTCAAATCCCCATTCCCTTCATAAATATAATGTTAACTTCATGAAAGAAATTGTATTTAGTGTAGGAGCACTCTGGGGTTAAGCAAAGGATTGCCAAACAATTTCTTTATATTATATCAAAATTATTGGTCTTAAGTAATCAAGTGTCAAAAAAGAGAAATGCTTTCAAAATTTGTTTAACTTAAAAATAGCTGTGGAGAATATTTTTTAATAGTTTAATTATCATGTTAGCTTTTCATTTGTGGTGTTTCTAGACAATATGTTTTTAAGATTAATCCCATTAATATGTTTTAACATCTATTTCTTATTTTATCTTCACTGAAATCATTACATTTTCTTTAATAAGATGAACATTTAATGTGCTCTTGGCATGAATTAATTTTTAATAAACCATTAATAAGTCAGATCTGTATGGATTTCTTTCCCCTGAAAATCAAGCCTCTTCTACCAGGGAGATTTTAATAGATTCTGACATGTGAATTTATTGTAGTGTTTTCAACATTATTCTTAATAGGACGAAAGGAAAAATTCTGGTTAGTCAGACTATAGATGATACATTTTTTTTCCCATTTGATGCACTTATGAGATAGTGTAAAATTTCTGTTGCTGGAGGAGCTGGGATATTATGTCATGCATTCTAATTTCCTAGCAGAAATTAGTAAAATTAGACATTTCATCTATTTATCTGCCTGTCAAAATGCTTGTGTTGTACTCAATTGACTCTTTAACTGGTTGATGAGTTATGGTGATCTTTGTATTGATGCCTCAAAGATCTGAGTTGCAAAACTGACACGGTCCGAGTATGAAAATAGGAATTCTACTTAGAACTTGAAAACCTGCCTTGGTAAACTACAGCCTTAGGCTTCTGCCTGTAATGTCCAAGACTTACAAAGGAAGTAAATATATTTGCAGTTGATCAATGTTTTGATGCACTGACCATAAAGCTGGGAAAAGGTGGGTAAGCTTTTGGCCTGTTCTGTTCCAAACAGAACTGGTAAACTTGAATGAGGATATAGTTTGTTAATGTTTAGTTATACTGATACCAGTTGTACCATTTGGGAGAAGGTAGTTTGGTACTTGTGGATGGAAAGGAAAAGGCTCAGATGTTCTTTCCAGGGAGAAGGAGGTCAAGACTGTAGGAATGTAAACTATCCTTTTGAAAAAACACTACTCTATGCTAATTCCTTCTGTGTAAATTTAGGAGATCTGTCAGCGAGTTTTATCTGCTCACAAGTACTCAACACTTGTACCAGAGGCATTTAGTTGTTCTCCAGTGGGTTACTGCCCTTAGCTGAAGTCAGTGACTTTCCCCATTCAGTGGAAGTTGGAGTTGTAGCTCTGTAACCCCGTGCATGTAGACTGTTGTTTCATGGAGAGAATTTCTGAGCGGAGAACATAAAGTCATTGAGTGGAAGGCTTCTCTTGGATCATTTTGTGCAGCTGGAATTCTGTTTCAATATCAAGTTGGAATGACAAAGGAGGCCATGGAGGGCTAAACCAAAATCTGGAGAGGATTCTTATTGCTTTATTTGTATTCATTTTCTTTGATGCTAAATCCCACGTATGTAAGGGGAATACCCACAGGCATTCCCATGTTGTCTGGTTCTGTAATAATAGTGATCGTGTCTTTAGTAAGCATCTTTTCTAAGCACTTGCTGATGCTTTGTGCCTTATAACAAAGTAGTTTCTGTTATTTTCTAACTTAGCTACAGTACATTTCTATGTTCATGCTGCCTACTTTCCTTACTCTACCTGTACTATTTCTGTCCATCCTGAAGTAAGGAATAATGGATAGTTTCTATATGCTTTTGATAAGTGAAATCTTCTAGTTTTGGTTGTGGTGGTTTTTATTTGTTTGTTTGGGGTTTTTTTTGTTTTGGTTTGATTTTTTGTTTTTGTGTTTTGGGGTTTCTTTTTTCTTTTTTCTTTTTTCTTTTTTCTTTTTTCTTTTTTCTTTTTTCTTTTTTCTTTTTTCTTTTTTCTTTTTTCTTTTTTCTTTTTTCTTTTTTCTTTTTTCTTTTTTCTTTTTTCTTTTTTTTTTCTTTTTTTTTTTTTTTTTAACTTTTGAAGCAATCCAGCATAGAGGATGATTATGGTGATCAGAAATCTGTGATATGTTAAATATAGTGGGTTTTTTGTCACTGTTAGGAAGCAAATTAAAAATACGATCAATAGATACCATTAAAGGATATTTCTGTTGGGGAGAGGGATTGTGTGCTTTTTTCAACATTTAGGTACTTCTCAGGCTGTGCTTTCTGAATGCGATCACTGCTTTGTATGTATGAGTGCATTGAGATAGGTATTTTATGTATTAGGAAATTAATATAGTATTTTTCTTATAGTTAATTTAAGGAGTGAGTAAGCATTCTTACAGGTACACAGACTATGTCAGTACTTCTAAGTGCATGGCCTCAATCAGTGTTTTTCTAGCAAGGTGATTTCAGTTTTGCTGAAACTTGCTTCAAGCTTCTACTCTGCCACGGCTGCATTTTGTGCAGGTCTTTACGCTGGTAGCAAATGTTACTCATACTTTGAGAACCCCGACCAGACAGAGGCTCCATAGACACATCGGCAAGAAACACTCCAGGTTTTTTTGAAATTGGCTGGCCTTCAGTGCTGTGATAGTTTTTAGGCAAAACCTGATTGAAAAGGGCAAACATAATGCCATCTGTGAAAGAAGGGAAGGAGGAAGAACCTTGGCATTACAAGGTTGTCAATTTAACTAATTTTTTAGAAAAGCCTTGGAAAAAATAAATAATTTTTTTGTAAGCAACTGGAAGATTATAATTATGCATAATAACTGTAATCAAGAAACCATGGTTAATCAAGAAAAGAAAAAAGTATCAAATTCACTTCTCTATTCTGACAGCTTAACAGTTCTGATAGATAGGAGAGAAGCTGTAGATGTCTATATACTTATGCATTAGAAAATCTGTCAGAATGGACAGATATATCAAATGGGACTTTTCAGGAGCCCAATTGCTATTCTGTATTATCATTAAATACTTTGAATGAAGGACAGCCTGCTTATTCAGTCTTCAGGTCACGACAAAAAACAATATGAAATATACAGGACGTTTAGAAGACAAAGTCTGAATTCTGTGGATATAAAATCATTCTAGCCATTCTGTTACTGAAACGCTATGGGCAAAATAAAATAAGCTTAGCTGGGTTGCTATGTAGAAAGGACAGATTTAAACTTCTATATTTAGATCAGAATAATTAACTGTACAAGCAGAGGATGGGCAATGATTCCTTAGGCATCAGCCATACAAGAAAAAGTGTGCGCTAATCGTCAATTTTGACTTGAACTTAGGTAAACAATTTCTTGTCAGTGGTGTCAAATACCATCTAGAGTGTGTGACAGGAACACAGGAATATTGTGTTAAACATCAGAAGGAATTCTTTAGTCCTTCTTGATTCTCCTAAGGTCAAAAAGGATGTGGATCAATTTAGGAGAGCTCAGCAAAAAACCAAGAGTCCTCAGAACTCTGTTAAAAAAACCACAAAACCCTAATAAGAAAAGGTTGAAGGAATTGGATTTTTTATTTTTTTTTAATACAGAGAAGGTAGGACTAAGGTGTCATGATAACAGCTTTCAAATATATAAAAGGTTGTTGCAAAGTGGTAGAGAATGCATTCACAGTCTTTTACAGGGAGATCAGTAAGAAACAGGCTTGAATTGCAGCAAGGAAGATTTAGGTTATATATCAGAAAAAAAAAAAAAAACCAACTTCTAACAATAAGGAGGGTGAAGCCTTGAAACAGGTAGCCTAGAGATAATGTGAGGCTTCCACCATTTGAGGTTTCAGGAACAAGTATCTGTACTTGATATTGGGGAATACAGCAGGAGCAGAGAGAGCTCTTTGACCTAGGGTAATGGATGCATACGATGCATTTAGTAACATCAATTATCTTTATGTTGGATTCCTGGAAACAACATGTTTGTAATTGAACAGCTGTTGTATGTTACTGGTATATCAAAATACTAGGGTGTAATGTAGTTCAATATGCGTTGAACTTGGAGGAGGAGCAAACTTAGTCCCTGGGTCTCTCATTCTTATGTGCAAAAGCATTTCTACCTTCTAGTCTTTCAAAGGTGAAATAGAGAACAAATTTTCTTCCAGATTATTTTCCTCCTGAAATGCTGTTTCAGCACTCAGCAGCTCAGAGCACAACATTTCCACTGGAGAGTTGTAGTTCAGCCCTCATCCAGTCCTAATAGACCGACTGGGCCCCTGCTTCTCAGCCAGGGCTTGTTACTGACTTGGATTTTGCAGAACCTGACAGCAAAGGTCCTGTAAATTTCAGCCTTGTTATTGCCTTGTTCTAATGTCTCATAATTTCTTCAGTGGCATTTCATCTTTCCTCTTTTATTTTAATTTTTTATTTTTCTTTTGTCCCCTCTTGCTAATGTAATCCTGGCTGGGATGGTATCAGATGCTGGTCTTAAACATCAGGTCCAAAGCCATCTCTGCTTTGTCCTGCTTTTGTTGGGAAAAAAAATCTTTTCTGGTTTTGTTTTTAAACAGCAAAGGGCTTTACTTCAGGTCAGACTGTTTATCTGAAAGACACTTCACAGATAAAAAGAAGAATTGCTGTATTTATCTTGCAGTAACAGCAACATTCAGCAAATAATGCTGCCGTGTCCCTTGGCTCTGGTGCCTGGGACACAAACAAATCCTCTATAGAAAGCAGCCCATGTTGGTATAGACTCTCAATTTAAGCACTGTCTATTAAAGAACATCTACATGGCCAAGTTTTTCTGGTTTTCCTCCCTTAGGAGGAAAAAAGACCTAGCTGTTTTTCAGTGACAAAGGTTCTCAGTCCCAACAGATGGAAGAGCTGTCATTTCTCTTCTGCTGAAGTGGAAAAAGGACATTCATCAGCTCTTGGAACTGGGTGCAAAAATCAATAGCTCCTGTGTTGTTGAAGCCATTCAAAGCTGTAGTTTCAGCGTATTTGTAAAACAGCTTAAAGCAGCGAATAAAAAAAGAAAAACGCATCGCAGTAGGAAAACCTCACTAATTTCAGTATTAGCCAGAATATTTGCTATTAGCCTACTTAAATATTAGTGTAGAAGCAAGATCTCAGGTTTTTTTTTCTTCTAATCCAAAACTGACTTAATTTTAAAACCCAGAAAGAACTTCTCACATTTCTTATCTTCTAAATACATACTTACTTCAAAATTCAATTTGTCACTAGCTTAGCTAGTGTTGTGTGCATGGTAAGCTGTGAAGGAATTGCTGGTACAACCTGGGTTTTTTGGAAGTGACTCAAAGGCAAGAAAGAGCTGAAAGGGTGCTGCTTCACTGACTTCCCGATTTTGAACAGATCTGTAGTATGAAGCTGAGCCTCTACTGCAGTATCCTCCAGTGGTGACATTTCAAGGTGCTGGAATTAGTCTAGGATAAATACACTGAGACTTTGGCAAATACAAACTTTCTTTGCTCAGTCAATGTGAGAGCACTTGGTCACACTCAGCAAGAAGGTATTTCCTGATGTTCAGAGGAAACCTGTGTCACAGTGTGTGCTCACTGCCTCTGGTTATGTCACTGGGCACCACTGTAAATATGGCTCCATCTTCTTTGCACCCTCCATTGATAAGATCTCCCTGAGCCTTTTCTCCTCCAGGCTAACCCATCCCGTTTATAACATCAGTCTAACGCTATATCACGCTAAATTTTACTATATTATTGAAAAGTCATTCATGTTTCTCTTTATATGTCAGTCAGAATATTTACTGACCTGAAAGAAGTCTAAAAATCTAAAGTCTTCTAAGTCTTCTAAAAATCCATTGAAAGCAGTTGTTTTGGCATCTTAGTAAAGTCAGGATTGAATACTATGTGTTTGAATATATATAAAATTATTTAATACATGACGCTGTATTTTTGGTTATGACAAACTTCTGAGCAGTTCAGCTTGTCTTTGACATCCCATGTGGAGTTTGGAGTGAAGGACCAGTAAATAGCTGTGAAAAATCTGTGAAGGAGAATGTCTTCTACTATGAAACTTAGCAGTCATATTTATAATGCAAATTTCACTAAATTTGTGTACTTCATGATAAGCAGGGATGATCTTTCTTTGTTCAGACAGATTTATCCTATGCCACAGGGAAATCCCTTTGTCTTATCACAGGTTTTCTTCTGTAGTAGCAAGGTATTATCAGTCTCATTGCAGTGATGTCAGATTTTGTTTTCTACTGGAGAACAAATGCAGTTGCAGTAGCAGATCTCATTCAGTGCATTGTTTCAAGGCAAAGCCTTGAGATACCCTCCTTGGAATGAGAAACCTGGAATCTTCAGATCTCATTAATGCTTAGGTTTAGGGGAAGTTGTGTTAAAATTCAATTGTGTTAATAAAAATTGTCAACTGGTTAAAGAATTCACTTTTGTAGCTATAACATCTCTAGAATTGCACCTTTTTGCTTGTGACTTTAAGGATTAAAGGTGAGTTTATGGGATTGTTAGAAGTAGATTTCACAGAAACCTTTGAAGAAAATCCTGGTCCACTATTCAAAGAAGACACAAAGCTGTAATTCTTTGTTTGATGAAGTCCACCACTGTGAGATTTGACACTCAAATCCCCATTGTATTTTGTACATGCATGATGGATTTCTGATAGTATGTGCTGCTTTCTCATCTGGCTGTATGTGTGTTTACATGTGGGTATTTTAGAGGATATTATGACATCTCTATCCATTCTTGCTGTCATTGTTCTCAGGATAAATAACAGAAGGTCTTCTAAAAGTTCTATTGTATAAATTAAATTCTATATAAAGATGGTTTTGGTGACTTTTTACTTGAGAAAAATATAGGTTTTTTTAATTGGCATCAGTATTAGAAATATGTATCTGCGGTCTTTTCAGTATTTTATAAAATTTTCCTTAATGTAGATTTTCCTCTCTTCTTTAATACTTTTTAATAAACATGCAGAATTCAGTTTTGAGTACTTGATATGTGGCAGTTAAACATAAAAATTAACTAAATGTAGCTTGGTTAGATTCTTCATAAGATCATTAAGAATTTTTTTCTGCAGAGTGGACAAAATCTTCTAATGCTTATCATGACTTTGCCTTACATGAGCAATGTTATTGGTGGGAAGATACAATCACTTCAGCTGAAGAATTTTTTACTGAGACTTCTGCATCTTGTTCCTTTTAAAAAATGAAAAAGTGAGTTGAAAAAGGCAGTTCTCTGAGACTACTGTAGGTTAAATGATCCTTTTGTGGCATTAACAAAAATGCCAGGGTGCGGTCTTGTGCTTATGGCTCATATTAATGTTTTCTTCTTTCTGACGTACTGACAGGTATTTTATTTCCTCTCCTCTCTTAACAACTCTTTCCTGCTGGCAGAAGGTACAGCTTCAATTAAAAGGAGTGTGTTGGAGAGAAGTCAAAGGAATTACAATTCCTTATGGGCATGAGAATAACACGGCTTCTATGACATCACATCTGCAAAAGATATGCAGGAATTTGGATGCTATGTGATTTAATTTCTTGGAGTCTGAATCCATGATGATAGGTTAATATATCAGGTTAATATCCTGATTGTAACCTCTTCAGCTGGGTTCAAGGCATATCATACTGAACGTTGACCATTTTTACAGATGGATTAGAAGAATGGAAAAATGCATCACTGTGCTGGAGGGATATTTTTACACTTGGCTGTTGATAGATTTTCTGTTGGGCATTTGATGAGGGAAGAGGGGTGAGAGAGAAGACAGATGGAAACAGCAGGAAGAATCAGAGCCTGAGTGTAGCCAAACCATTTATCAGGAAAATAAGAACTGATTAGGCAACTGGGCGGTGGGTGTGTGACAGCTGCAGCTCTGAGGCTGTGGGAGCTGCGGAGGGGAGGAAAGGTGCTAGGGACGTGCCACGTGTGTGCTTGGAATGTCCAACACCGGTTAAGAAGGCAGATGAGGATGAAGTGCTTCACTCCTGTCAGGTGAACACTTTCCAGTGTATTTTTAAGTGGATTCTGTGAGTTGTTATTGGGATTTCTAAGCATACGCCCTCATTCACAGATGCAGTTATCCATCCTGGTGATGGCTTCTCAGCAAATAGCAGTGCTCTAAAACCTTATCAGTGTTTAATGCCAGCGATTAAAGGTTGTACCAAATATGCCCTTCTCTTCAAACCAAATCAATTCCTTTTTTTTTTTCTTTCACAACCGGGAGGTATTTTCATATCTTTGTTTCATTTGACTGAGACAGTGAGATAAGAGAGGTACCTAGATTAATTGCCAGCATTTTTTTCTTTAACTGTAGAGGTAGTCCTCTCAAATGAGTAAAAATCACTAGTAACCTCCAGTAGTATTTAGTGGATTTCTCATTTAGATGACGGTTTTCAGTTACCTGTGGTTCACCTTGCAGCTCATGAGTTCATGCAGGGCTGGATCCTTTTGCAGCATAGTAAAGAAATCTAAATTGTGACAAATTAGGTGACTCTTTTACTGAAAGCGGCATATTTGGGGGAGTTTCGCATATATATATTTAAAAAAAAAAATAAGTAGTGCAGTCTCCTTAGTTTTTCAAAAGAAATACTAAGATATCATGTGATTGTGGTGTGACTACAATTTATGAATATGGTAAGAGGAGGTAGTTTTCCAGAAATGCTCAGCCAGGCAATTTAAACTTCATACTGCATGCAAATTTTAATGGGCTGTGACTTTCACCTCTTGAGGTTTGAAACTATTGATTTATTCTATAATGTAAAAAATACTGTAGACAAATACTGGCTGAGCTTGTGAATAGTAAGTGGTATCGCATAGTCTTTACCGTGCTGGTTCTGGGCTAGGAGTTGTGATGATCCTTTCCATTAGAAACCTGTGAATCACTGATTCCCCAAGTAATTAAAAAAGCTCTGGGAAAACTAAGTTAATGTTGATGTCTCAAATTCTTATTAAAATTAAATTGGTGATGTTAGAATAAAAAAGGACAGTAAACTTTCTTAGCAGAATGAAAACGTTCTTCAGTAGATGTGGAAAAATAGAGAACTTGAAAATCACAAACTTTCCATGGTATCTTGGCAGTTACATCTGGCTTGTCCTATGTTTTGCATCTGAAACTGAATAAGCAGTTGGAACATGATCTTTGTTACAGGCGTTTGAAGCTGTCTGTGTCACCATTACTGGACATTTTCCCAAACTTTGTGTCCACTTCTTTAGAACTGATTGAACACTGTGTTTTCAGTTTCAGATTTCTAGTTCTAATGGTGGGTTCTCTGTTACTCTTCATTCGTTTTCTCTCAGATTTTACCAACTCTGACTTAAATAGATGGCTGAAAATTTGTCTGAATTAGCTCTTTTAGGAAGTATCTTCTTCTGGATCTTTTCTGAGCAAACAGTATTGTTAGGATTGGATCATGTAATAGCATGGCTGTCACTCTCACCCCTAGATGTTGGACCTGATCTCTTCCTCTGGGCTTAACTTTCTTTTTGCTTTCCTTATTTTAGAATTGGCCTGTCAATCCATCAAGTTTTGGTCATTTTCTGCCATTCGTTGGTGTTTCCCCATATTGATCACCCAAAGCAGGGATATTTCTCTTGCATACTATTGTAATGCTGTTGTGATTTATTAGTTGCCTGCTAATTAGTGAATGGTATTGAACGCCAGTCTTTACTGTCATCCCAATCTAATGCTTTTCACACCATTGGGAGGATTTTTTTCATTTGTAAATGTTAAGAGAAGGGATATTAAGTGAACGGTAAGAGCAGAATATCCCAGGAGATAACAGACATAAAAGAAATTTCATAAGAAAATGCTTGTGTGTTACAGAAAAAGCTATCCAAGGAATGAAATTAAGTGACATCCACTCAATAAAGACATCAAGAAAAGGGGAGGAGGGTTCCCTACCATTTTCACGCTGTGTATTAAAAAAATTGAATATGCTTATGAAGTGTGACAGAGCTGTCTCTTCTTTTTTGGGGGGAAGACAGTTTTTGGCCACTAGAATTCACCAAATTATCAAGTCAAACTCATACAATTTTGGGGTAGAGGGAGTTATTTATGGTGAGTGAAGAGTATGAGACCTAGAATCACACAATTATAGAATCATTAGGGTTGGAAAAGAGATCTAAGATCATCCATAAACCATCCATAAACCCAGCTTTATCCAGCCATGAACCTACCACTGCCAGGTTCACCACTACACCGTGTCCCTAAGCACCACATCTACACATTGTTTGAACACTTGCAGAGACAGTGATTCCCCCACTTCCCTGGGCAACCTGTTCCAATGCTTGATAACCCTTTCAGTGAAGAAACTTTTCCTAATATCCAGTCGAAACCTTCCCTGGTGCATCTCGAGGCCATTTCCTCTTGTCCTGTCCCTTGTTACCTGGGGGAAGATACTGATGATCACTGCCCTGGTGCTGCTGGCCACACTATTGCTGATCCAGGCCAGGTGCCATTGGCCTTCTTGGCCACCTGGGCACACCTGGCTCATGTTCAGCCACTGTCTGTCAACACCCCCAGGTCCTTTTCTGCTGGGTCACTTTCCAGCCACTCTGCCCCAGTCTGTAACACTGGAGGGGGTTGTTGTGACCCAAAGGCAGGAGCTGACACTTGGCCTTGTTAAACCTCATAAAATTGGCCTTGGCCCATCAGTCCCCATCCCTCAAACTTGAAACAGCTTGTGAGTCAGCTGTAACTACTGTTGTCCTGCTTTGTAAGGGAAGTGTATAAATTAATAAATCTTAGGCCTGAAGGTCCTTTGAACTTCTTTGTAGAATACAGATCACAGTCATCAGTGTGATGAGCTGAAGAGAACCTGTCTGGAGTCTGTAGTCAAAGCAGTTTGTTTGCAAGGTGCTTTGAGTATTATTAAAATATTAGATTATTAAATCAGAAAAGTTTCACTAAAATGTTCTGATGCATGCAGCATATAATATCTAAGATGTAGAAATACTTTGGATATTATATATAAGGATTAGACATCTTCTATAACATGAAACAATAATAATAGCTATTCTTCAGTAAGGGACATTTCCTACTCATTGCAGTCATTTTGTTTAAGTTTTAAAATAACTCATGATATTTAAATATAATTTTATTATAGATATTTTTGTAACTCAGCATATCTATAATTTTAATGGAAAAAAAATAAGTCAGTGATAACCAAACAAGCAAGTACTTATTGAAGCGATTTACTGGTACTGCTAGGCTGTTCTGTCTGGAAATTGTCTATTTTGGGATAAAATCAAGTACCAAGCTATACATCTGTACCAAGACATTTGGTGTTTTGTTTGTTTGCTTTTTAAATTAATACTGAATCAGTGCTGCTCCCTCTCAGTGCCTGACAACTTCTCATTTTTTCTTTTTTCCCCCTCATCATTTCAGAGCACAGCATTGACACTCCTTTAGAGCAAAGGGAGGCAGCCTGTGACTTTATCCAAAAGCTTTCTTTCCAACTGCTTGTCACTCTTGACAAGGCTGAGGAGTCTATTTCTACCTAATTGCAGTTGGTTTTAGAAATAATCTCCATCATTTTCACACAGCAGTAAAACCCAAAATACCTTCATATTGTGGATTATCTTAGTAAATTCAAACAGATGAATTGTGAAGGTGTGTTGCTATGTACTTGTCAGTGAGATATTCTAAAATACAACTCAGAAACAGTCCCTTTGCAACTCTGTTGTGCTTCAAGTGGAAATATTTCTGTGGGAAACACTGTCAATATGTTTGCTAAAGTATATGGTTCCTGATTCCTAAGTTCCTATTTTCAGCTGGGCTCGGGGTTTTATTCATCATGACTCACTTGGGAGGTTTAAATAATCATGAGCTCATCTCCTTTTCCTCCCCACCTGTCCTGTCTGGCCCTTTTCTCCAACCTAATCAGTGACTGAGATGTTTTTATTTCCTTGAATTTTGTCATCATGGTGACTCCTCTGGAGATAGTGCTGAGTTCAGATAATCCATTTCAATTCTGAGCTCCAGACAAGTGCAGAGGAAGACAGCAGGGAGTGATAGAAAATGGCATTTGGAGGAATAGAAAATAAGCAATAAATTTTTAAAACCCAAGTGATGAAGAAGTGGGGAACATACAGGAAAAGAAATAGCAGCAAAAATATTTCCAGAAATAGGACACCTTTTCAAGTCCTGGACTGAGAAGTAGTGGGTCGTATTTTGATGTCCTAAATTCTTGCTTCACATTTTAAAGAGACACTGCACACATGGCTTCAAAAAAGGCACTGCAGTGTTAGGTGGGTAAATTCTTAATTAGATTGATTTCGTTTTGATAAGAAAATCCATTGTTATCCATTAGTGACGTTTCACTGGCAAGCTCATGAATTGAGTACAATCAAAGCTGCAAACTAGGATATTTTCCTGTACTCAGCTTTTTAGTACAACGTAGTTTGCACTAATTTAAATTTTCACAGTGATTTTTAAGTTCAGAATGTAAGTTTAAGGAAATATAGTGATTTAGCCAGTTGGCACTTCTGACTTCTCAGGATTGCACTTGTATATTCTAGCAGTGTACAGTACACATAATCTATAAAATCAAAATTTCAGGAATGTGCTCAGCCCCATAGTAGGATGGTCTTGCAAGGTGAGCTCAGATGATATCACCTCCAATTTTCTTCAAGATCTGAGATTTTTTTACACGGTTGTGGGTGGTGGGTTTTTTTGTTTTTGTTTGTTTTGGTTTTTGTTTGGGTCTGGGGTTTTTTGTGTGGTAGGATAAGGTTTTGCAATTTTATTGGTTTGGGTTTTTTTTCCTTCCACAGATCAATTGGATCAATCACAAAGAAAAGTTGTCTAATGCCATTCAGTAAAGTTCACAGTTCAGTGTCTGATTTTCCCTGGGCGTTTTATCCTCTGCTTTAAGTATCTGATTGCATGGTGGCAAGAACATATAGAAATCCCATAAGAAAAAGCTGCTGCAATTTGGAAAGTTACACTGGTCAAGTGGTAACTTCTACCATTAAACAGAGGTGCAGGGGCTTTTCAAGACTTTTATTTCAGGAGGATGTAACTGGTAATGAGGAAAAGATTGCTTAGTACTCAAAGTGATAAAAGCAGTTGTAAGGCATAGCTAAGTGCCTTTCAAGCCGTTACATAGTGGAGGATCTGTGAAATACAAATTCTGCCTCCCCCCTTGGATTATCATTACAGCAGTGCCTTGAAGAAAGCAAAACTTGATTATCATGTTTTGATTTTAAACTGAAGAAATTACTTAGTGGTAGAGTACATTAACAGTGCTTAACACATAATCACAGTGGACATATATAAATACTTCTAACCATGAAAAACTGAACTATGACAGCCTTTGTACTCAAGCCTTCAGAAAACATGAAAATAATTAAAAGTAAAGGATATCTTCTGGTAATCAAGGTGGTGGGACAGTTTCACTACCTTCCCTGTAGTAACTCTTCTCAAGCATGAATAGTGGCAGTGCTGGGCAAGGCAAAAAGC
Organism: Melanocharis versteri; assembly: GCA_013397845.1. Lineage (NCBI taxonomy): Eukaryota > Metazoa > Chordata > Aves > Passeriformes > Melanocharitidae > Melanocharis > Melanocharis versteri. The sequence goes on along the minus strand of VZTG01021098.1, from coordinate 2,237,616 downwards.
CCTGCAAAGCTTTGAGTCAAAACCAGGCACTCAGTGAGCAGAGTGGATTTCAAAAAACCTGGAGAGGGATAGATTGTTGCAGATTTGCTTTTCATGAGTCAGTAATCCAGATTATCATACAGCAAAATCTGCTAATATGCAAATGAGTCATGTTCTTATCAGGTTCATCCTCTGAGATATCAGAATAATCCCATAATCCCATGGGATTGGGTGTTTCACGTATTTGTGAAATAACATGGAAATAGCATATACTTCCTTACAGTTTCATTTTTGGCACAGAGAACTCTTTGCTGTAGCTGTTTTTTCTTTGTACTGGGAGGGGCAAAAATGTATGTGTGTGTGTGTTTGGGAGAGGCCTGATCCTCCACTGTTGAGGTCAAGAGCAAATAGCCTGCTCAAAGAAACTTGTCATTACAGTTCTTCCTATAGACTGCTGTAAATTTTGGACCAGCCCAGTGAAAATGGGAGCAGGTACCTAGCCGAAGAAAAGCAAAAAGAGCAGAAAAGCAATTTTCATTTTAACTTAAACAAGTTTTGAATCCCCTAAAGGGGCAGTGAGGCATCCTCGCCTTCATTCCCTCAAAGTTGATTGTACCACCCAGCAGGTCTGAAGGTGACCCGGGAGAGGATTGGCAACACTTCTGACCATCATCCCAGTTGTTCTTTGAATATCCAGCTCCAGGAATGGAGGCCACAATCCCCCCTTCCAGCACGTGCTCCCTATAAAACGGATGGGGACTGTCAGGTGTGCAAGATGTGAACTGTGCTGGACTGTCTGGCCAGCTCAGAGCGGGAGCCAGTTGCCTGGGGCTGCAGGAGGCAATGCGAAGGTGCAGCAGCAGCTGCAGACTGTCAGCAGCGTCATGAGGAAATAAAGGGGGAGAGAGATCCTGGAAGGAACATGGTGTGCGGGAAGAGAAAGAAAGAGATCTTCGTTCTTCTGCAGCTTAAATAGCTGTGATCCCTGGTCCCTCAATGCCAGTTCCTCCATGTCTGGCAGATTCCAGTACCTCCACCCTGCTGTCAGCCTTTCACACACAAGCCCCTCCAGCCGCTGTTGCCCTTGAAATGCTGATAACCTGCTCCTGCCCCTTTTGCAGTTTCCAACCCTTGGTGTTGCCACTACACAACTGAATTGTGCTAAATGTTATTGAAGCCTGGAATTGCCTGTGAGCCATTTGTCAGGAAAATGTGAACAAAGACAGCATGCAAAAATGTGTCTATGGTCTGACTGTAGTGTTCCTGAGGTAGGCATTAGTCTGTCAGGAGAGAGTGCAGCTCAGAAATCATGCTGCAGCTTCTGTCTGACTCTGCTTTATGCTTTTTATATTCTTATTCTTCTACAATAATAAATAAGTCGTTTTCAGGTGAAGCTGTATAATCGGGTCTTGCACTTCCCAGGCAGAGTGCTCAGCCATCGCATGCTATTAGGAAAATGTGAGCGATGCTGCTGTCTTCTGCTCTTAGTTTTCTGCCTTCCTGAGCTTCTTGCTGTCCAGGCTTGTGGGCCTGGGCTGAGTACATCTCCCAGATCAGCAGACACAAATTTTAGACCCATAGATGCCTGAATTTGTGAATCTTAGCTGGAGCTAGCATGCATTTACAGACAGAGCTGAGGAAAGCCGGCAAGCGTACAACAGCAAACTCAAAACATCCCAGGATTTTTTTTTCCAGGAGAAAACAGAAGTTCTCAGGGACCATTAGATATGGGAGGTGTTACAGTGAAAATTACTTTGTAGCTCTTGTGTTTGGACTCTGCTTAAATTTTGCCAGATTTGAATTTTGGATTCATGAGTGCTTTTTTACCTCCCTAAATATGGACATATGAATTATGTCTGCGGGAAATTGAGGAACACATCATTAGTACTTTTACATTGCAATAGAATGTTTTATGTTAGAAATTCCTTCTCATATCTACAAACGGATTGGGTTTTTTACCTTTGTTTTCATTAATTGTGTATTAGGATCCAAAGGAGTTAATGATCTAAAGATGAAATAGGCACTGAATTTTGAAAATTAGTGAATATACAAATTCAAATTTTTAGGAAAGAAAAGATAATGCAGCTCAAAATGTATTTTAGTTCTTTATTTGACAAATGTAGATTAATATTGAATTAAAGGCTTCCTAGAATACTAATAAATATTATTTGATAAATTTAAACAATGCTTGAGATTTGTACGGTAATGTACAATTACAAATACAATAAATTGTAAATCTCATTATGTTGGTCTTTAGAAATCCTTTCTGAGAAGAAAGTAGGTGATGATTATAATGCAAATTGTGGAGTGCAAATTAAATATTATCTAGTAAGGTGCTATTCTGTTTAGATTTTATGATTCTTGTTTTCTCAGATAACTCTACTGCATTCATTTTAAAAATAAATAGTGTTATTGAGTTTCTGTGCCTATTGTAAATTAGGTTAAAGTGCTAATTCCTTTGTTTGTTTGTTTGTTTTTAATTTGTTGTTTAATATGATACCATTTATATGTGGAAATGCAGGAGAGTGCTCTCCTGCACTCTTTCCTCCTGCTTTGAAATTTTTATTTTCTGCAGTGATTGCTTACTCTGGAGAAGTGAGAGGAAAGGTGATTTGAACTGGTGTGACGTGGCTTTCTGGGTTCCCTGGTGCCTCTTGTGGCCTCAATTTCTTTAGCTCAGTCATGACTTTGCTCTTGAGCTGTTGTCCCATCCCTCGCCAAGATGCTGCTGCTCACAACTGCTCTGACACCACAACTGTGACAGCGCAGTTGTCAGGAGCGTAACTTTTCCTCGGCATATGCAGCACAGAATGGAACTGTCTTCACGTCCAGGGTGGATTCCCATGGCAACAGCAATGTGTTTGTGGGAAGGTTAATTACAGTCATGCTGGTAAATGAAGAGCTCCAGGAGCTGTGTGGTGACTAATCCCCTCTACCTGTGCCTGTCAATGAGGAGATGCTTGGTTTAGGAGAGCATATAATTCCCTATGGTTTTGAGGTACGCAGCCCATGAAGCAACACTTCTGCAAGAATCAGGGCAGAGGAAATTTTATCAGTATTATTTCAATCAGATTCGGACTAAGGCCACAGTACAGGCTGCTGCCCCACTGACCTCTGGTCCTACAGGTCTGGGGGCAGCGATGCCCTTGAAGCACCTCATGTGGTATTTCCCTTGGCCAGCTTGGGAACCTGACAGCAAAAGTTTTTCAATTCTCATTCGATATTTCTTGTGAAGGTTTCCTCTGATTTCATTAGTGCAGTAATGTAACATCAAAATTCATAACTATTCTCAAAAATAGATAAACAGGGAGGTAACGGCCCGAGGTTTGTGAGCAGCCAAAGTGTTATCCCTTCCTCCCTGCTTGACCCCATCATGAGGAGACTGTAAGGAACTGGTATAGAGAGTGAAAAGTTTCAGACCAAATCCGTGCAGACTTACGAGAATCCATTTTATTGGTATCTGACAACAGATATGAGAAAGTGTAATCTTCATATCAGCCCTGCAAAGGTATCAATGCATGATGAATATATTGAGAGAAAACTCTGAAACCCCTTGGAGGGAAATCTACAGCTGTCATCTTCAGGCTGTAGCTAAACTTTTCAAAGACAAAAGGGATTGAATTGTCAGGTGAAGTTTAATAAATGTGTCTTTCAGTTAGTTACTTTTTCCATTTTCACTTGTTGAGTCTCATAGAATGTCTCCAGTTGAAATGGACCCATAAGGATTGTCGAGTCCAACTGCTTGCTCCTTGCAGGACCACCTGTATCCAAAGTCTTTGTTACACTGCTCACCATAGTGAATTTCTACCATTCTTTTTTTGGAAGCAAAAACTGGTTTGTGCTTTTATAGTGTAAAATGTAGATAAAATTCTTAGTCATGTAACGAGTTAAACAGAAGGGTTTTTGAGGCAAGAGGCAGCCTGGGAATGTATTCAGAGAAGGCACTGGGATACTATTCCACCATTTAGTCTCAGCAAGGATGATACAAGAGAGGAGTGTATATTGCAGGGTTTGTACACATTGCTGCCCATCTTTTTATCAGGCTATGACTTTATTTACAAAGAAATGTGGAAGGAAAAGCAAATATAGTCGAGACAACAAAATGTGTACTGAGCTTAGGAATGCTTTTATCCATTCTCTTTCTATTTCTTTACCTACTTTGATTTTATGCCTTTCAGAATAGCATCCATCTGTCTGTTGGAAGTGCATTACTGTTTCTTTCTGACACTGTGCAAGTGATAAATACTAACAATATTTCCCCTGACCTGCAGTGAGAGTCAGGAACATTTAGAGAAATGTACTCAGCAAAGCAGAAAAGGCCACATATGATGATTGGAATTTTAGGCTTTGGAAGACTGTAATCACAATTTGCAAATGCATTTGCAAATTTCCTTGTGAAATAATTGAGAAGATGCAGAATGTTAAATTGGGTGTACAGAAATGTTTGCTTTTCTTTTTTGGCTTCTGTGTTTTGGTTTGGTTTGGTTTTTTTACAGGGAAATCTGATTTATAGAGATAATTTTTTAAATATATATACTATTAAATTAGATGTCATAGTGGTTATTTCTTAGTCCAAGCTTAGATCATTCCAGTGATGGATGTAGAATAGTCAGATATCCTGTTTCTAGTGTGATGGAGCCTTGTGAGATGTGATAGCTGTTCATTAACAGGGATAGCCTGCAAAATGTTTGAAGGACATGACAGAGGACACTTTCTAAAAAAATCTGTCTACATTCTGTCAATATTTTTGTGTATTCACTTAGTTTATACTGCAGCATTTGAGTTTGCTTAGTCTAAAAAAATTTTTGAAAAAGAAAGAAAGGAAAAAAAGGCATAGAATTGATAAGAGGTAGATGCAGGGATTTTTTTCCTCATTTTATTTTATTTTCCCAATACCATGTTCCCTTGCACAGAACAGAGCAAGTTCAGACAGAAAAGATCCAAGTAGAAGACCACAGAAATATCCAGGAGCCGGGTGGACTCCTGGGTGGGCAGTTACTATTATCAGTTAATTGTTACTGCAATAATCTACATTAGTCTCATTGCAGATAAACATCTTGGCAGGGTGCTCTCATCCCTTGTGAATGGAGTCAGTCTGATCTTTGAGGGGACAAGAAGGTGAACAGTAATAAATATGGCATCTGCATGTGAATAAAATGTGAGAATGAAATAATACCATTCCCCAGCTTCAATTTGGTTTCTGGAGAATAAATGTAAACGCTGTGTTGAAACAACCTGGGCAGGGCACGCCATGGGTGACTGCTTTGTGTGGATAATGTAGATGCAGTGTTGAAGTAATGCTTTTGGACAGCTAAAACAGCATATAAAAAAATTGTGTATGGTCTGTCTAACAGTAATTTTATTTCCAAAAGCCTTGAAAGTTTCCTTGGCGGGGCAGGAAATGTCCAGTGGGGAAAAAAGCACTATAGCTGTATGCTGTTATGATAATAAGGAGTGACTTCAAAGGCGGGGAACCTCATCAGTAGGCTTTGACCCAAAGCTCCACTTGCCCTTAGTAAGGTTTAGTCTCCAGACTTACATGTAAAGGCTAAAAAAGCACATATGTTTATGCAAAAGACATGAACATTGGCTGCTAAGTAAGTGTCTGGCCTGCTGCCATCTCTGGGAAATCTACTACAATAGCGTATGTTGGCGAGAAAACATGTTTATGTAAATGACCAATTTGTCGACAAGGAATGCTGAGTGGGATTTGTCTCGTCTGAGCATGCCTAAGGTTAGAAGACTGTAAGATTAGCCTCGTCAATAGTAATTACTCTGTCTTCTTCCAGCCCTTGCAGGGAAAGAATGATACCCTGAGCTCTTTGCTGCTCACTACCTGCTGCCATGTGATAATTGGTTTGGCTCAATCAAACCTTAATTAAAATGTTATTGATAATTCGTCTGGAAAAGCAACACTTGCTCATTTCTTAATGGGAGGTCAAATCATGTCATCCCTTACCTTAATCAGCTAAAACTTCGATAGAAATGAATTAAAATTTACTGTGGTCTTTTTGCTTTCCTGTGGAAGTTTTGGTCAGTAGTGAAGGGTACAGGATGATATGCAAGGACACGCAGGGATGGCATGGAGAAAAGATGTGTATGTATACAGATAACACTTTACAAGTAGGATAACATAACAATTGCTTAGCAACTATAGCTGAGCTGAGCTAGCATTTGATTTTAGTTCTTCTACATTGCTTTCATGAATTACTCTTAGTTTTTGGCTCTGAAGGGTAACAATAAACAATTTTTACGTAGTGTTCCAGTAGGAAAGGAAACCCCATAGATTCATATAGTAAAACTCAAAACTACTCAACTTACCTGAGTTTGCATGAAATACATATTTCAAGGGATTTTAAAGAAAAATCACTGAGACTGACTTCATTCAGGGCACTTCACGGACAAAGGTTTTCTAAATCATAGCATGTATCGTCCTCTGTTTAAACCTTATAATGTGTAGAGTTAATGAAATAATATGTTTCGGGTTCATTTGATTTGCTGAAAATCATAGATAAATTTTGTGTTGGCAAAGTAGGTAAATTTCATATGATTTCAAATTTGTTTGCCATGTTAGACCCTAACAACTATTTGCATGTTTTTAAATCAGTAGTAGATGCATGTAGATGTTATAGATGCAAGTAGTAGTGGAAATCCTTTTGCTTTCCTCCCCAACAGCTCTGAGTCCCATGTCAGAGAACATCCCCATTTGGGTCAGGTCTGTACCTGAAGGGAATATACCTTGCCAGAAGACCAGTGTGTGCAATGGTGCCGGTGTAGAACAAGGTTTTTGTAGCAGCTATTATTACTGTATATACTTTTTTTGATTTCTGGTTAAAAAAATCCTTTGGAGAAAATCTGTCATTGGGAATGCCCAGTCTATCTTTTTTGCAATCTTTCAACAGATGTGTCATTACCTGTCTGTGCTAGATATATTTTGGTAAACTGTACTAGTTTTTGTCCAGCATGTACGGGTCTTTCTTTGAATAAGTATCCTCCAAGTGTGTAGGATGTTGTCTGCACCTGCCTTTTCTGTGGGTTTTCACATTACACGGTAGCTAATTTGTGGATTTCTGTATTGTGGTATTTTTTTTCTGAGGCTAAAAAGAAACTTATTTTTTTAAATAGCCAAGAAAGAGCCGTAGCTTCATTATGAGCTTGATGGAACTGGTGGGTTTAGTTCTGTAAAAAGTGGTGAAGTAATATCTGACTAGCAAAGATATTGATGCTGCAAGAAAATATTATAAGCAAACTCCTAAATTTCTTCTAATACTTGCACATGAAGGACTGATTCAGTTAACCACAGTTATCCACGGGTACATCCTTATGTGTGTAATTTTTTTTTTTGGAAAAAAAAGAGCAAACTAGAACATTAACTCCAAAACAAGTTTATTCAGAGCATATAAGCATTTTCGAAAGCTTAACAATTGTGCCCAGGAAAAGCATTGGCTAGGTTCTGGTCTGAGACACCATTATCAATCATTTGTACTGTATTGATTTTAGAAATTTTTCCAGCTGTTATTTTAGAAGGCAGGGTTTTTAATTTGTAGAGTGATTTTCCTCTTAAGCCTCCATCTTCACATCAAAGTCTTAACATTCTGCTTGCTTTCATGATTGAGGCAAATCTCTCTGGGAAATTTATCCCGGTATATATCTATCAGATAGGGTGGGGATTTTCTTTGCTCTCATAAGTAGATTATGTAAAAGGCCTAAATTGAGTCTCATTAGTGATGGGTATTGGAAGGCCAGTTTCCTCATTCTCTCTCCACCAATAATTAGCAAAAAATGTTACTGCAAGCTCCAATATGCTTTTGTGATCTATTTTTTGTAGCTGACATAACTGAAATACACTTTACACTTAAATGTTGCTCCCTATTATCAGCGTGTTGAACAAATCATTAACAGCCCTTGTCATTCCCCTTTATTTTTGTGATTAGAAAGGTGGTATTATTATCATCATCATCATCTTTACAGAAAAGTGTAATAGACAGGAAAGTGAAGAGAATTTTTCATTGTGATTCCCTGGCAGAGAGTCAGCCCCAGTTAATGACAGTGCCCGGAGCAGGACGGGTGGTCACTGGGGTACAGTTTGTTCTGCTGAAATGTGCTGCATTGCTGGGAAGAGAGGGAAGAAAGGGTTTAATAAGAATTGCTCGGTGGCCAGAGGCAGCTGCTTTAGGAAATGAGGCAGTATTTATTGCGAGGTGCATATAGCTGTTGTATTTTCTTGCCAAGGAAGTGAAAGCATAAACATTCAGCCAGATTTCTCTTTATTTGTATGCAGTTAAGGGGACTGTGCAATCTGTGTAGGGCTAAATCTCTGTGAACAGAATGGCCGTTTTTAACTTGCAAGACAACTTCCTTCATCATATTTCTGTAATTCCTCATTGCACTAGGCCTACTTTGCTGCTTTGAGTCTACCTAGTAAGTGGCCAGTTCCCAGACAGATTTTTGGAAGTGGGTTTTTTTCAGCTATAGTGAGACCCACTTTTTAAGTAAGAAATCTGCATGTCAAACATTTTTTGTGGCCCCAGTGAAATCCTGCTTCAGCATTTCTTCCAATATTCAATTTAGTATTGTCACTGATGTTTGAAGAAATAAAGAAATGAAAACTAATGATATATCAAAATCAGGCACTAGAAGTTGGTTTAAAAATTAAACATTTGTTTTTATCCCTTTTTGTAATCTTCATTTTGGATATAGTGCATTTTGCTTTTTAATGAGTAACTTTTATTGTCTCACTGATATAAAACAATTACTCCTCTTTGAAAGCAGCACTATTCCATCTTTTTTTAACTCTTGTGAGGACTGTAGCCTTAGTAGCTCATGTTCATTTGATCTCTTGTCTGTCGTCTTGTCTGTTTTCAGACTTAAGTCCACTTAAGCCCACGTAACCAGTTTGCAAAAGTTTTTCCTCATTAGTTTTATGATCCAAATTATTTAACATTTGAAATGTGAAGCACATGTAGTGTGCCTTGGGCTCATCTGGTATAATTTGTATTTCTTTGTGATTTTCTTTTTCCAGCTAAAACCAGATGAGGAAAAAACCTCAATGACGTGTGTGTCATTGAGCAGGAAAGTGAAAATGGAATCCAGAAGTGATGTCCTCTTTTTAGTTTAAGCACAAATCAACCCCAGGCTAAGATAAAAATGACCAACCCTAAAGGGTTGGGGTTTTTGCCATTAATATAGTATCTTATTTTGTATTAACTACGCTAGTTAAAAAGAAAAAAATATATTATGTATAGCTTAGCATAAATGCTTTCCATTTAGCCTGTTACTCTGAGATTCTGTATTATTAGTCTGACACGTTTGTGTCTTATCATAGTTTGACCAATGTGACATAAAAGTATTAGCAAATTTCTGGAAGCTGCATAATGTATTTTTCTGTAAAAGATAAGCCTCTCAAGTGTGTATCATATTAATAGAGAAGATCTGAAGGAGAATATAAAGCTGTGCATAGTGTTTTGGATTCTAGTAGATGAAAAGTCCTAAGGACTTTGTATAGTGAGATTTTATCAAAAAAATTATTCAGCTGAAATTCTTCCCAATGCCCATATACCATGTAGCTATAGTTGTTGGATAATACACCATCCATCTAGTTCACTCCTTGACAAGCTTTGGATGCATGTGAAAAGTCAAAATAAAATAAATGAAATCAAGTAGAACCTCCTACCCTGGGAGGTTCTATAATTCCATAGTTTAAAGTCAAAACTGTTGCCTAAAATTGCAATCCTGTGTTTGTGCCAGGACAGCATCTCACACTGTGAGTCAAGGTCATCCAATCTGCCAAAGTTCTGTTATAGTCAAATTAATAATTTTCTTCATGACAGTTTGTGAGAATAAAATCTTAAAACAAGATTTGCAGTGCAGCAATCTGTTTATTCAAGTAGTAATCATATTTGTTTTTACCAGCTGTTCAGGGTTAGAAGTTGCCTTTATTGATATTTGTGATACAGTGTTTAGCTTGCAGACAATGTATATAACTTTTTCAATAAGTCCTATTATACCTTATAGTCAGCTTTTTGTGCTCCTTCTGATGGGCACGTTCTTTCCAATGAGTCAGAAATACAGATCTTCCAATAGAAGGATTTTTACAGCCGTGTTCTCCTGCCTAACCCTTACCTGTTGTACAGCTGTCTACTGAAGAAATTTCAAAATTTCCCAAAACAGTCATCACTGAATGAGAAGGGAATGAAAAATTGTTGAAATAAAAGAGAGTGGTAGGAAGAATGTGCAGAAACCGACAAGCTTTTCTTTTGCTCCTCTTTCAAAGGTATTTTATATTCCTCCAAGTATTTGTTTCTTTTTCAAGCCTGGCCTCTAGTTGAAAGTTTGTTTTACGTAATTGATTTTTTGGCAGGGAAACCCTAGATGGCATGGCTTATGTTTACTGGGGGACTCTGTTTGATAGTAAGTCCTGCTAGAACATTTTAAAGCATTTCAGCTACCAGGTAGCTGGAGAGGTTTTCAAGACAACCTTTTTGTTTTGAACCTGGACTCAGGTTCTCTCAGTCCTATTCTGGTTCATGAATTCCAAAAAAAGCTTTGGGGAGGTACTCAAGGACAGTACTACTTAGTTTAATGCACATATTAATTGAAGTTTTCCTTTTTCTGTGTACTAATATTTAAAGGAAAGAGTCACAGAGGTCCATTTCAGGATAGGTTGGCTCCTTCATTATTTTTGAAGTTTGTGGCAGTTGCTTGGTCATTTGGGAAAAAAATGCTGAATTTTCAAACTGAATCTGAAGAATTTAACTGTGTTTTGCATGAAGTGATATTCCTTAGCAAGCAGAATCAATGTTATCTCTTTGTGCCCTTCAAGAAAAGGCTGTGGTTTAACTGGGTTTTTAATTTAAGGGTATTCTTCTTGTGTTACTGATTTCTGCCATTGGTTGTTTGCAAAAAGCCCCAAATCCAAACCCAAAATCTCAACACCAAATATCTCAGCAATATAAGAAGTTTTCTAAAAGTTTGGTCGTAGAATTATAGAATGGTTTGGGTTAGAAGGGACCTTTCAGATCATCTAATTTCAACCCCTCTGTCATAGGCAGGGACACCTTCCAGTAGACCAGGTGGTGCAAAGATCCATTCAACCTTGCCTTGAACACTTCCAGATATGTTATTCCTTTTATAAGTAATTAACTTATCATAGCTTTAAAGAAAAATGCCTTTATATTAGAACTTAATTTAAATATTAGGTTCATTTTGAGTTTTAAAAACTTGATCGAGTAATCACAGTAGAAATAGCACTGAGTCACACTGTTTGATTTTTCTATTGCTCATCTTAATTAACCATAACTAGGTGAACTTTTGAGGTGACTAAATGACTTACAAGAATATGTAGCAATGGAAAAGGTATCCTTAGATACTTTAGAAAAATATTATATCCTGTGCTTCCTGTAATCTCTGACAATAACAAACTTTAGAAAGGCATAGGCTAAAACATGCTGCAATCAAACCAAGAACCCTGGTCCATTCAGTAATGATTTAGATAAAATCTTCATTTTTCAGAGCAAAAGCATTGCTTTAAAAATATTAAAAATAGTTAGATGAAACCGCAAGGAGCCTTGAACTTTTTGTCCTCTCTATGAGATTTGCTGTAACACTCTGCCTGTTGTAAGCAGAACCAGAAGTAACAGGAATGTTTTAAACAGCCAGAGGAGTTGGAACATCCGTAAATAATTGAGAGGATGAAACTGACCTTGACTGAAGTTTGGGTTGTTACGTGGTCTTAAGTTAAACAGAATCTTATGTTTTGCTTTACTTATATGCGAGCCTGATTCAAAGCTGAATCTTCCCGTATCCTCCACTGGGATTTGAATAGGTTTCAGATGAATCTCCCATGGCTATTATGAAGGTTAATAAGTTAATGTTTGTGCAGTGCATAGAAAATGTGAGGTAATCCCTACCCAGTGAATCTGTTGAATTTAGAAGCAGTTGTAGCCCAATTATAGATGGATGGAAGGGAGGGTGAAAGGTTGAGGCGAGTTACACATCTACACAATGATGACTGTGCCACATGAAGCACAAATGTATACTGCTGTATCTAGTGGTAATTGAGAAGCAATAGCCTCTTTAATCTTCCTTATCCAATAAATCTATCTTGTCTGAAAACAGCCTTCCAAAATATTTAATGAGCAGTAGCCTCTAAGTAGACAGTTGTTTCACGCTCTTTGTACCACATGAGTGTGGTTTTCTGTTCTTTAATAAGAATGAACTGCATCTTTGGGAAAGAAGTTACTCTCTTTGAAAAAATATGTAGGTAAGATATTGTTGGATTCTGCTGAATATTAGGGACTCAAGGTGAATGCTTCTGTTTTGGGGCGCTTTTACCTGCATCTGTGCTAATGATGCTAGCATGTGGATTTTGTCTTACCTAAGCTATTCTAGACTTGCAAAAATTTGATTATTTGTCAAAAGACCAGCTGTACGAGTAAGACCACATCATGGAACAGGACACTTTTGGGTTAGTTCTTGTAAAAGGCAGTTTATTTTCTAAGTCAAATAAATGCAACCCCATTGTATTTGGGTTCCCAGTCATAGTACACCACCTTTGAATCTGAAGGAATCCCTTTCAGGAAGGAAGCTGAGGAGGAAGGATGGTGAAGATGGGAGAGGGCTGGACTTGGAGAATATTCAGAGGAAACCTGTGCTTTCACATGGTGATTTTGTGTTTACAATAGAGAAACCTGTTAGTATTCTTGGCTGATAGAACAGTCCCTGTGGGTATGTTAAAAGAGGAAAAAAGCGTCGCAATAATTTTCCCTTAGTGAGTACCTTTAAAGATGTTTGGCTTCTTGCCTTCACTGACCCTTCCATGTAGAGAGTACGTTAAGAATCTGTAGCATCAGAAAAATTAGTTGTTTAAACAAATTATTATGCTTTTACTCTGAAGCAGACATACTGTTAAATTTTGCACTAAGCCGTGAAATCCTCCCTTTTTGTTGTGGATTTTTTTTTCTAAAGAGAATCTTGTTTCCAAAAGGTTGTTGCCTTGTTGTATTACCTGACATTTCCTTACCTCAGTTTTTCAGTGAAGTTACAATTGAGATCGAGGAGGGTAGCGAACTCTGGAAGTAAAAATCAGGGACAGCTGCAAGGTATGCTTTACAGCCAAAGAGGATCACTCATCATCTCTGCTTCTAAAAGCCATGGGGTAGCTTCTGTCCTATACATGTCTTTGAAGAAAAATTTAAAGATAGCCAAAGATGCTGAGAAGCATTCTTTTAATCCTGCCTCTTCCACCAGCTATTGAGCAGAAGAGCTTAGGGAGTGTACTGAAATGCTGTAATAAATAAACACATTTGGCAGTGCGTAAAGTTGACTGGACACATCTCCCTCCAGAGATGAAAAATACAGCCCCGTGTGGCAGCCAAAGGGGCCAGTTAAGAATGATCTGAGCTGTTTGGAGCCCCCGGAAGATATTAACAATTGCATTTAATGCTTATGTAGCACTTTCCCAATGTTTAACTGGATTACTGGAGGCTTGTAACTTAAAGGCTTCTGGTGACTTAAAACACAAGAATAGCTGAAATCCATTAAAATAAAAAATGCCCACGAGGTAGGACAGTGTTTCCTGCCTAAGCCTCCAGCTCTGCATCAAGAGCATGATAAAGAACAAATATAACTAGAGGGCAGAAAGCTCTTCCTCCCTTTGGACACATCTTAGGGCAAGAGCACTCAAACAGGAGCAAAAGAAGAAATAGGTCTTCTCAAACTTCAGGTTCACCAAATGTGAAGTTTGTTATGTACAGTGTCCAACAAGTCATATACTAAGCAATCAAAAAAAACACCCGAGATGACATCATATTGATAGCAATGGTAGATAAAGAACTTTTTTAACATAAAGAACTTTTTTAACAAGTTCTTTTTATTCAAAATGTAATCTGAATCTAACATGTCTGTAAACAGGACCAATAGGGAAGACATAAAATAAGGCTGAAATAAAGTTAATCTATGTGAAAGGAGAAATATGTCATAGTTTGTAAAGCTGGGAAGAGCAGCCAAAAATTTACTGTTCTGTAAAGGGGAAATGAAGTTGGTAAAGGATTTTGGTGGTACAATGTAAGAATCCTCTCCCTGGGTTTCCTGCAGGCTGAGGGAGCTAAGAATTGTATAGTACAGAACACTAAGCAACAGATCCTAAATAAAACTCCTGCTAATATGAGGTACAGACAAGATAGCAGAGGTTTGAAGCAAATCATATCAGACATCTTCCATAACACATTAATGGCAATGCATTATTGCTAGCAGATACCATGGCAATAGCAAATAAAATGCATAGATAGCAACATTATGGGATTGTGCTGCATGTGTTGTCAAATGGATGACCCAAGTGTTTGTGATTGTCATTAAAGTTCCCTAGTATTTCCTAATGTGGGAATTTTCAGTTGCTTATAGTTCTGGCTGGGTTTAGGTAAAATTTAGACTGAATTTTAATGTTCCATATCTGCTACTTGATTGTTTTAATATTAGGCAGTAAACAATGTTTGAAGATTAGGTATGGATCTTTTGCCAGGGAATGAAGGAGGTATGTGGGACTATAAGCAAGAAGGAAGAGAACACATGCTCAAAGACTAATTTGTGATGAATACCTGAGATGCTGAGCCAAGATTGCAGAAGCAAATTCAGTGTAACTTTTGGCAATTACAGCTCCAGCATTTCTGGTTTGTATCTCTGGGACTGGAGCGCTTGAATATTAGGAGCTGAATAAACACATATGTGAAAACAAGGGTGGTTTTATTGTAAACAAATAATATTAGTTTTGGAGCCCAGTTTCAATGACTTTACTTGACGTCGTCAGTAGCATCTAGCTGCAGGAGTAAACCTACTGGATTCCTTGGATCTGCTTATAGAGCGAGGGGTCTCTCGCTGTGAGTGAATGTAGACAATGGGTTCTCTAGCACTAAACCAGATAGAAGATCTGGCAATAAGAAAAATTAATGTTTTCATGATTTCTTTCTGATTTTGACTTCCAGCAAGGTCTGCTAAAGATAGTAGGAATTCATCGAAATGTGGAGGGAACAAATACTGAGGTAGCATATCAAGATTTGGTTTCTTTCGGTAATATAAAAAAGATGTATTGTGATGCTAAGAGCACACTGCAAGTACAGCAACACACAAACCATGTGAGCAGGTATGTGCATGGCTGACCAAACAAATAGAATTGTGCTCAGTCAACCTGATTAAATGGTGACACATTATGTGTTTCTTTCCAGCAAGTCGTGATGTGTGGTTTCATCATACCACATTACATGGGCTGGTAATCAACCTGGAAGTGCTTTAGGTAGAGGAAATCAAGAGGCTCTGTTGTAAATAATGAGGAAAAGAAATTGTATCTGTATTTCTTCTTGATATTTCTGCATCTATTTTTCTGTCAGGAGAAATATGTTACGTTTTATAAGCATCAAATCAGTATCCAATCAAATGTGCATTGAAACTTTTTCTTAATCTTGCCCTTTTCTATTCTTTGTAACTTGATTTCTCAGCTTTTCTTCAAAACTTGAAACCAGAAGACTGTACTTTGTTTCCAGGAACAGTTTTGAGTGGCTTTATTCACATGTTTGGAACATGTATGTGTAAAAGTGTGTAGATCTCTGTGAGCACAAAACTCTAACCTATGTCCATAGCCATGATGAAAATTCAGTGGTTGCTTCAGTAAACGTGTACATGAGATGCAGTCCCCTATCTGCATCTACTTGCATGTGTAATTATGCATGCAACTTTTTAAAAATTAAGTCATTCATTATGGTTACTCTGTCACTGACAAAATGATCCTTCATCTTAATGTTTCAAGAGCCTGCTTGACAGTACGTCCATTAGTATAATAGAGTTAGCAAGTTTATGATAACAAAAACACTTCAGACTCCAGCTAGTTGGGAGAGCTGATAAATTATAGATAGTGCAGGCAACACTTTGGAAGCATGAGCACCGGAGTCTTTCTGGGCTGAACTCAACTGCTGGAAGCTTATCTGTCCTTTGGAGAACTGTCATTTGCTTAGTTTTGCGGTTTGGAAGATTTTTTACATGAAAAAAGTGCAGAAAAATAACATTTCCATGCCATCATCCATAATAAAACTGAAAAAAAGGGCTAGAATACTCTTGTTTTTTCTTTGTAACTAGAGGAATTTTATTAAAAGGCTTGAGGTAACCAATATTTTCGAAGACTCTTTTTTTACTGAATAACTTTCCTATGCTATAAATCAGCAATCTCCAAGATTTGTATTTGCTTAATTTTCTAAGCAAAGAAATTTGGCTCAAACATCACACAGAGTTATTTTCACACTGCTAGGAGAAACTCATAATGTAATTTTTGGGTTTGGAATCATACTATACCTTCAAGATGCAAATATTCTTCTTTTTTTCTAATGTATATAGGGTACTGAGTTCAATGTTGAAGTTCCTCATATTGAAAATATTCATAATAGTGTTATGATTGAGTTCCTTACAATCAGGTATCTTAGCTGTTTCTCTGTATTGCTGCTGTGTATCAGGATAATAGACTGCGGATTTATTTTTTCAGTGATTTTTCAGTCTGTTTATGAATATGCTGAAGCATTTTACATGCTATTCAATCCAATTGCTTGCTTCTGAACTAGTTATTATACAAATCCAATGTGAAGTTCACTATCTGCAAGATTTTTGAATTGATGCTATTTCTCAGCTTGTTTGGTGTCAGATACTTTGCTGAGGGTGGTCTTTGCAGAAAACTATTTTATGACATAATTAGAAATTAAAAGGAGAAACAAAAATTGTACAAATGCCCAGTGACTTGGTGGAGGGTGTGCCAAAGTTATACTTTTCGTGACTTTTTCTAGTAAAGGTTTCTATTCAGTGGTGGAACCTCATAGACATCTCACTGGGAAGAGGTTGGTGTTTTGATTTTCATCATCCCCACAAGTCCTTCATGTTGTAGCATGAGTCTGAGGGGATATCCTGTCCAGTGCCAATTCCTTTTTCCCTTGCTACTTTAAAATAATGTTAAAGTTAAGGATGTTCTCAGCGGATTGCAGGTTGATCTCAAGCCCTACGTGGAGCTTATCAAATAATGAATTTTTCTCTGGAATTTTGGTGGAAAAAATTTGGTTTAAAAGTTTTAAATCTATTTCAGAAACAGGCTTCAGGCAAACTTCATGCTTGGAACCTTTTTTTTAATTTCTTCAGTGGATTTTTTTCTGCCACCTTGATTAAAATCGTGAGATAGAAATGAATTCTCTCCGAATGTATCTGCACGATGTTTGGCAGTAATCATGTAATCTGTCTGATTCCACAGGCTGATTACAAAAGCAGGTGTTCAGACTGATTACATGAAACAGCTTCCCTTCTGCAAATAACTGTCATTAAGGAGCAAATTGTGCAAATTGTGCTCCATGCTAGTTTAATTCCAAAGTCATTCCATTAAAATTAATGGAGAGTCTTTGGATTTCAACCAAGATAAGTTGTTTAGTGAACAGTTCAGATGGAAAACTGACAGCCACATGTATTTGTGATCTTACTGCATTTTTTCCCCCCAGCTGTTGTCCTAAAGCCAGAGAGAATGTTTTGGTTGTGCAGACATCATTTTATGACCTACAGACTAAAGAAAGGAGCCATGTAAAGTGTATTTTTTGTTTGTTTATTTTAAAGAGTGGGTATTTCAAGTCTGGTATAAACAAAGTATTTCACTTTGTTGTTGTAATTGATGGCACTGAAAAATTGCTTGAAAATAGGCTTCGGGCAAAAAATACAGCGTACTTCATGAGCCCCATTTATTTGCCACCGCTGCCTCTGCAATTCCTAATGTGGTTAGTGCTCTTCCTTGACAGCTGATGACCTTTCTTCAGCTGAAATATGATTCCATTAATGGAGAGATAAATGGGGCTGCTTGGATACTAATGGTGTCCCAATATCTTCTGATAGGACCTGAAGTATTCATACACTCCCCCCCATGGTGGATTTGTTTGCTGTGAAGTTGAGTAGGATGGTGTTAGTGTGACTCTCATCAGCCCCTCTTGATCTTTGGATTGTTCTCCTTTTTGAGATGAACTGCATTTTACAGCAAAAGGGGACATGTGCGGTGAACCCCATCTAGGAAATAAAGTTGCCCCATTTGAAGGTTTAGATCACTGTGTTTTTTATATAACAAGTATAGGCAGCGTAATATTAGAGATAATTAGCAGAGATCTGGGGAAAATCCAGCAATGCAGCAAAATTATGCCAGTGTGAAAATGATGCTAGAAATTTACAGTACTATCACATGCAGTTTCAGCAGTGTTGCTCCCATGAGAGACTGTTGTAGTGGCCTTTTCTAGACTTAAAAGGTATGAAACTGTGAGGCTTTTATAGGTAGGAAAAATACAGCAGTTGCTCTGCATTTTTATGGTAAATGAGTGCTTAAAATTGTTTGGTGTCAATAGTTTAATGCATAACTGATGCAGCTGTTTACATATGTGTTGCAGGCTGCCTTTTAGATAAATTCCTCCAACAAATGAAAGCCTCATAATAGATGTATTTGAGCACTATCAGGTGCTCAGGGTTAATATTAAGACACGCAGCAAAACATTTTATAATTTTTTATAGGGTTTTATTGTCTTTTTTTATGTCGCTGAAAAAGAGATAAAAGGTTTTTCAGTTATCTGGCCTTCTGAAGCATGCCCTGCATTTGAACAGGAGCACAGCTCAATGTTATCACATTGCAACCCCAGCTCACTGCACTGAGACCAACACTGTCATGCTTTGAGCACAGCTGAGTGGGTTCTGTTGTCTAATCTGTAAGTTCACAACCTGCTGTACAAGTGGGGGCTTATCAAAACTTGATTAAGAGGTAGAAGGCGGGGAGGGAGGCAGGATAGGAATCTCAAATGTTACAGGTTTTGAACTCTCTTGAAACCCCTGGTGGCAAATATCTGATAGCAGAGGGTTGCTATCGCAAAGCCTTGGGCAGGTCCAGTAAAGAGCAGCGGTGCACGTCTGTGTCAGCTGTGTATCAGTAGTGATACCTGCCTCTCAATTAAACTTATCTCTGAAGTTTCATAGGTACACACCACCTTCATAAAGCTCACTACGCTGGAATATGCCATGCACAGAGCTCAGTAAAAAGTTGACTGTCTTGCATGATGCTGTGTTGGAAAGTTACTGATGGAGGATCTGTAAAGGTGGGGGTGTGAAGAAAGGAAGAGAAAAAACACTTTAATAAATCTGCTTGACTCTAATGAATGTTGATTGACTGTGTTACTTTTAGGTAGGTTTGAGTTGGAGTAAATGTCAAATATAATTCAGTTCACACAGCAGTGTGAAAAGAACTGTTACTTTCCTTGGAGAAAACCTGACAGCCCAACTTTCTTAAAGGGCTTTTCTGTCTTGCTCATTTGTTCTCTCTTTTTAATGAAGCCTTTCACGGTTGACACTTCCCTAACAAAAGGTAACACAGGTCGTTCTATTGAACAGAATATTCTTCTATCAGCAACATCACAGCTGTAATCTGAGATCAGAAGCTGTTACTTCTTTTTCATCTGATGGAAAGGATGAGTTGTTAGTCATGAGAATACTGTGATGTTCTGAAGTAATGTCTCTGTGCTGTGGGTGCTTGGTATTAATGGCACATGTTGAGAACAGGCATTTAGCTGCCATAAAATATATACATATATGAAACTAAGAAATGTGTGGTATTAAGTTCTTGAGTGAAACAGAAAATGTGCTGCATTAATACCCAACTCTACAGCAGACTTCACAGTTATAGAATGCTTTTGGGAACAGATTTGGGGGATGGGAGGTGACGACAGAAAGGATCAAAATTTCTTAGTGCCTAAGATTAAGACCAGATTTTCAAGGGCTTAGAGTAACAAGTTTTAACGTAATTGGAAAATTCATGGTGTCACAAAAGGAATTGCTTTATTCTCAGCATTTTTCAAAGCCATGTCTTTGTTTACTTGCTGTATTAGAAGGTAAGAGGTTTTTTTTAAAGCTGATCTTTGTTTTTCTCTATCAGTTCACAAAATGGAGAGCAATGGCAATATTTTTCCTTTGTCCTTCTGTCTATTTGCTTTTTTACATTAGAAATGATAGAATCTCTTTCCTTCTCTGTGTACACATTTTTGAGCTGCTGTGGTTTTTAAAGAATTATAGAAGAATTCAGAAGTCCTTCAGATACATCTGTTGTATTTTAGCCTTTTGGGACAGGATCACAGAATGGGTGAGGTTGGAAGGGACCACACTGGGTCATCTGGTGCAACCTGTCTGCTCAAGCAGGGTCATCCTACAGCACATGGCACAGGTTTGTGTCCAGGCAGTTCTTAAATATCTGCAGTGAGGGAGACTCCACAGGCTCTCTGGACAGCCTGTTCCAGTGTTTGGTCACTCACACAGTAAAGAAGTTCTTCCTGTTATTCTGGTGGAATTTCTTGTGCATCAGTTTCTCTCCACTGCCTCTTGTCCTGGTGGTTGGCAGCACTGAGCAGAGCCTGGCTCCATTCTCTTGACACCTTCCCTTCAAATACTTATATACGGGATCACACTGCTTCTGATCGTGGGTGTTTCTGAGCAGACAGCCGATATGTGTGCCCGTCAAAGTTAAAAGGAGCAGGAGTGTTAGGTTTGTTCCTAACAGGGAACAAAGGACCAAGGAACAAGGACCAAGCCAAGAGGGATTGAAAAAAGATGAGTATCCCTCCAGGGGTAAATCAAGACTGGTACAAGAGCAGGGAGAGAAAAGAAGAGCAGCAGCAGAAAGTTGTAGGAGCTGGAGATTGCTTTTGACAAGGAAGAGTTTTTGATTCAGGAAGCAATGTCATGTCAATAATTCAGTCCTGTTGGATCAAGGCACCTAAAGTGCTGCTCCTTGTTGAATGTTGGGATATGTGTTAATTCAGCGCTGTAATGAGAATAAGGAAATAAATGTGTCTGGATAGCAGGGAGCTGGGTTGAATTACTAAGAGCCACTATTGAAATGTAAAATGGTTTGTCCCTGTAAAATGTAGCAAGCTCTGCTGTAGATGTAATTAAATAAGCAAGACTGAGAGTAAAGAGGTGATGAACAAGGAAAAATGTACCTGTATTGTTCTCATGTGAGACTGACTGTATCTGTAATTATTACTGAAAGCAAGGCAAATAGAGGTCCAGTTTGGTGAAAATTTAGTTGTTTATGTATAGAGTATGAATTGGGAAGAAAAATTTTGTCCGTTACTGACATGGTCTTTTTTTTATGCATCTCTTGAGGTAATAAAAAAATAATTTTGGTAGCCCAGTACGAAGATGCATTTTGACATTTTCCAATCATTCCTTAATTACAGCTGTTTGTGACTGAGGAGTAGCTAGTGATGTGGTGTGAGTAATGCTGGTATTCCCACTGATTATTCAGAAGGCATCATGACTTGTAAGATTTCCTGCAGTTTTTGTCTACATTAATTGTACAAATGCCACATTTTAATGGCTTTTTAATATTTTTCAAGCAGCCAAATACTGTTCTTCAAAAGTTCTTAAAATTACTCTAGCAAATACGTTTGCTCTGTAAATAGAAAGAAAACAATTTAAATCTTAGAATTATTTGACATATTTCTCTGCAATAGTATATATTCATTCTTGTATTGGAATACACTAGAACTGCTTTGATGTAAGACTCATACTTGATTTTCCTTCCTTTTCTCCATTTGTCTTTTTTGAAGATTAAAATTTCGGGTGGAAATCTATTGCACGTACTTATTGTTTTCCAAATTGCCATTCAGAATTTAAAGGATATTGGGAAGAAAAACATTCTGATAATTCAGCAGTACTTGTAAATGGTGTATTATTCATTTATTTCCAGTGGGGCTCCATGAGTATTGTAGTTCTGCTTTCCTTTTACTCCCAAATTCAATGAGGAAGCCTGTCCTTGCAGAATACGACTCTTTCTTGGGATTTGGTCTAAGGGAATGCTAACAACTGCCAGCAACCTCCAAGTCTTCTCTTCCATCTGCAAGGGGCACTCACGGTCTTGTAATCTGCAGACTACTGAAGTGATCATTGTAGTAAAACATCAGATCAAGACTGTGCACAAATGTTTCCTTGAAAAATATTTTTAAGAATCTTTCTGCGATCAGACTGTATCCAGTCTGTATTCCATTTATTCCAGTGAACTGACACAGAACTCAGCATCCAGAAGCACCAGTAGCTGTCAGCGTGGAAGGAGTGACCTTTTTCCTGAAGTCAAAGAAAGGTTTATACCAACTTATAGTCAGCATTATTTGACGTAACTTTTGATTCCTTTTTACTGAGTATTTCAAGTACAGTCCATTCATATTTATTAATATAATAGTGAGTGCTGTGATTCAGGTCTTTCTTCAGAGTGGTGAGACTCTGAAGAGTGGTAATTACTAGAACTAAAAATAGGTATATTGGGTAACTTTCAGATCAGAAATGGTAGGGTGGGGGAAATGGAGTGCTACTACAAGTGTTCACTTCTCACACTGAATTCAGTACTTCTTAATAATATGAAAGTCACAGAGTACTGGTGTGCTATGGAGGATAAACTAGCTCCTAGGCCTGAATTCTTACACATCTGAAAAGCAGGACACTCATCACAAATTGTTTTAGTTCAACAGATGGTCACGGCAAACCTGATTCTGCAGCCTCCTCTTACATAAGGAATAATTAGTTTTTTCACTAAAATGCCTCCTGTATTAAAGTGAAGAAGGACGGTATAGACCTCCAATTCTGTTTTTTGAGAGGTCAAAATACATCTGGACTTCGTTGTTTTAGCCACAATTTTTACACTGGCAAATGTGATTAAAACAGATATTATAGCAAGAGATTTTCTTTCTCAGGGTAAAGATTTGCATCTGTTAGACTGAGCTTCAGCAGATTTAATGGCCTTCATATTTGGCTCTGTCATTTCTACAGGGAGCTATGAAGTTGAATGAGTAGAAGATTCACTTACTTTATGGAAAATCTGCTTTCGAGACTCCTTTGGACAGTACAGATGTTTATTTTTCTTCACAATACTTTTTGTTTTCTTGTTCAGTGGTTACTATTTTAATCTACGCTGTGCCCATTGCAGCAACAGTTTTACATTAAATGGTCAAAATGCCAGCAGAGAAAATGAGAAGAAACCCACAGATGAGGAAACCTGTGTGGTGGGTTTTTTTTTGAGAAGTGTAAGTAGGGATATTCTGGAGTATTTACAGCAAAGGACAGTTTAATATTAAGGTGTATTTTTACTCCATCACATTAATCCTGCAATGTACATAAGCACTTACCTACATTATGTTGATGGGTATTATAAAGCACAAAGAGGTGAGGTAAACGCTCCCCCAGGTCTTACACTGAATTGCTGAGAGAATATCAAACACAGCCTGGGATTTCTTGTGCCTGTTTTTGCTGCCAGTCCATCACAGCACATCTTTGTTGGGCTCCAAGAATCATATCCTGGTGAATGTTGTTTAAACTAGCAGTAAAGGAGTTTATCACAATATTCTTGTCTATGACCAGAGCAAGCCTTTTTACTGCTCCTTTTCTAGAGCAGTAGCCTTCAGCAGAGAGGTTGCAGAGACTCATCTCAGCATACAGTAGGGTTGGCGTAGCTTTAGGGTCTTGTGTTGAGGGGGGAGGCTTTGTGAGCATGTAATTTTATTACAAATCTTCTGTTGAGGAAAAGCTGCATGGTTTTTGCTGCCGTGATCAGTGTTTGCAGAGTGCAGAGTGCTTTGGGAAACAGTTATTGTAGCTTGTCAACTTGCATTATGTTACAGCATCCACAGCAAATTGTTTTTCTACCATCACTACATTGCAAAAAGTACCCTGCATCAAACTTTTGAAGGTGTTTTTTCCACCTTATATTTAACAAAGTGACTATGGATTAATAAAAGTCACAGCTGACTGTTTTGACTAAAACTAGCAGCGGGTTTGGGAATAGATTAAAAAAAAAAAATCTAAAGTCATTCCTAAATTCTGAAGACAAGTGTAGACAGAATATTGACATAAAGCCAAACCATTTTTCATGGGAAGTTATAGTATCACAGGATCACCCTTGCTATCAAGCTACATAATGGGAACTACAGATGATCAGATGGGATCTGATCATCCCTGGGAAGCCCAGATATGCTAAAGATACAGGGCAGCAAGAAATCTCTTCAACTGCAACTTTTGATGGAGATGCATATTTAAATTACCTATAACCTACACTGCTCCTTTTCCTCCTTCTTCTCCTTCAGTGATAGTTTGTCAACTTGCAGTTTCACTTGGACATGAATAATGGAGAGAAGTCAAAAGATGTGCCTGGGGGTTGAGGGAACAAAATATATAAATTCCCAAAGCTCTGTAGACATGTAAAGACTGTTCATGTTCATTTTACTGGTAGAGACCAGAGATAACCAACCTCTGGTTAATAAGTTATAGTGTGAATATGGGAGTAGGCTGCAAAATTTAGCTTTTGCCTGTTTCTGAAAAGTGTCTCAATATAAGGCAGACTTTTTTTTTTTCAGTGGGAAATTCCCTTATTCAAGAACAAATTTTAATTGGAAACCAAATCTGCGCTATGTTGAACTTTATGGTCCCAGTTCCCTCCAAAGTGTTTATCTGCAGTAGATGTGGGTTCCATACCCTGTAAGAAGCTGTGGCCTAAATCTGAATTCACAAATTCTCTCAAAACTGAGAGACTAAATATACTCACTCACTTTAGATTTGAATGTGGATAAGAAAGAAGTAAACAATTCTTTTGTACTAGAAAACTATTGGCATCATGCTGTAGCTGCCCCATCTCATTGGATTTCTGTAGAATCCTGTGCCCTGTTCAGCAGAGGGACCTGATAGTCCCTCAACATCACTGAGAGAGAGAGAGATAGGAACCAGGTGAACAGGTCTTACCTGAGGTTTGACAGGTTGGGTATGTTGTTGTTGAGAGTTTGCAAGGATTTAACATTTCTCAGAAATTATATAGGCCACTCCAAAAACATAGCTTCAATTTTTTGTTTCATCCTGTTTCAACTAGCTGTTGGCAATCTGACATTTCTCAGTCACAGCATGCTTTCCAGGGGAACAGTTCAGCTTCTCAATTGCTTGCAGTGATTATTATCTGTTAGCATGGTGCCACTTCAGGTTGTTGGGGCAAGAACCTGTGTTATTCTCTTTTGCTCTCTTTCTCCTTGTCTGCAGCTACTCTAACAGCCCAAATCACAGCGAGCCTTTCATTAATACCCACGGTCATGGCTGTTTGTAAAGTCACGTTCGTAGCTCTGGGATGCTGAAAACTCTTCCTAGTGACAAACCTTGGGAAAGATGCTCAGAATAGGAGGCTAAGCAGACCCAGGCTTCTCTGTAGGCATAGATTTAAATTCTCTAAAAATTATGGAAAGCATAAAAGATGCTACAGTTGGGAATTTCTGATGCTGAGCAGTTTACAAATCACACCACTAGTGTATCAGCAGTGCTACAGTGAATGAAATTGGTGGAGCTGCTTTCTGAATATGACAGCAGAAATGAGGGCAGTGTGTAGCTCATTTGAATTAATTTGCCATAAATAATTGTTGTTTCTTTAAAGATCACCAAGTTCTCATTTGCGGTTAAAAAAAAAAAAAAATTAGCTCAAAAACCACTCAGCTGCTCTTAGCACTGGGTGTGACCAGTCTGGTTTTTGCAGCTGTATTTATTTACTTTTGTCATTATTGCACCTACAGGCAAAGGTATGATTGAGCTCGGCACTGTCCAGATGGGAAGCAGGGAAAGAGTCTTGCCCTGGGCAACTTGTAATCAGGCTGACAGAGAAATGGATGTGCTGAAGCCCTTTGAAAACCTAGCTAGGACTACAGGCATGCTGAGCACATTTTAGGTGGTGGGGTCTTCTTGCTGCTTTGTTATGAATTCTAACATCAGTATTATTTCCACATGCCAAATCACCACCTGGATTTATACACTTAAAACTCAGAGAAATTTCAGGTATTCTTCCTGAAACATTTTTATTAGGATCCTTTGTACGAACATACAGTATATTGTTTTGTTATCAAAGGCAAATTATTTCACAGACCACGAAGGTCTGTTTGGAGGCAATTTGGGAAAACTAGCCATCCACCTGGGCAATCTTTCTTCTTGGGTGAGGCTTATCTTTCCTCTTAGTTTTTGGAGGAGGTCTTTGGGTGGGATGTTTTTTGTTTCTTTTTTTTGGGCCACGGAGGTGGGGTTTTTTTTGTGTGTGGGTTTTTTTGGTAAATATGTCATCTTTGATACCTTTTCAGTTCTATAAGTCCTGTTGTTTTCAGTAACAATAAATAAGTTATAGTCTATTTCTCTGCAAACTTTTCTCTTGTCCGCTTATTAATTGTCTCAAAGAAATGCCTAGGAGCAAGCTGATGAAGCGAGGTAGACTTGAGTGTGAGACACTGTCAGGCAAGAGAATACATAATTTTTTCCCCCTTTTTTTCCCCCTGCCTGTCACTGAACTGTTTAACTTGAAATAAATTATCGAGAACTGTTAGTAAATTAGTGTGCCACCTGGGACAGGCTGTTGATTATTTTGTGATTTCTATTTACTTCTCTGGAATGGGCTGCAGTCTCAGATGAGTGCTTCTTTCAGGAAACTCACTTGAAGAAATGACAAAAGGCCATTTTTTCTGGATATAGATTATACTGAGAGTTTTTAATTAACTTTTAATTATGTGTAAGAGGCTCTTTATATATCCCAGTGTTTCATTTTTTATGTCTCATCCTTTATGTCTTGCTCACACTGGCCTCCACCCAGTTAGTTGTGTTGTATTATGGTGATTTGATGGTGCTTACAAGTTTTTAGGAGCATTATCTCAAATAAAAAGTCCGTAAGTATTCTTACATTTTTTATCAGTGTCTAGATGTGGTCCAGAGCTGCAGTGGATTAAAGCATAAGAGGTGAAGAATAAGGTGTGCTGGACAGTTATACTGGAAAGGATTTTATAAACAT
This sequence comes from Melanocharis versteri, assembly GCA_013397845.1. Lineage (NCBI taxonomy): Eukaryota > Metazoa > Chordata > Aves > Passeriformes > Melanocharitidae > Melanocharis > Melanocharis versteri. The sequence goes on along the minus strand of VZTG01021098.1, from coordinate 2,210,762 downwards.
AAGAAAGTGCAGTGTCATTTACAGGGCTAATGCCAGCAGGGAAAAAACCCAACAACCACAACAAAAAATCCCCAAACAAAACAAAGAACCCCAACCCAAAACTCACAAAAAGAGCCACCAAAACCAAAGAATCTTTTATTTTTTTGTCTTTTATGTCGTTAGGCAGATTAAGTTCTAGCTGGGCTTTAGCCCTTCTGATTTTCTCCCTGCATAACCTCATGACGCCCTTGTTGTCCTCCTGAGTTGCCTGCCCCTTCTTCCAAAGGATGACCTTCTTCCAAATGTCAGAAATACTTCTCCAAGAACAGCGAACTTATCATTTGGTGATCACAGCAGTCTTTCTCTGTTCCTAAGCAGGAGGTCCAGCAGGACACCTTCCCTAGTTGTCTCCCTCATCAGCTGTGTTGGGAAGTTATCTTCCACACACTGCATGAACCCACCTTTTAACACCACTCGTAGGACATGCATTTTTATTCCCATCTTATTTGTATTGATGGGAAACGTAGAGAAACTGTGATAGATGTAAAGTCTTGTAAGACATTCGTGTTACAGCCTCAAGAACCACTGCAAAATCTTGTAAGTGCCAAAGCAGCGATAAGGCTGATGTTTTGTTTGGATTCTGCTTTAGATGGCATCAGTCCCAGGGTCTGCAGAATGGCCAGTTTGCAGAGTTCCATCTGACTGCAAGCAGAATTGGAACTCCAAGACTAACCTTGGTCTCATGTTTTTAGAGCTCTGTGTAGCTGCTTGTCTTAGAAAGGAAAATAACAATATTGCCTGGATTTTCTTTCTCCATATCGGCTATAATTTGTAACTGAATCTCTAGCAATGTTCTTGGCAAGAGAGAAAGCTCCTGAAATCTTCCTAGCTGCTTTCTGTCTCTAAAAACACTGCTAGGAGCCAAGCTCCTCAACTTCCCATTTCTAGTAAAATATTACGTTAAAACCAAACGAAATTACAAACAAACAAATGCCTGGTTTAATTATGAACTTTTAAGGAGGATTAAATGTTAGTAAAAGAGAGAAAAGGGTATTAGTAGAAATGTTTGTGCATTCATTTATTAATGTCTATATTCATTTTTAAACTACTCATTAAAATCTTCTGGAAAATAGTCAAAATAACATTCTCAGGAAAAAAGATAGAAACAATAACACTTGAATAACACTTGCTCCTAAATTTCTCCAATGTAGCAAATGAGCAAGAGTGTGTTATTTCTATTTCTGATCTGGTTTGGGCAATGTGCAGCCTTTTCTCTCTCATATGTGTGAGAATACGTACAGAATTGCCTAAGGTTTAGTAATAACAGCATTCAACTGGGACGAGACCAGGACTTGTTCCTGCAATGACACGTATGAGTGCTCTAACAGCTAATGAACAAAGACAGTATCTCTGCCCCAAAAAATATTTCCTGACTATGTGCATAAAGTGGAGCATCCCCAGAGGCAGCTAACCTCTCCCCCTAAGTCCTTCATGAGCCCTAGGAATCATGCTCATAAATCTGATGTAAGTTTTCAACAATACATTTCAGTTGTGGAAAAAAATTATGCTTTTCAATAGAAAAATTATTTTAGACATCCTCTTCCAAAAGCACCAATCAACACCACTCCCAAGTACACCCAGAGAAAACTAGGACAATGAGTACCAGGTATGTGTATTTACTGAAACCCTACCTCAATATCAAATGGGTACTTTACAACTGCAAAAATCTAAGCCCCAATGGAGAAAGGTTTATTATCTGCAGTGCTGCTAAAATCAGACACAGCAGTTCTGTATGCTTCTGAATATAAAAGCTCTATTCTTCAGTGAAGTCCTTTTTCTATTAATGAGATTCACCCTAATGGGACCAAAAATTACTTTAGAAGACATTTTCTTTCTGCTTTTCAAGGTTTTTTTTCCAGTCCATTTGGACTGGATATCAAAGATAAGGGGAAATATTTCAATAGTAAGAGCTTTTATAATTAAGCTTTGTAGCCTACATAATGGAGATATGGCCAAATTCAAGTGAAAAATAATTACTGTTTTTCCAGCACTTGCCTCTGCTGCTCTGTCTCCGTTTTTTCTCTGTCTTCCATTTTCTCCTTCAAACCCACATAATCTGTTGTGACTTAAGTATGAAAGACTTGCTCAGTGCAGCTCTTTACCCCAGGATTGTTTTCCCCCGTGGTCTAGGGGAGAGGACCTGTTAAATCTTTAACTGTACCCTGACCTCCTCTCAGGCAGCGCCTACACTTCTCAAAAGGAATCAGGTGCTTCCTGAAGGATAAGGACTTTAACAGCTCATTTCCTAGTGCCAGCTACCCCTTTAGATATGGAAATGGGCAAAAGCAAAGTACATGTGAGACTGTGTGGGACGCCTCTGAAACACTTTGTAGATGATGCTAAGGCAGGCATGATATTTATTGTTTTCCAATCTTCAGGAACTTCTCCCAGTCACTAAGTCTTTCAAAGTTCTCAGTGATTAGAGTCAGCATCTTCATCGACTTTGGAGGTGGCCTATCTGATTGCTTGACTTTGTGTGTACTTGCAAGTATATACGTACACATATACACACACAGACTTCCCACCTACAAGTCTGGAAAATCATACGTATTCTTTATAACTTGTAACAGAGTCATTAAATACCTTGGTCTCCATAAGAAGTGCTCTATAAAACTGGGAGAGAGAGGAATAGATGTGCTTGAAGTTGATGCCTCAACTGGTGTTAGGGATGTCTTGTGCACATTATGGGAGGGCCTTTGCCTGTGAAAACACCTGATGAGTATTTGGGATTGGAGGGGAAAATTGTGCAAAGTGAGATTCCCCTGAGTAATGTTTTGAGAGCTCCTTTATGTAGTCTTCCCAGAAAATTCTTATACAGCCTTATAACAGAGCTGCGATTTGTAATAAAGGACCAAAAGGCATACTTTTAGTATTTTTAAGACAGAAAAATGTTTATCTATTACGCAAGATGATGAGGTCCCGATCAATCCTATATGAGTGATAATTTTAGCCACCACAACTACCGTTCCTTCCTTCATGTTTTCTCCTTGTCACTAATTACCATCCATGTAACTTTGAGCTAAGCTCAGATTTTGCTGTTGACAAATTAATGGCTGGTGGCTAGAAACTGTTTGAGCTGTTTCTTCATTAATTTAGATCAAATCACATATGCAGTCATTTTTTGTGCATCCATTATCCTATTTGGAAAGCATTGTTTTGTATTTTTGCTCTGTGATGTATTCAGGCAGAAAATATTTACAGTTTAGTTGGAGGTCTGCAAAATAACTTCTTGAATTAGATTAGTCTGTGAATGCCTAAGCTAAAAAGATCAGTGTGTGCCTGTTTTGTCCGGTAAATACTAACGTTTGTGGAAATATTGGTGGGAAAGAATGAAACTTGTCCATTTCTGCTTTTAATACAACTCCCTTTTTTTCTCTGAGACACAGAAAATGTTCTTATTTTATGGGCAATATAAAACCAGGTTAGGGAACATTCCCCTGCTGTGACAAGAATTGGCGCTATGCCTTCCCCAGTGCTATTCCCCACTCAAACTGCTGATTTAGAGTGTACTGGAAAAGACCATCTGATTTAGTTTTTGGTATACTGGAGTGCATAGATCTAAACCAAAACATTTGAATATATGAACAAACCAGTATGGGGACCACCCCTCAAAGCACCTCAACGTTAAGTTTTGCTCACTTTGGATGTAGGACTGTACAAATGGTACATCAAATGAACACTTTTGCTGAAGAATTAGCAACAGCCAGGCTAACACTGGACTTTGCAGGAAGATCAAAGACTCTTCTGTTTTTACTGTGACCTTTGGCATATTCATGCCTTTCGCAGTATATTGTAGAAATTCTTAATTTGCTTAATGCATGCTAGTTTTTTAGAATTCTCAGGCTGGCAGCGTAAGTTACTGCTCTGAAATGTTTTTGAAAGAGCATTTCTCATGAAATTTTGCCCTGCCATGGTGGTCAAGTGGCAATGATGTTTTGGTTCTAGCAGGTTATAGGTGCATGAGGCTTGTTCCTGTGGAGGAATTGGTAAATGATCATCTTGTGTATCCTGCCCTTCTCTAACTAAGGAGGCTGATTAATTGAGCTGTAATTGGTATCCCCTAGAGACTTGGCATCATCAGCCCCTTTGAGGTGTTCAGTTCAAAATTGAACTGAATTAGGCTGATTTAGGTAGATACAGGTTGCCAACAGGGCAGAAATTTCAGTCTGTTCATCAACCCCAGCCAGAACATCAATAGCTGTTTCTCTGTGAGCGTTCATTATTATGATATGTAAGAGCCCACTAAACCTGATTTCACTGTAGTGAATGCCCTAAAGCATAGCCATCTATTTCAAAACTATTGTCTTTTATGATCTGATTATATTATTTCAGGCTTGCCTAGGTGCAGTGTAAGCTAATTTTGCTCTGTTCAGTTACTCTGAACATTTTTCTGTTAAGGTGCTAACTGATGTTCATTTCCTCTTCAGTATGTCTTATGTGTTACTGACTGCTCCACTTGCTAACCAGCTTATTTTAAGATCCTGGCCTCTAAATATTCATTCCACATCCTAAAGTGCCTGATATGTTGCTGGTACTAGATAAAAATATTGCGCCTTCAGTTGTGATATTCCAAATGATTAATGAGCTGACCACAACCCAGGGGAGAAGAAACTGTGATACATGCTTTCCATTAGCTGACCAGGATTGCTTCAGATGGCCTTTGATTGTGTCCTGAGATTATGTGATTAGTGTAGCAAATAATTTTCAGGAATCATCCTTAATATTCCCATTTTCCCTTCCCTTATGGTGGTTCTCCTAGAGACTAGTTGCTGTTTTGAAATGCTTCTGTGTGACAGCTTAAAAGGGACTCTTCAAGAGAAAGTAAGAATTCTAGAGGAGGCTGTGAATGCTTAATGTAAAAAGTAAAATACTGTTCTGGGGTGTATGTAAACTCCTTTCAATATGTATTCCATGCAATTCAGTTGGACACAGAAGCTGACTTACTAGATCCACTTATAACTAACATTTGTGAGGAGTGATTTTGTAATGCAACTTCCAGGGAAAATCTACAAGATTAAACTGCTATCTGGGAGACATTTTATTTTACCCTCTCCTTGGAATTACCTTGGGTTGATTCTTTAGATATTGTTTTTCACCACTCTGGGAGTAAAGGGACTATATTTCACTCTCACTTATCCACTCTTGAGTTATCAGGTCTCTCATACCATCCAAGATAAAAATCATAACCGTTTGCAGTCTACTTTGTGTGTTTTATGAATGCTGCCTGAGAAGCAACATCTCATTTACAAGTGGGACCAGGAGCTTTAGTAATCTCTATCAGCCAAGTGTATCTAATAACACATGAATAACATAAATTGTAAACCCAAGAAAAACAGATGAGGTACTTAGTCTGAAAAATGTTGAGGGCATGACTGCAGTGCTGTGAGACTCTGTGAATACTGCCCTGAGATTGGCAGTACTGGCACAAAGACCATTTCCCTTCAGAACTGTGTAGGCATAGAGGTTTCTGTGCTGGTGTCACCAGGTGATGCCCTGTGCCCAGCAGCCTTGTCTCCAATTCAGCTAAGAACCTTCATCTAGGCATTAGCACTGCATGTTCTTAATGGCTTTAAGGTGACGGAGGGTAGATTTAGATTGGATATTAGGAAGAAATTCTTTACTGTGAGGGTGTCTTGTTTCTCTCACCACTTACTGCAGAAATCTCCTATAGCAAGTCAGAGGCTGTGAGTGTAAAAATTTATCTATCATGGACGTTTTTACTTTTTATTTTCTCCTTTGTAATACTAGGGAAATAGAAAGGCAAATAAAAGCTACAATTAAAATTAAGATCAGTTGCTGAAGCTGAAAGAGACAGCACAATTGTAATATGTTAGAAAATTGCCTTGTTTTAGAGAAAGTGCTGATTAAGATCAAATTTGTCTTGAGTTTAAATTTTGATTGGACCTAAACTGAGGGGAGGGGGGTTATATTTCAGACACAGTGCAAATGATGCATGTTAATGTCCTCTGTTTATTGCCACTTGAAATTGCAGCATAGCTTTGAATTGCTGCCAAATCTACAGTTAAGACTCCCGAGTAATCACTATGATTATTCCAAATCTTCATGGTAACAGTGGAAGAAAAAGTCTGATACACAAAGTACTGTAGCTTAAGCCATCAGAATCTTTTCATCCTTTGGGGCTCAGATTGTGATTCCACTCATAGCAGGAATGGTTAGACATGCATATTGGCCAATCAGTCCGGAAAGAGAGATTAAACAAATGGATTTAATTATGATATTTTCAGATTTATTTGGTTTTTCTGTTAACTCCTGCCTCACTAACTTTTCCTGAAATGAGGAAAAGCATGGCTTTTCTTTAGTTTTGGAATAGTTTAATTCCTATATTGGCATGGTGTTGTATTTTTCTTTTTTATTAGATTTTCTTTTCCTTTTCCCTTTGTTCATCTATAACAGGTACTATTTTTGCTCTTTTTCTTCACAATCTATAGCATTGTTTATCTCCTTGAAATATTTTTTTTCCTCTGTGTAGCTACTGGAAGTTGTAGACTTACATCTGATCTGAATCTATGCATGTGTGTTATTGTGGTTTATTTAGCTAGATGGAGGTTAAGTAGTGAGGTCTGAGATAAACAGCATAATATAAAGTTACAATTTACTAAAAAAATATTAGAGGAATCTCACAGAGAGTGAGAAATTATATGTAAAACGTTTAAAAGGAGCTCAAATTTATCTGTGCTTAAAATCTGTTCTGGTTTTTAAATACACATTTATTCAAGGAAGTAGTTTGAGTTAAAACCCTCAGCCATCACTGCTGGTTTGTTCTCCAGATAGTATGTCCCAGTTGCATCCCTTCATCAATTGCTTGCAGGAGGGCTTTGCTACTTGTTCTGCTTACAAAGTAAATAAAATTTGTTATGGAAAGCATTTAATGTAGGTACAATATTTACTCTGGAGCATTTTCCTAAGTAACTAGCGTTAGCCAGCAGGCAAGTCTGAGCACCCAGTGTGTTAGCTATGGGAAAGAAATCTGTATGTCTGGCATATAATGATCCGTTTAAACTATTGAAATATAAATCAGAACACTGAGTGAAACTCAGAAATATTTATTTAAATGAATTGTGATATGTGTGTGAATAAAAGAATAGTTAGGGACCCTGCCATATATGCTTAGAAGTCGACAATCTTTAGGCTATTTTTTAAAAAATTGATGGAACTCTAAAAGATACATAATATTTTTGAAGGAAGGCATTAGCAAATATCACAGTGTGCTTGCATTTCATTATAACAAGCATTTTTCTTATGATTTCAGTGCAGTTGAGTCCACATTTTGAAACTTAGACATGCCTATATTTAAGCCTTATTAATAGTGAAAACCGCTCCCTATTTTATAAACCTCATTCCTTTATTATTTTGAAGCCAGAATTTTGATGATTTTGGAAGAGTAAAATTTATAGGATCAGACAAAAAAAAAAAAAAAAAAAAAAAAAAAAAAAGCAAGACAGTATTGCTGTAGTCCAGAGATTACTGTTCTGTACAAGTGCAGTTCGTGCCTTTTCTGGGGACCAGGTCCTTCTCTCTGTGTTCTGGTCACAAACCAACAGGAATGAGCACTATATACACCTCTCTCAAAAGGAAAATAGTTTGAATTTATTTATTTCCAAGAGAAAATAGATATTTTAAGCCTAAGTTGCAGACGGGAGTCTGGCAAGAAAGTACAAATCTCTGTGCAGAGCATAAAGGCTTCTTCACTCCCCCTTGCAATGCAGGCACAGGGACAGGGCAGTACATGGCAGCCACATTCAATTTTAGGTTCATGCCATGCCTGCTGCAGAAACCCTAATAAATGAATGTATTACAAGAATCTTTGAATGCTGTATCTAGGCCACCAGCAGCTACTGGTGGAGTGCAGATAGTAATAAATTAAGCTGGCACTGTTTGAAGCACTTCCCAAGAGACAGAAAGCCATTGGGTACAGTAGAAATAAGAGAAGGCATTTGTGAAGGTGTCATTTATGAGGCTTTCCAATAAAAATGTCAGTTTCCTACTCTTGGGTAAATTATATCATTAAAAAATGCAAGATTATAGCAACGTAATGGGTTATTATTTTGCTCTTCTTACTGACCTAGTCACGCAGCTAATGGAAGTAGATTTGCCTTAATATATGCTTTAGTGTGGGATTGCAGCACTGGACCATGAACCCTGAAGTATCTGGAATTCTCTCTCTTGTTCAACAATGTGCTCTAGTAAGTGCCCCATTTGAGGTATATGAAAGCCCTTGAAATTAGTGCCACTGTGTGTGTGCTTCAAGGACAAGTGCACGTGCTTAAGTTACTTGTCAAATTGGAGCATCTATGAATATTGAATTTATAGTTTTTCCCCCAAGACCAATTGCAGTAAAAGCTCAGTCCAGCTGTCATATCTGTATAATTCATTAGAAGTTTCCAAATTTTAACTTCAGCTCTTCTCTAAAAAAGTGACTACATAAAAACGATACTGTTCTTTTTAATCTCTTTCCTTCTCTGTATTCACATTATTGTAATTCTGTTTGCATAACTCATTGCCATTTATCTCTGTAAGCAATTTACAGTCACAGTATCATAGTGATCAGTATTCTGTGGTGTTTTCTGTACCATTTGCTGAATATTCTAAATGCATTTTGAATTCAGGATTTTTTTTAATTGTTTTTGAAGTGTGAGCTAGAAAGAGCTCAGCTGGCCTTTGAAAATCCAGTTTGTTTGCAGGCTATCAGTTGATAAAGGCATCTTTTTGAATGCCAACTGGACCCTTTTGATCTGGAAAGACAATTAAAATGGATCCTTACATTGGCAGTTTTAGAACCATGCTATGATATCCTGACCAACTGCAAAAGGTAAAGAAGTTGAAAAGAGAGAAATTCTGACTAAATTGCGTGGGAAGAATTTCTTTGTTGCTGGAAGCTTGACATAAAGGTCACACAAGGAGACAGCTCAAGTTATTAACTTGAGTCAAGGCATTGTTTGGACCTGAGAAGGAAATGCAAAAAATTTATTGGCATATTTTTATGCATAAAAGTGAATTGCATTTTTATTCAAAATGTGTCAGGAAGAGGAGAGTGGTGAAACAATGGAGAGATATTATAAAGTTCTTTCTTGGTAATTATTCTGATTGGCAATGATTATTTTTACATTTAGTAGCCTCACTAGATAAAGAGATGTATTTATATGGACATGTTAAAATAAGTCATTACTAGTATTAAATTTTTGTTTTGTTTTGTTTTGTTTGTTAATCTGGAGATTTTATCATATGGCCTCATGAACCTTGTACAAGCACCAAAACCCAAGGCAGTCATTCTGAGCTGAGATGAGGAGCATGATCAGTTTGGTGTGGATTGCAAGAGAAGTTATAGAGTGTAACATTCACAGATTTGGTCAGGGAAGATTAAAAAAATCTTGCAGTCCTTACCTCTTAGGTGATTTGAGTTTCTTGTCCGCAGAATTTTGATACATAAGGTAAGGTGTGTACGAAATCTGACATTTACACACAAAAACAATAAGGTTGTGTTGTCTGTTATAGAGAAAGCAGGCTTCTGAAGGTATGTTGTTGTTTTTGTCCTTTAGATAATTCTTGTAAGTTCTTCCCATAATGACCGTGACCAAAGCCTTTTCATAAGCACAGATGAAGGAGCCACTTTCCAGAAACAACCCATTGCTTTCTTTGTGGAAACTCTCCTTTTTCACCCAAAAGAAGAAGATAAAGTACTTGCTTATACCAAGGAAGGCAAGGTAAGGCTTGAAGATACTGCATTTCTTTGAAATTTAGGAATTACTCTATTAAGATGATATAAAGCAATTCTGCTGTGCTGATTAGTGTTGGTTTTTATGAAATACCAATTGTCCAGAAGGGAATCAATATAATGGTTTTGAGATTTATTTAAATATTTATTTTATTCATGTCCAAATCTTTGTGTTTATGGTAATTTCAGTCCTGGCATTTTCAGTTGCTATGGATATTGGGAATATTTATCCTTCTGCATAATATAGTTAAATAATACTGAAATGGGCTCCTCCCTAGAAAGTGGCCATAAACAATTTATAGTACAGTAGAAAGTTAATGAAGTTGAAATATTGCCTCCAAAGGCTGTTCACAGGATATAAAATAAACTCATACAAAACAAACTGCACACTCGTACACCAGAATAGGATTTGTGGAATCAGTGACTCTGTAGAAATGTAGAATAATTATCTCCCTTATGATGGATTTATACCACTTTCAGATTCAGCGGCTATTCATGTTTGTAAATTTTTACCCTCTTTCAGATTTCTTCTGGTTAAGCTGTAAAGTCATTTTTCTGGGTGGGTTGGGCTAAGCACTGACGACTGTGCATGCCATCTGTAAGTGTATAGCTCCTCTCTTTTCCCCTGTGCCAAAATTGCAGCTGCAGACTCACTGTCATTTAGGTCCTGCTAAGAGCCTTGACTCACCTCTGCCATTACTCCTCTTTTAAACTTAAGTTGGTAAACTCCAGTCCATTTTATCCTCATCGTACTTCACAGAAACTTTGTATTTAGGCGGTGAGATAAGTCAGAGAAGGTGCACATACTGCAGCCAAATACTGCACTGATTTCAGTGCTGTTATATCAAGTCACCCTTTTGGACATGTTTTCGAATATATATGTTAACAAGTGATCCCAAACCAATTCATGTTTACAAGTGTTTGCAAATAAGGATAGAACTAGAATAAAAAACCATTGCAAACCAAACTAAGTCATAAATGAAATCCTAACACAATTACAAATAATTTGAATGCATGTTATCTAAATAAAATACTTCAGGGAAGCCTGAAGTAGTGAAAAGCCTTTGTTATGAAAATACCTTTTTTCAGTTTGACTTTTGTTCCTGACAGTAGATATAATTACTGAATTCCTTATAGTTACAGAGGGGCAGAATCTTGAAGTGTAAGAATCCAAAGTGTATTGAACAAGTTGTCCAGCCCACAACAAGTGGGTAGAAGTATTTGTCAGAAGAGAGAAGGAGGTAGAAGTACAAAGTGAAGCAGCTGGTTTGTGTTTTGATGAATTAAGCATGTTAGGAAGGTTGTCAGGCATTTTATACTTGGATAATCTCCCAAAAGGAGTGATGCTACTGTTTGCCACACATAAAATGTGACTGCACAAAAAAACCTATTAAAAATGTTCAGTGAGGAATTCTTCTCCAGGAGTATCAGGAAGGGTTAGGTAATCTGATAAACTTTTCTCAGACTTTCAATGACACTAAAAAGAGTCAACCATAAAGACTTCCTTGACAAGTCCTACATCTTTATCTTAGATGTGTAGGAATGAAGGATGCCTTTGACTATAACTGGGTCAGTAACCTGCTTATTTTTTGTATGAGGTCTGATATATTTGGCCTAGAAGGGAGAGGAAGATAAAGTGATGTTGGCAGAGAAGAAGTTGAAAATCAAAATTGCAACTTGGCACAAGAAAAGGTCACTGTACTAAAATCAATGATCTTGAGAGATAATGTTGATCTGAAATTGCCCTGAGGAGACAGTACACTCCAGGTTTTTGAGTTAAGTAACTTTACCTCCCCTAAAAGAAAGTAGTATCAGAATGGAACACAATCTAAAACTCGGGAGGAACCATTAGCTGCTGTTACTCAAATGATTTCTTATAAAGGCACTTTGGAGACTGCAAGGAATGCAAGGAATCAGGTCCTTCATAAATAGCAGTCAGCAAGGCTTCTTTATCTACTGGAGCATCATGGCCTTTTCACAACTTTTGATTCGATTTAGGGCTTATTTCATATTGCAAAATATGCATTGTTCTTTCATTCAGAACCCTAGATTCTGTTTAAATAAATCTCTAGCCTCTAGCTGACGTTATAAATAAATGCAAATCCAGTCAATGTGGTTGGATTAATCCATTTACTGCCTCAAATCTATACGCTCTTTTTCTGGCTACCCCTCAGTTATAATGAAAAACAGTCATCTATTTGCTGAGCCTACATAAATGCTTCTAGATTTTTTTTTTAAAAATTGACACGGATGCAATAGATTTTTAATTGTTCATTTGGAAGCAGAAAGGATGAAATAATGGCAAAACAGAAAAATATTTTCAATATTTTTTAAAAAGCTTTTCCACACATTTATTGCACAAGGGAGAATAAACAGAATTAAAAGACCTATTAGATATGTTTGCTGCAGCCAGAGGTTTTAGCTGTCCACTAAAATAACTGTTTTCACATCATATCTAATCTCATTTAATAGTTTTATCGTATGGACCTGTTGAAAAACAGAATACATATGGGTCACTTGGGTTTTTTTATTATAGAAAGTTCAATGTGTGTGTAAGTTAGTTACATGTTATTTTTTATCTATTTCAAATACTCTATCAGTTAAAATTTCATTTCAGTTTGAATATGCTTTATTAGTCCTACTTCACTCTCCCTCACAGTAAGATTGCAAGGGCTTCTTCCCCCTACAGAAAGCCAAGCTGTTCACTCATAAGCTCCCAGACTTTGATCCTAGATGTGTGTTGAGCAGGTAGTTTGGGTTTGGGGGAGAGGGGGTGGATTTGGTTTGGCCTTTGGCTTCTCCTGTACAGGTGTCACTGTTCAAAGGGCGAGAATCTTTCGTTTTCTTCTGAAATTCATTGATGACAGAAATATATCCCTTTGTTCATGTGCCAGTGTTGTCCTTTATCCCAAATAGTTCTCTTCCCTCTTGCCAGGAACTTCTGAATTCTTGGCTTTCTTTGCAGCTTAGACAACAGGGTTAGAGCAGTGCATTAAACGATTATCTCTCCCAGATTTAAGCAGTCTGCTGAGGGAGGTTACTGGGTGAGCAGGGACTTTTTAGAAAAATGGTAAACCCAATGGTTATCTTTTCTGCAATGCCTGTGGTGACAAGTGTTTGAAGAAGTAAGCAGCTTAGGTTCTTCACCCTGCACAGTCCAGTCCATTCACAGCCACATCCTTCCCCCCAGGAGGTTGCTCAGAGTGCATGTTGTAAAATACCCTGGTTGCAGCAAATCCTGAGCCACATAAATTAATACCAGAAATTTAGCAGGCAAATCAGGAGCCTGGCTCTGCAGCCCCATCATTTAGCTCTGAGGATGAAGGATTTTTGATCCCTGATCATTTCTGTCTGTGCATTGACTGGGAAAATTTAAATTTTTGAAATCTCAGTCCTCAGCGTAGTTTCCTACCCTGTGGTCTATCTGCTTTAATCGAGTGTGCAATGGAAGAAAGCCCAGTCATTGTGAAGTGCAGAGGAACTGGGAAATTCTTTTCTATCTCTAATTCAAACTTCAGTTAATTTACCCATAGAGTTTATGCTATGTTACTCAACCTTTATCTTTACATATTAATTGCTGTTTTTCTATAGTAAAACATAATACATAACTGTGTTTTTTGTTTTTTTTTTTTTTATCTTTCGTCATTGAACCTGTCATTTTAAAACAAAAACATTCTCTACTACTCCTTGTAAGCTACTTTCCCCCAAAACACTCAGTTACTGAATTGGTGACTTCTACATCAGAGAAGAACAGTTTTACTTGCCTTTTTCCCCCCTTATTAGAGATATCGGGAGAAAACCCATCTTATGTAAATTGGATCAAATAAGAAATGCATGCAGACAGCGGGGGGCTTTAAATCTGTCTTTTTAGAAGTCTGATAGAAACTGTCTTTTTTAACTACAAGAAACACATTTTGAAGGCAAATGCTAAAGGAAGGAGATTTGTTAATAGCTATTTTAGATCCCATGTTATTCTGGGGGAAAACATCTTTCATCTGCACTCTTGATATCCATCCATATCATTAGCATTTGTTTTTTTACCAGAGGGGAACTGTTCATAGGGAAGGTAGAGCTGGAATCCTTCTCCTCCAGGCCATCTTCTGCCTCTGTGCTGAGGGACCACTTCTCATGGGTCACAAATTAGTGTCTATGGAGCAAGCCCATAAGTGCATGTCTCATCAAATCTCTTAAGCATGTCTGTACTATATTTTGCTCCTATTTTAGGAGAATTTTAAATCCATTGACTTTCTGGCCTAAGTATTTTTGATGGCATTAAGGCTTAAAGCCTAAAGGACACGTTTGTGCTTGTTTGGTCAGTGGGAAGAATGAGAAGAGAAGTGTCCTTTTACCATCCCTCTTGTGTAACCATGCTGAGGAGAAAAAGAATCTGATTCCAAATGAATTGTGTTTTTGTGGTAAACAAGAAGTCATTGTGGCAGAATTTTCTTTCTTATAGATGATATTTTAAAAGAATTTCTCTTTGAAAGGCTGTTACTCTGAAAAACAAGGTACTAAGCTCCTGGTGATGTGTTTTTTGCATTTGTTTGGTTTGTTTTCTTTTAATTTGTGTACAGTCTGTCTTTCTAATGGTGGCATAGGGCCTGTCTCTGAAGACGTACAGTATTATCAGTTTCCTATCATCTAATTTTTCACCTTCTTCCCCCTTTTCTAGATTTATATATCTATTGACTTGGGGAAAAAATGGACCCTTCTGCAGGAACGGGTTTCTAAAGATCATTTTTTTTGGTAAGAAGTCTGTTATTTTCCAAATAATAAAATGAACAGCGAAAGTATTTCATTCTAATCCAAGAAGACGTTTACAGAGGTATGGATGGGGACTGTATGAGCCTTGGCATCTTTTGCAGATGATGGCAGTGTTTCTGTATCCTCTATTGCAAAGTCATACTCATGCCAGGGATCATACTGAGTATCAGCACATGGAAGGGTATAGGTCTGCATCTGTGGAGCCCAAGATTTAAAGAAAGCTGCAATGTTGAATGAAATTGGTCTCCATTTTACTGGTGAAATTGATCTTTAGAAAGGAGAGGAGTCTTTTTGCAGAGAAAGATCTATAAAATTTTTTTAAGAGAGGCTGGATCATACCTACTAACTGGAGTCATATATACACTTGCACTACTAAGGAAACTGGTGAAAAATATGACTTTATAAGGACATATATATGAAATTATTTCATTTTCAGCTCAAGTAGTGTGCCGGTATCTCACATTGTGTATGTGTCTCACAAAGTATTTAAGAAGTGATTTAAACAGGTTGACAAAATGTTTGAAAAGTAAGTTAATGCCCTTATTTTAACAAATAAAATTATTTTGAAAATTGTATAGCTTCTTTAAAACAAAAATTAAACTTTTGATAATGTTTTAATTAATTTTATTTGTTAAATTACTCAGTTTCACACTCACTTCTGCCTTTCACATTTAATTTCAATATGTAAGTACGTATTTTTTATTACAGGTTTAAGTCATACTACGCTAGACACTTGTATTCCCTAAGTAGCTTTTAACATCTAAATGGACTCTGATCCTTGTCAGTTGTGCAAAGTATAATTTTCCATATGTCTATGGAAACGTATCTGGCTTTCAGTGGTATTTTGTGGTTTGCTGGGGATGGTGCCAGTATTGCCATAGATACCTGATCTTGGTTTCGTCTGTGACCCTCCCAGTTCTTCAGGTAGTTGTTTTGCTCTTGTGTTGAAATAGGTACTCATCCTGGCCATACTCGGGGTAAAACAAAGCAGCAAAACAAAGCCTGCCTAAACTTCTGGTTACAAAGCACACAGAGGGGTTATGGTATCTACAGATACATTGGCCACTGCCCAAAGCATAATTTGGTGAGTCCAAGGGTGTGCTGGCATGTGTGCTGCTGCTGCTGCTGAAGCTGGGCAGGGGGAAGGTTGAGATAGGGGCAGAGACACATGGACAGTTCAAACCCTGTCTGAAAGAGCTGGGAGCACAAGACCAAACCTGCCCTGCTGCTCTGTTGGTCTAATTAGCCCTGGGCACAACACAAAAGCTTTTTCACACTTCCAGGTGCCTCATTTTCAATCTGCAACCTACTTACTGCCCATAATTTTAGAAAATTAGCCTATGGTTGGCTTGTAGAACACTCATCTGATTTACACCAGTTTGCCTCAACACTATCTGCTGAAATAGTTGAGCTGAGCAGACACTTTCTGCTTACTTGCTCCTGCAAATTGCAGCTTTGAACAGCTATTGAACAGCTTATTTCTGCACAGCAGGTGGAGTTGCATGGGCCATACACTTTGCAGGTCTCTTCAGTACCCTGTGGAAAGGTATAATTGTTTAGAAGTAGCACTGTGTGTCAGCAATGTCATGTCTGCCTTATAACCAATTCTTCCCTAGCAAGATTATATGGGATGTAAATCATGAGGGCATGTGGTTATCTGTCTTTAATAAAAATATTTTAAAATGCATTAAGTCTGAAAACCATCCAAGTCACTAACAGGTAAGAAATGAGAGTGGCAACCTCTCTCTCATGGACTTTTTTATTGGAGTTTTTTCTCATCTGACACTTAGCACACTCAAATTATGAAAAATACAGAAAACCACTGAAATGTGTGGCAGTTTTGCTCTAACCCAAATAATTTGTCACTGTTTTCTGTATGTAAGGATTAAAGCCAACAAGGGCATGTTTAATATTAAGTCTGTATTTTGCTGTGTTTCAGAATCCTTATGTTTCCTTATATCATTTGATAGGAATAACTCCAATATAGTACTTCAAAGTCATGGTTGTTCATAAATGTCACATTCCTCACGAATAAAAATTATAAATTTGAAGAGTCTGTACATTTATAACCAGTGGAAATATTTTCTAGGGGGTTATTTTCTATATATAGACCCGAGTGATTGCTCTCAAAAGCTGTATCAGCCAGCAACAGCAAGGGTTTGGAAGCAGATGTTTAGTGCATCACTACCAAATTATCCTTCTCATAAACTTGCATAGAATAAAGATACATATTTTACTTCTATCTCATATGGAAATTTTCAATATATAAAAAGTGAGCTGTGAGTGGAGGGTTGGACGTGATGGCTTTCCGGTGGGAGTTTGTCTGTCATGTGAGACTTTTCAGTATTTTATGGCCTTTGTCACCCAAATTATCTGAGTGCTAGATAGAAACAAGTGTTTGTATCATTTTCAACAGATGTAAGAATTGGGCTTTGTCATAGTTTGACTGCAAGGGCACCAAGCCTAGTGTTGTTTTCCTGTCAGTGTACATCTGATGTGTTAAAAATATTGTGTCAAACTAATTGTACATCTTATGAGAAATGAGGGCATGTCTCTTGCTGATCGTGGCTGGTTGTGCCAAGAACATTTCACTGGGCAGATCTTTAGCAGATGTTTCCTCTTTGATTTCAGTTTGAGCTTTGCCACGGAGGTTAATAATATAGCCTAAGATTTTTATTTTAGTCTGGTAACTACAAATATTATCAGTCATAATATTTTCCTGTGCTTTGTAAAAACTGTTTTTTCCTGTGCCTCCAGAAGCAGCCAGATCTTCATGCATTTCCTGAAGAAGCATTTTTTTTGTTTTTCCCACTGAAAATCTAAATACAATTAATTTAATGGAATGTGTTATGTATTTATATTAAGGGAAGATCAGTAGAGACTGAGTATTTTAAATATTTATGTTCAGATATGTATTATAGATTTCTAAGAAATATATTAATACCATCTTCTAGGGTTTATTTGCTTTTCAAGTGTTCTTGATCCTTCCTTAAATATCTTTTTAGATTTAATGTGTGGAATTTGATCTTTCATGATAGTGGAACTAATGAAAATATTATTGGCATCGGTGGAAATTGTATACAACCATCTCTAATTTTGGAGCACAGAGTATTTTCTTTCTTCTGTGATACAGTGTGATCTTTTCTTACACCGTCCCAGCTGATTTTCCTATTTGTTTCATTTATTCCTTTGGAAAAGAAAGCAGACTAAGCCTTCATAAGAGTTTGTCTTCTCTTAGCATTTTAGGAGGCAAAGGAGGATTCCCAGAGCGCTGGTTGATGTCCCAGGCCTGTCATTGTCTAAGAGGCATTTGGGCAATGCCATCAACTACTTGCTTTAACTTTTGGTCAGTGATAAATAGGTCAGGCAGTGGGACTGGAAGGTTGTTGGTGATGCCTTCCAACTGAAATAGTTTATTCTATCCTATTTTAAAACCAAAAGTATAAAGCAAAAGCATGAAAGGCAGATTGGAAACTAACAATAAAATAAAATACTAAGTCACACTGTAATTAAAAAAATATTTTGTATCAATATTTAGAAAACAAGTATTTTGTTTCAGTATAAATACTAATTAACTTTTTTTTTTTTAATAATTTTGAGCAACTTCTTATTCGGTAAAATTAAGAAAATTCGCTTGCTGTGACCAGTTTTACTTCTGCCTACAAACTGCATTGGCCCCAGTGTGATGATTTCTATTTAAGAGATGTTATAGCACCCATCCTTTATAAGTGCTTTTTTCAGTTCTTGGTGCATTTGTAGGATGGAATACAAAGATATATGAGCTGTCCCAGCCAAACATCAAACACCCACCCATTACATGGCATATAACTGCTTTTGTGTATGAAGCCCATTTTAAAAAGTGCTGTATTATGTGGTAATCCTTGAGAAGAAGAAAGTGGAGTGGAGTTTGGGATTCCTCTAGGTCTGCTGCTATTCTACTTAGTCCCCAAGGCTTATGCAGCATTGAGAAATCCTTTTGATTTCTCAAAATAGGTCTTAGTAATACATAAGCAAAGAATAGATTGTGAATCAGCTGTCTACACCAGCACAAATGTACCCTGGGACAGTAAGAAATGAATTGGTAATTACCAGAGAATTAGGCCCAACACATTTCTTTTATAACTATCTAGAGCCTTAGGAATTCTTTATCCTTGACTCACTTGGATATTTGGATCTTATGCTATGGGTATCTGTTGCTCTTATTTTTAGCTACAGGTTTGCCATTTTCATGAGAGGTAAGAACATAAAAATAAAAAATGACGAGTTTATTTTGGTAAAGCAGTTGTTCTCAGGGGACAAAGTTCTGTTCTCATCATGAAAATCCATACAGATACTCAGTCACAGCTGCACCCATTTACATCAAATGTAGTGGGTGTCTGGCTATTCAAGTGTCTGGTGAAAGAATGGATTTCAGCAATGTTATGTCCTGAAGAAGAGAAATGCAAAGAGGATTCTATTGAGCCTTTGACATTTAATTTTTTGTTTGTGTGGGAAGCCAAGAATCAGTATGGGCAGTTATGTTTGACTTAATCACTTGAAAAAGGTTTTGTTTCTATGTCTGTGTGATGATGTGTGTAGCCGTATTTGGTTTATGTGGCGAGGTTTGGTGGCAGGAGTGTTCAGGGCTTCAGTGGGATGAGACCAGGAGCTGCCCTCGTGTCAGACAAAGCCAGTTCCAGCTAGCTCCAAGGGAAACCCTCCTCTGGCCAAACTGAGCCTGTGAGTGATGCTGGTGGTGCCTCTGTGATAACAGATTAAGGAAAGGGTAAAAATTGTGCAACAGGTGTGAGAGAAAGGGGTGAGAATATGTGGGACGAACAGCCCTGCAGGCACCAAGGTCAGTGCAGAAGGAGGGGGAAGAGATGCTCCAGGTGTCAGAGCAAAGACACCTCTGCAGCCTGTGGTGAAGGCCATGGCGAGGCATTATCCTACTCTTGTTATTTATGAGCAATAAATTAAATTACTCTTCCCCAAGTCAAGTCTGTTTCACCTGTAACAGTAATTTGTGAGTGACTTCCCTGTCCTTATCTCCACTCTTGAGCTTTTCATTATATTTTCTCCCCCTGTCCTGCTAAAATGTGAGACAGTGAGCAGTGGGCAGTGAGACAGCAGCTTGTGAGCACCTTGTGGCCAGCCAAGGTGAATCCAAGGCAGGGACAAACCACTCCAGCTCTTCCGTTTGGACAAACATGGCAGGAGAAACGTTGTTTTTTTTTTAAAAGCCTTTAGGCCTGGAGAGTAAACAAGTAACAGCACACGTTGGTTGGGTAAGGCATTGACTGCATCATTAAAGGTGTGTCTTTTGAAGTGGATGTGAAGGCAGCAAGGCCTGAAACACAAATCAGTCATAAGCAGCTGTATTTTTAGGTTGTATGAATCCAATCACGTCTTCCTGAGAAACCAGCTTGCCAAGAGTCAATGCTATTTTAAACTGCTCAGTGAAAACATTTGCATGCTTTTGACCTGCTTTCTAAGCACGGCGGTGCCCTTAAGCCAGTTGCTAGCAATCAGTCAGTATAAATGGGGAACATGTTACTTTTTGGATAAACTTCATATTCTGAGATTATGATGGGCAGATTGAGGAACCTGGCAAATTTTCAGATGGCCTTTGATTGAAGGCTCCTGCACATCAGCAAGCAGGTTTGTCTTGGTTTGTTTTTGTTTTCAGATGTCCTGTTTGAAGTTGTCTCTTCATTAATATGCGCCCAAATGAGCTGCATCAAATGTTGAACAATGAAGGGATCCACTGGAGGTAGGGAAGACCTATGTCCAGAGCAGACTGTACTTGATTAGTGTTTGCAGACAACTGCTCCCCTGCAAAATGAGCCTGGACTACTGGAAACAAAAAAGGGTTTCCTGCTTGAACTAAAATTGAATTGTAATTATCATAGAAGGGACTGATACTTATGATTCACGTTTTGAGGTGTGTACTGTTGCGTGTCAGTGGTGATTAATTGAATCATGGTATTCATGGTCATAATAATGAATATTGCCTAACTGTGACATTTCAGGTGAGTATTGGTGTTTTTCTAATGCTGCACTCAAGTAGAGGAAGAAAATATTGGGGCATACAGGTATACAGATAGCTGTATGAAAGAAAAAACTTTTATTAAAATAATACCAAAGGTCTCCCATAAAACTTTTAACAGAAAATTCTAAATTCTTAGAATTTCTGTATGGTTATTTAAAACTACAGAATATCTAATGGTTGTATCATGAAATATACATTGATAAACCTACTAAGACAAATGCAAAGGGCTTTTCACTCGCCTCCATTGCACCATTTTCATGCTGATGTAATGCTGTTAAGGTCAGTGCAATTACCTGGTGAAGCACTGATGCAAAAATCATGAAGAATTAGGTCATACAACGGCTAATCTTTCAGGAGAACTTCTGTAAAGTATAAAAATTCATATGCACAAGAAAACTAATCCCTCAAAAAAAAATTGTAAAATAACATTCTGCCATTCTGCAGAACTATTTTTCCCAAGAGGCTCAACATGATGTCAGACAAGCACAAGGGAGATAAAGGGAACTTGTGTTCACAGGAAAGGGAAGAAGCATATTGAGGCTGTTTGTATTTACCCCACCCTGCAGTCAAGTTGGGCTATTTTAATTCTGAAGTGTTGTAACCACCCTGTTACATGATCTGAAGTGTTGGTGTGTTGCACTTGCTTTATCCAGCACAGTACACTTGGTCAGAAATATTTCTTTTCCTAGAGGAAGACGTCTGATCTCAAAGTTAGTCCGAATTTCATTGGAAAAGTCAGTGTTTGAATGTAAAACATTAAAAAGTCAATCACAAAGCCCTGAATTTACCTAAGTAAAATTACTAAACAAACTAATGGTCCCAGACTGCTGAGGTATGAACATTTTAGTTGCAAAGTACTCTGAGAAGAGTAGGGGAATTTTAATCAAACCAAGAAACAACCACTACTGAAATTGAGAAAAATAGATAGTTTCTAAGAAAGTGCTTGTCCTATCTTGGGGGGGGGGGGG
>VZTG01021098.1:2014942-2189183 GCA_013397845.1 Melanocharis versteri | reverse complement strand
GGGGTGGGATTATTAAAATTTATTCTGAAATGTCAACCAAAAAGGAAGAAGCTGTCAGATTGTCAGGGTCCATTGCATCTGTGCTTTATAAAACAGAAGAGGTCCTGTCCTAAAGCCAGCTGGGGAACAGTAAACTGTCCTTGTGAATGGATGTGTGGACACAGTGCTCACACTGGTACAATGCGCTTATGTTGTGGTAGTAGTAAGTTTGTAAATTAAAATGCAAAAAAATGGCAACTTTGTCTTTCATATTGAGGGAGAAAGGTAGAAGTGTGCACCTGAGCTTTCCTTTTGAGAGGACCACATAAGGTTTGTGTTCTTGTATGCACCTTGTTTGCCTGTTATTTTCAGAAGCTGGGCAGAGGGCCCTGGTCTGTGTTCAGCCTGCAGAGTATCACACGACTTTTCCTCTGGTTCATGATTTAAGCACAAGTGAAATAACAGTATTATCTTTTAAGTACTGTTGGCAGAGGAGTCCATTGAAATAAGATTAGTTTATTCTTCGGGGATATAGCTTCAAATTCTCTATATTAGTTGTACTTTCTTCTGGAGATTTTCTTAGCAGCTGTAAGAGATTTGGTCTTTTTTCAATAAAAGAAGAAAGCACTATTCCTAAGTGTTTGTAAAGCTGGGTAAAGGGACTTTGGAGTTCAGAAACTCTGCTCTGTAGCTGACATTCAAAAGTAGACTTTGAGGGTGTAACATCTTCATTGAATAAACAGTGTCTGCTGTTAGAGTTGATCAGTACAATTAGAGTAATGAAAAACACAAATAATATTTTTGAAATATTCTGCTTAAATTTTAATTAATAATTATAATTAATAAAAGTCTGAAGGAGAAAAGTAGTCTGGGTAGGAAAGTTTCATTCTGCAGTGTTCATTAAAACAGATCAGTTACATCATCTTTCTCTAAAAAGTTACACTGGAAACAATATTAGAGCCTACATGTGTCAGATGCTACTGTTAGGAGGAGCGTGGTAGAAGTGAGATCATTGTAATTCTGAGCTGTTGAAAGAAAGATGAGAAGGTAAAGATATTGACAAATACCTCAAACTGTGCTTATGAAATCATGTGTGATAAATTATAGATACAAGAGGTAATTTCAGAAGTACCCAAAAATTTTCTTTGCATTATTGATGCTTATTAGCATGTCAGGCTCAGAAAATTCAACCCAAAAGTTTCTCTCGTTCAGCTGCCTGAGGTCCAATACTAAAAGTAAAATATTCAGCAAACATTTTCTTCCCTCAAATTGCTGACTACAGAGTTATAACAGGTTTGATTTTTTATTGTGGCTATCTAGAAACATAGATAACAGCACACACAGCAAAAAAGGTCACAGATCCCTTCCCTCTGCTCATATATATATTCTCATCAGACCTCAGTGGAGCTAAAATCTTCTCTAACATAATGTATTCCCTCTAAAATTCTAACAGTTTGTGTTTGAGAGACCAAATTCTTAATAAAGACAAGATTTTTCCATGCATTTGCTAAAAAAAAAAATCCCACGAAGTTTATCTCACATCTTATGGCTTGGAGGGGGCTCATCCCTCTCCCTCCCTTTCATCCTTTGGACTGATCATTTATCTTAGTAGGGAAAAACAGCATATGTGATTATTTCTGGTTGTTATACAGCAGTGGAAATCATCCAGTTTCTTCCCCCTGGCCTGTGTTCCTCAGGAGCCACCAATTACTGAGTCTGAGTTTTAACTGCTCCTCATAAATCACTGCTACTAAAATCATTAAACAATGATGTAATTTCAATCCAAAGTATAGCTTTATTGCTTTGATTGTTAATAATTGTATCAAAATGATCATTTTCTCCTAAGTATCTTAATGCACCTTTTTAATATCTGCATCCAGCTGCCCTTTATCACCCAGTGTATCTCCTTTGTGTGTCTTCAGCTCACATTTGCTGACTTGATGGACTCTTGCCCTGCCAGTGAAGGGCCTTGAGAAAAGTGATGTGTCTGTGGGAGTGGGGCCGGATTCTGCTTCACCTTGTGACAGCACAACTGCCAGCTCAAAGCTTCCTCTGCAGAATCTGCCTGACTAATGACAACAGAAGGGCCAGAAAAAAGCACAGCTGGGGCTGCCATTCCCAGGCTGGGATGGAAGCCCTGAGGGTAGAAAACTCATCTTTTGGCTGAGCATATTTGACATGAGAGATATTAGGAGAAAATCATCCTGTATTCCCATTACACCTTTACAAAATTAAACTGTACCTTGGTCAACTCTGACTGAATTTCTTTCTCAGGATATTTTTCTCAAAATTATTTTTCACTTTCTTTGTCAAAGCAGAATGTACTCTTCTTTTGAATATGCAAACCAAAGATATATCAATTTGTTATGGAAACCGTGTGTCAAGTTTAAGATATTTCTAATAAGAAAGGAATCTAACTCTTTTTTAGCATTAAATCTGCCTTGTAGTCTCAAATGTTAAACATAATTGTAAAAAGATGCTATAGTGCTTGCCAGTGTGTGTGAGTGTCTGCACATCCCTGTGTGTGTATATATGTCAATTTATGATTATGGAGGTTTTTTCCAATTTCCTGCATATTTCTATTCTTTTTTTTTCCAATTGATTCTATTTGTATGCATATTTTAGTAGAAGAGATTCTAAAGAAGTTTAAGAAAAACATAATGTAAAGTAGAGAAAAAATAATTTCCTTATAGATGTTAGTAATAAGACATTATAAATGGGGTTTATTTTATTCCTAGCTAGAATTCTAAAGCTGGTTGGTATGAAATCCTCTCTTTTCTTCCATCCACATAATTACTATTCTGTAGCTGGCTCTACATAACTTGATTATATTATGTTCTCAGGGCTGTTGCTGGAGTTGACGGAGACCTTGATTTAGTTCATATGGAAATCCAAGACCCCAGTGGAGGTATGCAAATGAAAATATTATCAATTGATACCCTAGTATGTAGTCATTTCTCTTTGGTTTAGAGGTATTTTTTGGATTGTTTTTAAAACTAGTCAGAAGAGAAAGTGTGCAAGTCAGATTCTTTCTCTGTTTATTTGTAGTCAGCAAAACTGTCCTGTTATATAAAAATATAGTGTAATTTAAAATCTACTTGGTTTTCACTTTAAGAGGAATTGACATCAAGATGCTATGCTCTGTTGATAATGTCCATTAATAGTGCAATTTATCCTGGTGTTTAAACATTGAACAGTTTTTCCTGATTTGCAAATGAAACTGGCAATGCAGTGTTAGTGTCTATTAACGTGAATCATTGCATGTGTCAGGTCTAGTGCACCAACCACCATCTCTCAGAATTTCCTCATGTTACAGTATCCCGTATAATTTGAAACTTCAAAAGGAAAATAAATGAAAAAGCAGATTAGTAGTCAGAATGTACTTAAAAAGTCACCATGATTCCAAAAGCTTGTATATTTCCTT
Source organism: Melanocharis versteri (assembly GCA_013397845.1). Classification (NCBI taxonomy): domain Eukaryota; kingdom Metazoa; phylum Chordata; class Aves; order Passeriformes; family Melanocharitidae; genus Melanocharis; species Melanocharis versteri. Next base: position 2,185,780 of record VZTG01021098.1, on the reverse strand, counting down.
GTTACCAATCATACTCTTGAAAGATAATTTAATTCCTTGAATCAGATCATCTAAGTTCCAGTGCAGTCTTAAAAGTGAGTCATAAGAAATGCACAATTTGACTTGCCCTGTTCCCAAAGCTTTTCTTCATTCCAGCCCTATTAAAAAATCAAAGTTACCATGTTAAAAGCTGGATAAAAAAACGCCTAAATCTTTTAGCAGTGAGATTTATGAGACATAGTGACAGCTTCATCAGCTGCTTTCTTTAAAGACAATGTAAGATGATTCTTCAGGACCTGAATGCGAAGGCAGTTTTGGTTGGTGGTGTATTTTGGGTGGGGTTTTTGTTGTTGGTTTTGGTTTGGGGTGGCTTTTTTGGAGGGGAGTGTGGTTGGTTGGTTGTTTTTTTTTTTTTCCTTTGGTTGGTTATTTTTTTTGTTGTTCTGGTTTTGGTGGGGTTTTGTTTTGGTTTTTTGGTTTGCCTTTTTTTTTTTTTTTGTGGTGTGGGTTTTTTTTATTTTATTTTTATTATTTAACAGAAACAGCAGAAAAAGAAAAACTCTCATGAAATGTCTTCTGGCTAGATTGTCAACAAACTGACTGTATGCAATTTTGGTCAATACAAGCATAACCATTGATTTTAGTGGAAACAGCATCTTTGCACTACCCATATGACAAAGAACTGTAATTTTTGTCATGTGAACACCTGCAAGACTTTAGATAGTCCATTGCTGCACCAAATGTCCTTGTGGTGATGATTTGGACATAAGCAGGAGAACTTGGATTGACTCTAACTGCCTCTTAAACAGATCCAGATTTTAAAACAAATAGTTGTATCCAGTATACTGGTTTGTCCTTCTCTAATAAAAAAGTCATAAAATATGAGATGCGTTTCCCCTCACACTGCAGAGGTAATGAAGGACATGGGGGTACATTATTTGCTCCCTCCTGCTGTATCTGGAGCGTGGGTAGCATTAGTGATCTAGGCACAAGATTGTGTGAGTAACATTTTCCTCACTGTGCTTGGGAAAGTCACTCAAGTACTTTGTGCTCAGAAGCTTGTGACTAAGGGTGAGCTGTACAAGAGCTTGGGGAGGTCTTTAAGAGTCTCAGGGAAGGTCTTTAAGTCACAGCCGGTGTAAGATAGTGACTGTTGGCTCCGCTCTCTCTGATAAGAGCAGATTGTATCAAAGATGCAGTGGTGCTGTTCTAAGAACCCAGGGACAGAAGATAGTCCTTGCTAACTGTAGAGGAAGAGAAAGGCCATAGCCTCCTCTGATTATAAATCAGTCTAGGCTTTTTCAGCAAGGTATTAACTCTGAATATATAAATCCTGCCCCAACAGACCAGTTCCAATAGTGTGCTAATAGAGTGTCTGAACATTCTTACAGAGCTTTGAAAATAGGCTTTAAAATTCTGCATGCTGTCTATTAAACAGAGTCTGGTTCTTTTCTCATTCATCACAATTTTATACTGGGGTTGATCTATTGATTTCAGTTATGTTGTGTCAGGCTGCCATTTCTCCGAGTGAATAATTCGGCTCTGTGCACAGGTTAAGTGAGAAAAGAGGCTCCTTCTATTATCCCCACCCATGAATGGCTCATTCATCTAACCCCTAATCTCTCTGGACCAGCAAAATTTGGATAATAACAGGCTGCCTCCAGGGAACCATCTGAACTGTAAGCAGTTAATATATTCTCAGTACATTGGAGATTGCAAAAGTCTTATATGAGAGTTTAATATAATAGTTCTACAACTAACTCACCTGGCAAAGGCAGCATTTTTCCTACATGAATAGTATTTAATACTGCTTGCTTCTTTTTCCCTTGATAGCCCTGTCATATGTTTCTGTCTATCTTCCCTCAGGTTATCGCTACATCACTTGCCAGATTCAAAATTGTTCTGATAAGACAATGACAGTCCCATTTGCTGGCAGTACTGATCGGGATTCCCTGACTGTGCAGGATGACTACATATTTCTTCAGGTACTGCCATTTTTGGGGGAGACAGCTCATTTTCAAATTCAAAAATAAAGTTCTAAACAGCGCAGCAGCACTGTAAGGAGCAGAGGGAAATTAATGAATGATGATTTATGATTTTTTACATGGAAAAAAGCATTCCTTTATCAGTCCAAACAAAAAGGAAATAAAAATAAAAAGCATCTTTAGTTTGTACAACCAGTTGCCCTTTAACCACATGAAAATTTTCAAGTGGCTTGTGTTACTTTTTATAAATACTCTTGTGTGTTAGTCAAAATGCAAACCTTGTGTTCTGGAGATTACAAACTCCTCTGGGTCCTTTCCAGTAGCTCCACGATACAGAAGGGTTCCCTGAGAAAAGCATCCATGGACAACCACTGACAGAATAGTTGTACAGCTTCTTCATTTGGATTCTCCTCTGAAGAGGTTTTGCCAGGAAAGAACTACTAACATGGCTGTGCTTAGGAAGCAAAAGGGTGAGATGACCATAGCTGGGGAGCTTGGAGCAAATTAGTATGGAATCATAGAATGATTTAGGTTGGAAAAGACCCTTTAAATCAAGTCCAGCCATAAACCTAACACTGCCAAGTCCATCACTAAACCATGTCCCCACGCGCCACGTCTCCAGCTCACGGTGGTCCAAATTACCTTGGGGTTATTTCATTCCCAAACTACCAGACCTGCCTGCAGAAATATGGGCTCGAACTTTGTCAGCCATATGGCACCAGTGCAGCTCAGGCACACTTGTGAGTATTGTTTTATGTGCTTGGCACTGGTTGTGGTTTGAATCTATCAGAGCTGCAAACTTCTCAAGGAGCAGTTATGTCCTCTTTTTTTTTATTGGATTTTACTAGGGAAGTTGCTTGTGCTTTCCTTAGTGCTTGGCTATCATTTTTCCCTTACTTTGATGAGATTTGTTTGCTGCAAGGCTTATCTATTTATTGACTTTTGCAGGAAAGCTATATCATGGCAACAGATACGCCTCCCCACCAGTGCCTCAGTGTGCATCAGATTGGCTCCTTTCCAACTTTCTCCCCTTGGGCTTGTTTCTTCTGCAAGGACCTGTAAATTAGTAGGGTCACAAAGGATCTGTTCTCCTCTTGTTTGGCGTAGTGGTTTCAAGGACCCGCATGGCTTAGAAGAATGAACACTAAAATAATAAAAAAAAGACAACCAAAAAAAAAAAAAAAAACCCAACCAAAAGAAAAAAAAGCAACCCCAAAAAACCCAAAACTAAAACCCAAACAATGGCATTGGTAAAGAACTTTTGGACTAAAGTAGGCATTTTTCAGATCAGATCTAGCTCTCATGGCACTCGTTTTGCTCAAAGCTATTATCATCTGGGGCTCTCCCCAGGCACAATCTAAAATCCATTTCATGGTATGTAGATGCTGAGAACTGCTTCTCACCACACAAACTTCTAGACTGCTGTGCTCAGCAAAACACTGGCTGCTACCTCATCAAGCATTTTGCTTTGCTGGATGTCTTAACTGCATCCTGAGCTGTTATTCTCTTTCATGACAGCATGAGCAGACACAAAATGGAAGTGTAAGGTGGAGATGTACACATAAGTAATAGACAGTTGCTACTCAGTGATGCCTTTGGTAATTCAGTCTCTGTAGATCTGAGGCATTTCAGTGCCAGTAGATGAGAAGTTCATGTGTTCCACATAAAGGCGAAACATCTCTGGTCTTTTCCTTTGGACTTTCCTGCAGTAAACCACAGTATGTAATGTAAATCTTATTGCCAGATTGGTTTGCAGTTATCCATATCTGCATTACTGGATAGAAGGTGACTCTGGGATCCTACAGTCACGTCTGAAGCACAGCCACCCCAGAGGTGTGAGGCAGGACAGCATTTACCTGTTCCAGTGAAACCTTTCCAGTGAAACCACACAGCAGCTGCACATCTGAGAAACAGTATACTTTTGAAACCATGTGGAAATTCTTTCATCACTACACTAAAGTATTGTTATGTAAGTTAAAATCAGACCAGGGACTCATGGTATCACAGCAATGCCTTTCAGAAAGAGGATGGGACAGAATCCTCTGTGCAAAAAGAGAGGAGAGTTTGAGACTGTCTTCCTGCCCCCTGGCATTGCTCATATTCCCTGAGCTGTGCAGCTGTGAATCATTGTTGCAAGTCTGCTCTGCTAATCCTGACCCAAATCTATTTTGGAGATTTTTACCATCTTAGAGGAAGATCTCAGCCACATTTCTTTAGTATGTCTATATCCACAATGATCAGAAACTTTCTAATACTCATTTTTTTTCCCAGTTTGCACTGACAGTCAGACAGTTTCAGAGGTGATTTTAGTAGGAAGATTAAAGTTTCAGTGCTGTTCTTAAGCACAGACCAGCCTTTAATACCAGTGAGGCTTGATATGACTAGGTGCTTCCACTCCAATTTTCCTCTGTCTTGCATCATCTCCAGTCATTTAAAATAAATGATGTTAAAACATGCATTTAAAAAAAGCCTGTGAACAGATGGGTAAGACTGCCATTTAGCACTAGTTAAATAAATGGTGAGGTTTTTGGTTTGATCCATCATCATTTAACAAGTCACATTCCTAAAGACATCACATTTTTTATACCACAAAAAATGCGTACAATATTAAATACTTTGTTACCTTTAAAATATTCAGGCAGGTGGACCTGCTGTCATACATCAACTTTATTTTTGCCAAGCCAAATCAAGTTTCCATGCTTAAGGATAGGCTGTCTTTCAAATCAGGTTCCCATTTTAAACACAAAAATTTAGGAGAAAAGTAGAGGAGTTGGGGTAGGATTTTAAATGGATTTCCCAAGTCAAAGAAAGAAGATGAGTCGAAATGTGAAAAAAAGTGAAATATTACCAAAGGCTATTTTTTGTTTACTGATATCATCTGGTGGTGCTCAAAGGTTTGGTTGGAATTGTGCCAATTTGTATACCAGCACATTTGTGTTACATTTGTGATTAGAAAATCCAGGGGAAGTTGTGAGTTGAGTATTTTCACTGATGTTTATTTGAAATATTCCTTTTGGTACTTTGGAACATTGCATTAAAAATAATGACTACATATTTCAGTTACAGGATAAAAGGAAAACAGTCTTCCATCTCAGGTTCTTTAGATTTAACATAAGCTGTCACAGGGTTCTGTTTTTCCTTTGTATAGACAACATCAGCAAATCGGACCAAGTATTACGTGTCTTACCGTCGAAATGGCTTTGTTCAGATGAAGCTGCCAAAATATGCATTGCCAAAAGTAAGTGTGCATGCTTTTCTCTCTATGCATTTGTCATCTTCTCTTTCTACCTAAACTAGTTTTCTTCTGCTCTTTTTCAGACCTCATTATTCTGAGTTCACAATTTCTTCTTGTAAGGATTTTTGAATCCCATTTGCAGTATATTTTTACCCTACTATTTTTACTTTTATTCTATTAATGTAGTACTCATAAGCCGTAGAGGGGAATAATGTACAACAGCTAATTTGTCATCAGTTACTATGACAGTTTTTGAGCTTTGCTTCCATGAGGCAGTGCTACACACCCAATGGCAATGGAATGATATAGAGCGAGTGTTCTTTCAAGAATCAATTACATTTTAATTCCACATGATGTTTTCTGGTATAAGCATGAATACTAATGTAAGAGGATTTTGTACTTGATGGTGCTCTATTTCATTAAAGAATCCCAGTATGGACTTCGATTGCTCAATGGAATTGCAAGACTTTGTGAGAGGTTCCTTCAGTCTACTGTATCTTCCTAGTGATAGGGTTTCTATATTTGGATAGTAAGTCAGCAATTAAGCACAGATATTTAAATATGATCTAACTGATGCAGTTGAATTTTTTGTGCTGCACACAGTGTATTTCCTAACTTTACAGTCAGAAGGCTTCTGCAGTCCTGAAGAAAAATAACTTGGAAATTTGAAAGATGCAGCTGGATAAAACCCTCAGTAACAGCTCTGGCCTTACAGCTCACCCTGCTCCCACCAGGAGGCTGATCTGGAGGTCTCGTGAGGTTCCTGCTTTTTCATCTGATTCTCTGTGATTCCATCTCTTACTTAGCAGAGAACTTGTTTTCTTTGCATGCCTCGAATTGCACTGGTTTAATTCATTGCTCATCTAATGAAGGACATTAGAGTGCAATTTGTTTCCTTTTACTGTTATTGTTTTAAAGCAAACGTTTAATATCAGGGTTTTTTCATCTTAGATTTTTTTTTCTTTTTTATGTCAGTATAAATGGTAGTCTGAAGACTTCTCGTTTTACATGTACAACATATTAACAGAATCTCAGATCAAATCATCAGGTATTAGTTGAACAAGAGTCTGAAACTTGGGTATGCTTCTAGTAGCACTATAGAAATTATCAATCTATCTATCTATCTATCTATCTATCTATCTTGGCAAGAAATGTATAGTCAAAGACAGGTATATAGACCGACCCTTCCACAAAATTATTCCTGTGTTTTTCAGGCCTTCAAGGTAGCCTTTATGCTTTCTTGGGGGAAATTGTAGTCAGGAAAACAGCATCTATCTATCCAGTTTTGGATGCTAAAATATACCAAACATGGACACCTCTAGGGACTGCAGCCCATTGAACCCTGCACTGGGGCACAAGAAAGCAATTAAGGAGCAAGGCAGGGAAGCAGAGTGTAAACAAGGAGCTTCTGACACATTCAGAAAGTGTCAGTCACAATTCCCTGGTATTTCTGTCATATGGAGTCTGGATTGTTTGAAATAGTGCTGCATGCTCAATTCTTTGCCTTGGAAAATATGGGGTTTGTTTATTTTTCTTTTTTTTTCTTGCTAAGTAGATTACTCCAGGCTTGACTGAATAAATAAATTAGAAGTTAATGGTTTCATTTTGGATAGAGTCTATAGCTACCTAGGAACAGGGTGACTATGTAATTTTGAAAGGGATGTTTTTGTGCTTTTCCTAGTTCAGGCAATACCCAACGAGTGGAACAAAGCAAATATTATCTCTTCAGCATTTTGACAATGCTTCCAGGAGAAGTTTTTTTGGTATCTGCACAAAACAGAGTTGAAAATTTCACTAAGAGGGCTTTGAAGCCAGACATAGCTTTAGAACATTAGAATAGTGGTGAATATGAAAGATTTTAACCTTTTCTGAGAAAGATACTATTTTTTAAAGTGATTTGGTACCTTTACAATACAGCAGAAATTTTAGATACTGAAGTAAATAAGAACACAGCTCTGAAATTTTTCACAGTGCCGTATTTCAGTGAGAATCATCCAAGTGCAGTAGAACTGGATCGTCCAGTCCAATTTGAACAGAAGGGAAAAGACTCATATGGGCAAATTACTGATGGAACTTTGCAAAGAAGCAGGCTATCAGCAAAGACACTGGCACATTAAAAGTATATCTAGAACATGTGACTGTAGAGTCATTTCTTTTATGGTGGTAGGTGATAAACAGAATGGATGAATTTACAAAGGATTTTTTTTGAGATTGATTAAAACCAATGGCTCTTGAAAGATCTGAGTTTCAGAGGGTTTTAAGTATTAGATTCTGCCCAACCAGGAGATGAAGCATGACTATAATAAGCTATATTTAATTTTTCTCAAAAGCATGAAATGAGGTGTCAAAAAAAAATATCTTTCCAAGTGGTCTCTGGGCAGGATGGAAGACTGTAGCCAAGTCAGAAGATGCTGTAGACTGGTCAAGGATGTGTCTAACAACATTAGGAGAGCCATGCCAAAATGCAGCCTCTAGCCTAAGGGAACAGGGCTGGGTTCTTCAGATGTTATTCTTTTGCTGCATAGATGCCTTTCATTATGATTTTGCATATGGAGATAGAATGAGCAGTTCCAGACTGAGTAATTAGAAAATGTTTTTGATGTCTCACTTTGCTTTCAATATGAAAAAGTTGGAAGTCTGCAAAAAAGTTTTTTGTTTTTTTTTATATTGTTTGCATTTGCATTTGTATTTGTCCAAATGCATCCCTAAAGAGGAACCTAGAAAAGAATACTGTGTCTTTGGACATATCTACAGTCCTCCTTACTTGTGAATGAAAGGCTGCTAAAAGCAGTTTCCAGCCAAGCTTTACCTCTGCTAAGTTGCTGGGCTCCAGCTCCACAGTGCCACTGAGATCACCTTTTTTAACACATCATACATAGCTCTGTGTGTGTACAGACAGCAGAGCCATTGGAGGCCATCAGGATTCAGATAATTTTTTAACCTTTTTTCTGTGCTGTGGAGAGATTTTTTGCTTTTTTATATTTTTTTTTCAATAGTGTGTTACTGATGTTGCATGGAATCACACAGCTGCCTTCTGCATTTGACAAGTGCTGGCTGCTGCCAGGAAGGGTGGTAGCAAAGGCTGGTGAGGCCATATCAAAGATTGCTTGTATGCTCCCCAAAACAGAAGAGGAATTTTCAAACTGTTGTTTTAAAATTGAAATGGTTTTTATACTGTATTCCATTTTACCAAGAGTGCTTGTTCTGTGCTGCTAAAACTAGATTGGAAGTTAGGAACTTGTAGGAAGCGAAACACCAAAACCAAGCCAAGAGCAGTAGGATTGCATTTGTGTGTCACTTGGCTGGTTAGGCATCCAGGAGTGTTCTGGGGGATCCAGCAATCCCCCTCAGGCTGTTTCCTGCCTGGAGCAGAGGTTCACGTGCCACAGCAGGGAGGGCAAGTCTGCCCAGGGGCACAGCTCCGTCCGGGCTGTCAGCACACTTGTATTGCACAAATATTCCTGCAGCTCTGATTGCCCTTGCCTTGAGAAGTGCAATGTGGAGAGGGAGAGAGAGAGGAGTACATTGGGTCTCATCCTTATTCAGGTATTTAAGTCATGCTCTGATGTGGGTAGCAATAAAACTGGAAACTAGTTCATTTTGAGAGTTTAAGCAAAAAAAAAGTTAACAAAATTGTTGACCAAGCCAAGGAAACTGCTACAAATTATGACATTTTACTATTGCAATTTTGAATAATTTAATTATTCTGAGTCCTCTTCCCATCTCTCTTAAATAAATTCCATTGATAATGATCTCCTTTTAAGAACTGATACAAAGCATGGATTGATTCTGCATTCATTCGTGCCTCCTACAAAATCTTAATGATGCAAGAGCTCTATCGTCTGTTGTTTCCTACTGCAGTTCAGAAAGTTTAGTTCTGAAAAGATATGGTGTGGGAAAAGCTTTTTTCATCTCTTTCAATCTCTGTGTGTGTTTTCAATCTTGTGAAAGAGGCAATAATGTAAAATTTTTGAAGTAACAAAGATAAATGGAAGAATAGGGGAAGAGTGAACAAAAACAAAAGGAGAAAAAAATCCTATTGCGTTAGAAACAGGTTGAAGTCTGTACTTTATTCATGGTAATATGAATCTCCTATAGATGCCTTTTATCAGCTCCATCTATTTTTTTTTTTTATTATCACCTAGTCACCTCAAAGCAGGCCCACCTCTTCCTTGCCTCAGTCTGAATACACATCCCTGTTTTAACCATAGGTTAACTTCTGAAATTGTCTGTAATGTTCAATGATAGATATAAGACTATCTTTAAATGGGCCTATCCATTAGCAGCAGAAATGGTAGAAGATTCCTGCAGCCCTTTTGTCAGCGATGTTCTCTTAAGGATTTGGCTGCCTGATGGTTGGATTGCAAACTACTGAGTCTATGACAGCTCATGTAGCAAGGCTCTTAGTCTCCCAATAATTTTTGTTCCACTTGGGAAGCCCCTTCACCACCTCTGCCACTTGCCACTCTGGGAGGCTTTGGCTGAGGTTGTTCCCCTGTGCCAGGCATAAGAGCAGTTTTCAGCTGCAGCTCCATTCTTCTGAAAGTCCACTGGAATGGCTGTTGAGCAAAGGAAAAAAAGGAACAAAGTAGAAATGCAGGTAGCAGTGCCATTTGATGCAGGGGAAGTATTCCTTTCCCAGGCAGTGTCACCGCAGTGGCCAGTGAACCAGAGCTATAGCAGCTGTCTGACCTGCTGGCTGTACAAATCCATCTGAGGAGGATTCAAGGAACTGTTCTTTTCTTCACTGTGCAACTTATTGATTTCTCTCCCTGAACTTTTTTTACTCGACCAGGCAAGGAAGATTAGGAGGATTATCTTTGGGATATGTGCTATTCAGTTACCTTGATTGTACTTGAGAGATTACAGGGGTATAAATGTGGTACATCTGGAGGTCAAGGCTGAGACTGCAGAGCCTTGAGTGCTTGCATCTGTTCCACTACTGATACATTTGCTCCTCACCTTTCTCTGTTTAACACATTGCTTATTTCATGTCAACGTTTTGCTCAACCACCGCATTAAGAGATTGCAAAGGGGCAGAATTTTGACATCTGACCACAACCTGTAGGATTTAAAACCTAAGAATTTTGATGTTCTCTTTTATTTACCTTATTGACTGAAGCACCACAGTCCTGCCTGTGTAGCATTATACTGGCCTACAGTATTTTCACAGAATGATACTTTTTATGTCATCAGCACATTGTAGACAAAGGAGCACTGGCTGGCTGTACAGTCTTTGCCATCTTTTATATCCGTCTTCAGGCTGTGATTGTACTTCATTGTGTCACAGAGTTATCACAGTTAGTAATATGGTAAACCATACTGAGCATTTCTTGAATATAAAATTCTGTAAAGTATTTGCTGACTTACAGGCTGCTCAGTTACTGAATGTAGATGGTATGTGACTGTATACAGTGAAAACAATGCATTTCTCTTTCCTTCCTCCTTTAAACCTCTTTCCTTCTTTCCTGCTATCCACAACTCCCTCATGTCCCAACTCTGTTTAATAGCTTTGGGCTTTCTGGACCGACTTTTGATTGGGTGTTCATTCAGCTTTGTGTGATAACAGGCTTGACTACATTAAAAGCCGGTAATTATGGAAAGACTGATCATGTTGGTATCTCTGCATTAGAAGTAAAGAAATAATTCTAAAGCAGTGTGGGTGTTTTCAAGAAGAAATATTTGATTGTGTCTCTGTATTTGCTGGAAGAGTTCTTGGATGCCAGGTCGTGGCTGAGCATGCACAGTTCTTTCAATGCCTTGTGTACACCCTCAGACTCATTTATTTAAGAGACTGTCTCTGTCCACGTGACACAAAGTTTCTTTGAAGTGGTGCTCATCTTTTGGTGCAAGTTGGCCTTCTGTACATGCCTAATTATTTTCAGTATCACTTTGAAACTGTCTTTGTGTTGTTTGTTAATTATGTTTTTTGCTACTGATGTAGTACAAACATAGCAGCTTACAAGTCCCTGAGAGAGCAGGAGAGACATGACCTGTCACTGGATGCCTAACTTAATCATGCCAGATTTTAATATGAAGTCTTTGATCAAGATTCATGTAGCATTTTTTGTAGAACAGTAATTCTGATTCAACGGATCTCCAGCTGTCCTTAATTCTAATTCCATGGGCTGGTTCACTGCCTTGGACCTACAAATAGTTTCACAGACGTTTAGTGATAAATATACAGATTTCTGTGCTTAATGTGGTGTAACATCACCCAGTGAAGAGGGAAGGATGAAGGAAACATTGTGACAAAGGAATGTGCAAAATACAGTGCACAAGAAGGACCTTAGTAGACAAAACAGAGACATCTCATGGGGCTTAGAGGTTAAAAAAAAAAAAAAGAAGTTTTGGACAATGCAGCTCATAGAACCTCAGAACTTTGCAAAAGCTAACAACCTAAGAAGAGGAGATAAAGGGAGAGTACTGGTATTTGGGAATCACAGTCTGTGGCTGATACCAACTGACATTGGTGAGCTTTGCAGAAACAAAGAGAGAAAGAGGAAAGAGAAAATGGCAAGAGCATGGATACTTGGGTCAGCAAGGCATGGAGCAGAGCAGGCATGGCAGACTTGAGAGAGCGAAAGTAAAGTAGTAGAGATGAGAGAAGGGATGTCCATGGAGAAATGAGCATGCCACAGAGGAAACAGCGTGGTTGCTATGGCAAATTGGGAAAAAGATTCTGCCTTGGGACATCTGGAAGGGCATTGACTCTTAGCATGGAAGTGAAAGAAAACCACAAGATCTTAAATACTGAATGTATATGAAAATGCAGCCTGGAGATACCAAAAATCTGAATAGAGATGATACGGAATGTTCCAAACCCTGAAGATCTCTAACATCAGTAAAGAAGGTCTTTAGAAATGAATTTGAATAAAATGTGTGTGAATAGCATAATTACAGAAAAATGAAATTATCAGTGGCACTTTGAGTAGCCTGCAGAATGTGGAGAGAGAGAAAGCAGCAGCAAGAAGGCAATTGCAATAGTCCAAGCGTGAAATCATAAAAGAATAAATGCTTTCCTTATAGGATCTGCTGAGGTTACAGCCTAAGGTTGTATCTGTGTCCATGAATTAGATAAAGCAGTAAAAACTTGCATTCCCTCCATCAAGATTTTTTTTTTCCTCAGACATCCTTTCTAGTTAACTCTTAGGTGACTGTAGGTTCTGTCTAGCAATATTTGCTGATGTCCCCTCTCCATGTGCTTCTCACCTCTTGAGCAGTGGGTAGCTGGGATGAAGGGATGGAGTTGGCATACTGACAACCCATCCCCTGTATTTGTCAATCAATTTCTTCTTTTTAAATTCACCTTTCAGTGTAGGAATAGTACAGGAGTGACATGACAATTTACCTTTGTTTTAACTAGATTTTCAGCAGTTTGTGTCATCCAGGATTTTGAAAAATAAGTTGAAGAATTGGGCATGAAATTTGCAGTTTTCCTCACACTGTCAATTACTTTTCCCAGAGGATTATACCAGAAAGCACTGGGCAGGAAATGCTGCACAGGACTGTTGCAAGGTAGTATAACTGAAGGACTGCTTTGTTTCTTGAGGGAAAAGAAATCACTGTGAAAGGAAAATAGCTGTAAGGCTGAACTGGAAATCTGAAAGCATAAATTCTGAAAGGAAGGAACAAAGTTCAAGGCAGTGCAAGGGTAATTTCACTTGCTAAGACAAGGATTTGTTAAGCTCTTGCCTCAGCAAAGTTGGCAACCAGCAGCCTGAGTGGACAAACATCTTTATTAGTAACAGTCACTGCCAAGAGAAAAATGAACTCTCATTTGCTGGGTAAACTTCTGCCATCCAACCCCTCTTTCCTTCACCTGACCCTTACAGTCTGCCCAAAATTAATATCCCTGTCCTTGTGCACTGCACATTTTGGTTCTCTGCATGTTGCTTCTGATGGCTCAGCTGCTCCTACCCCACTCTGGGATGGGAGACCCAGAGCTGAGCCTGTCCCCCAGCTCTCATCTCTGCCACCAAGGGCCACCTGTGCAACCAGTGCCACCTCACCAGGGAAAGCCTGGAGTGGGAAAGCACTGGGGCATGGAAAGTGCCTTGCCTACGTTCCCTGGAGTTTTGCATTTGTCCATGGCACTGTATAGATGTTTTATTGTAATAATGTAGATGATAATTCTGCTGAAAGCTCCTGGCTTCATGGGAGAATAAGGGTTTTCTAGAGGTTTTCACATTTAAAAAAATGGTTTCTTTATTCCTTTTGACTCTGTTTCACTTCCATCCCTATTATCAGATAGTCATGGGAACTTTCTGTGTGGTGTAATGTGGGCTACCAAGCCTCATGTTGCCCTGGTTTAAGGCAGGAGATGAAACATTCTGTACATTAAAGGGGCTTTTAAAAGAACCTGTGGTGATCCGTTGCTGTGTTTTGCTGGCACATCTGCCAGACTCTCTGCTTTGGAATAATTTTTCAGTACCAAAAAAAAAAAAAAAAGGTAACTATTCATGGGATGCTAAACAAAAATCTACCTTACTACATGGTTCAAATGAAAGTCTTTGGAAACAGAGTTGAGCAGTCATTGGTAGGAAACTTCACTTAGATTCTTTTGTGTTGAGATGTGTTGCATAAGCAAAAATACTTTTAAATTTAACTAAACTATTCGTATTTTATAACCTCCTCTGTTCATATTAAAAATATTTCCATTGCATTATTTTACTTCTATTCATGTCTTTTTTTAATCTAAGTGCCTCAGTCACATCATGCATATTGCCTATACTGTGACTGCCATGCTTTGCTGGGTACTCAGTGTTGCTCTGTTACACTCTTCAGTCTTAACTGGATTCTTATGAATTTGGTTTATTTGTCTCCTTGAGTTCTACAAAGTTGTTTGCTTGATTTCTTTTGTTTTTTGTTTAAGTCAATTCATCCTAAATTGATATTCTCTTGACATTCTGGTAGCTTTTTTAAACATTCACTCCATTGCCTTAGTACTTTTCCGGTAATAAGGTGACCAGAACTGAATATAGCATCCCAGTTAAGTACCAAGGTCATGAAGAGTTTACAAGCTTTCAGTCTCTGTGACTTGATGCCATTTCTTACATAGCCCCAACATCTGCCTTTGTGCTGCCATATCCTGTTGCAAACTCATGTCCCTTTATTCTCTTTCCTAAGCTTAGTTCAGTGTTGCTGCTTCCTGATTTATTTCTTCTGTTTAATATTAGTGTTAAATTATTTTCCCCAGCTGTACATTTTTTTTGCCTGAGACATTTGGAGTGAAGAAGCTGGGAAAACTGAAAGCAGACTGTAGCAATATCCATGCCTGAAATTCTTGGGAAACGAATGCAGAATGTTGACTCTCCTGTTATTACTGTTGAATATTTAAGTGGTTCTGTAGACATCGATAGACAAATTAATGTAATCTACTATAATACACATGAACTGTGTGCATGATAAGTACTAATTCGTATGTGAACTTCTGTAAATTATAGCTGATCCTCTTTGTGCCATGCTATTTTTTACCTAATTTTCATTTCTCTATTACTCAAAGATTATTTTTTAGATTAGCTCATTAATGTTGTTTCAGTCTTCCATCGACTCTTATCCAGATCTTGGAAAGTCATTCACTTCTTTTTTTTTCCTTTCCTTATTTTTCCTTTCAAGAAGTCATTTCCTGCTAAAGTCAAAGCAGGTTCCAGCTATTGCACATTCATGATTTTTTTTCTTCACTAAGGTGGTTTGCACTGCAGTCAGAAGGCAGTGAGGAACCACCTTGGAGCAGTGGGATACAGCATTCTGATTAGTATTATGTTGGGAGGTTATTGTTTTTAAACATTCAGATGTTTCCCCTCTCCCAAGTATTAAACACTCCTGACCAACTTGCTGTTTGTAAAATAGAAATTATGTAAAAAAAATTAGTCATTGTGTATCTTATTTTCCTACAGGATTTACAGATAATCAGTACAGATGAAAACCAGGTGTTTGTGGCTGTACAGGAGTGGTACCAGACAGACACATACAACCTGTACCAGTCTGACCCACAAGGAGTTTACTACTCCATCTTGCTGGAGAATGTCCGGAGCACAAAGCAGCCAGAAGAAAATGTCCTGATAGATATTCTGGAGGTAGATCTTTATATTGTCCATTGTGTGTAGTCTGTGTGGAGGGTTTCGGGTTTTTTTATTAGAAGTATAATTAATTTTAAATTAATGTATTTTTGCAGTTACATTTAATGTAAAAAGTCTAGGATTTCTGTCTTATTTATAGCATGTTGTTACTACTTACATGTTTCTTTCTTGCCCTACTAATGTGTTGTGTACTCTGACTAGATTCTTGGGATGGGGTTCTATGGATGTGCAAATCCAAAACTTGCTAAGTTTTTTCTGAGATATTGAAAAGTGAAGCTGGCAGCACAATTTATTATTGAAGTAAGAAGTTATGCAGCTGTCTACACACAGCTTTTTTCTTCTAGGTGACTCAGTAGTGCATTTCCTGACTTAGAGCAGGACAACTTTTAGCCAGTAGGGTTTTAAATAGTGATCCTGCAAGCCTTGTGCTTGGTTGTGTCAGTTCTGAAAGGCGAAGAGCCAAAAAAATTAGATATTGGACAGCAAATCCACTTGCCTTCAGTATGTGTCTTATGCCAACAGCATTTTCTGTGAGATGAGCTCTGCTGTAAACAAATCTATCTGGTATTTTAACATCAGTGCACTTGGCAAAATAAAACACTATAGTGTTTTGGAAGAGTATCACAGACTGTTATCAATTCCATTCCTGTTTAGGGAATGGAATTTCAGTGCAATGAATTTCAATGTAATAAGGTGTACTTCTGCTCTGATTCTGTTCTTTCTGGCCATTATCAGAACATTAGACCGATCGAGCTTTGGTCCGACTCAGTTTGTCCCTTTACATTGTAATTTGCCTGGTGTTAATTTAAAAAAACCTCAAAACTTTAGAGGTGCACCAGACCTCTTTGGCAAAGGTTTGGAGTAATTCTGGATACAAGGCACACGCTGACAGAGCTGTTAAATGGCTGTAATTAGACTATTCTTGGTGGGGGAAAATGATAGTGTTTTCTTCCTCCTTATCTCCTCCATCTTTCTTTAGCTTTTTCTTTCTAAATGGCTCTAGTAAAACAAAAAGGTCTCTTATTACCCATGATTATTTTCTAGACTCTACCTTTTTAGAAATGAGGCTTCCTAATGAGTGAAGCTACACATTGTGTGTAGCCACATTCCCACAGGGTGATTTATTGATAGCATTAGTTTGCAGTGTTTTACTCTTGATCATCCCTGTGGGATGCAAAGCTAAAAGGCAGTCAGGTGCAATCTCTACTCCTTGCATCACCTGTAGCATGGAATTTCAGATAAGTTGTACAGAGATGCTACCCCTGGCTATCCTTTTGTCTACAAGAATTATCAACTTAATTCAGGTACACTGATTGTTTCATAATTTCCCAATGTTACTGAGGGCATATTAGATAATGCAATCCTAGTTTATTGTGTGCTGGATCAATTTGTAGGGTTACATTAAAAAGGAAATGTACACATGATAAGGACAATACACATGGAGCCATACAATTCAGTTTTTTAAAGCTATTTTTGAAATGGAGTTGCTTTATAGGAGAGCACTGACAGCTTCCAGATAGCTTGCACGATAAATAATTAGTGTTCTTGTTTACTAGAATGGGATCAAGTGCTCATAATGTGTGGGTTGTTTACTCAGTATAAAATTGCTAATAAATAAAACTCATATTGCAGCCCTTGAGGATGGGATTTTTTTGATCTAATCTGGTTTTCTTTTTTGTGCATTTTAATGTAAGTATCCCATCTTGGGAAGGGGAATATTCAGTGCAGCACAGAGACAGTCCACAGTGGTGTAAAATTTTCTGCCAGTGTATAATTCTCCTTAAAATTTGTACTGTTCATCTTCGTTATCTTCTGCTGACTCCACTTCATCTTTTACTTGTACATCTGCTATAAAATCTTTAATAGGTGTCTGCCTGTCTGTATTAATTTTCTTTTATATGCTTTATCTTTTTTTGCACCATATTTCTTCTCATGTTGCACACGTAAAAGGGAAAAATATTTGCTCAAAGAAAGGAAGAAAAAAGATTAAGCACTAAATGACTGTCCAAAAGGAGCATGGCCTTTTTGTGTCTGAATACAAGGAGCACGTCCTTGAAATTGTATCAAGTGCTGCCAGTGTGAAGGAGTCACAAATTTGACATAGGCATATTTGCAGAATGGACGTTCTGATGTAATACTGCTACACTGGTTCCTGCTGTGACTCCTTATGCAGATAAGAGCTTCATATAAGTTGCAGTACACCGTCCTTCAGGCCTTTTTCCCCCAAACAACAAATGGTATATATTGAAATGTTAGTCACAAACATATATTATATAGCAGTAATTTCTGCATTTCAGTAACTGCTGCTAATAAACACTGTGGCGCCATCTGAACTGTGCTTCTTGCTACCAACTAAACAGAATATTGTTGGGATGGAAAATAAGAAATGTAACAATGAGCAATTAATGTTACAGCAGAAAATCTCAGAAAATAACTTCATAAGGTACAAAGTGCTTTTCTAACAGTACTGGGGAACAACTATCCCCTCAACTGTTTAAGAAAATAGGTACTCTGAGAACTAAGCTAGAAGTTCAAGGAAAATCAATGGAAAAGTGCTTTGAATTTACTCATGTTCAGCTGTCTTGAGTGGCTGCTGGACTGTTCATCAGAGTATCTGAGCACTGCACAATGTTGAAATGTCTTCTTTTCCATAGCAACTTATTATTAATGTGAATCTTTTCCCTTCTTGATAGAAAGATACTTATCTCGCAATTTTAGATTAGGGAATTAAGACAAGGAGTAGAATGTACAGAAGAATTTGGGCGCTTTGGCATCACAGTCTAATCCAGAAGGTAGATTTGACATACTTCATTTCCAGTATTTACAGAGTCAGGTGTGTATTTGTATAGGCCACAGGACAAATGAAATGGAAAATGCTACAGCGGGGATGGGGTGTTTTAAAGATGCCATTTTTTATACACCATAATTTTGTTGGGTTTTAGGCTAATACACCACTCCAAACATGATATTTCTGAACTTGCTGTGAAGATAGGTTCCTGAAACCTATTTATTATTTCAAGCAAGGTTTATACCTTTCATTCAAAGTAAAACTGCTGTGGAGTGCTGTTCAGCTTTTATCTTTTAAAGCAGCAGTGAGACAAATTAACTGAGACACTGGAAGAATGTTTCCATAACCTTTCAATGTTTGATAGATTCAAACACTTATGTCCCATATTCTAGAGAGGAGAAGTTACCCTAGAGCTGGGTTAGATTACAGATGAGAGTGGGAATGGAGAAAAATTTTAGTCTGGCTCCCATTTGATGATTATATGGAATGATTAAATATTCATTAAATGAGGGGGTGGGGAGGGGAAAG
Source organism: Melanocharis versteri (assembly GCA_013397845.1). Lineage (NCBI taxonomy): Eukaryota > Metazoa > Chordata > Aves > Passeriformes > Melanocharitidae > Melanocharis > Melanocharis versteri. The sequence continues at coordinate 2,167,183 of VZTG01021098.1, read as the reverse complement.
AGAGGAGAAACAAAAATATTCATGATGCAGCACTGGTTTTGCCATCCACAAATGAAGAGGGAAACCTCAGTTGCAGTCCCTGATCTAATTATTGTTTAAATATTTAATATTGTGTTCACTGGAAGAAAGACATGCACAGAAATTTTACCCCAAGTCTGCCTTCCCACGTAAATATTTGAACTGCCAGGCTTTTCATGGCTGAGCTGTCTCTCGAAGGTAGAATATGTAAAAAAGACGCAGCAAGATTAAAATGCTTTGAAAGTAAAGAAAGCAGGTTCATAATTTGTTCTCTTCCTTTCCTTTTCTCACCTGCACTGCAAAGTAGTTGACTGTTATGGTATGTTTGACTTGGAGGTGGCTCTGAGCTTTCAGCATCGTGGATAAGTAACCCAACCAAATATGCATAGGATTTAAGAAAGAAGCAGCTCATGAGAGAGCAGGGTATTTAAATGTCTATATAGAATTTTTTATATAAACTTAAATATATTTCCAAGTTCTAGGCTGTTGCCATAACCAGCAGAAAATTCTTGTTCTCTGTGGTTTTGGTTCAGTTCCTTCCCATATTTATAAACAGTGAGTATCAAATCTGTAGCCTGCTGGTAGGGATGCCTTCATTTCACCTTCAATGCAGCCTTCTGCTAAATGAATGTTAAATGGAGTTAATAAGTGGCAGTTGGAAAAAGAAGGGAACAGTAAATATTTCAAATGAAAAATTAAAGTTCAGAAATGCATCATGTTACAGGAGGAAAATATTCCTGTTCATTCAGAGAGCTGACTGTCTTGTGCATTTATTTGTAAGGAATAGTTCAGCTTTTTTAAGTGTCAGCAGCCAAGGAGATGAGCAAGCTGTACTGTGCTGGAAATGTATATCAGTTTATATATGTTGTCCAGAATTTTTCAAAAATTCAGGAAGTCTCATAAATAATGGCAACAAGGGAAACAAGAATGCTCTTAATGAAACCTTCACTTTTAATAGAAGATCTTATCTCATGCCCTTGGGTGGAATAGATATTAATATGTTAATAACATAAATGTTAGGGCTAGAACTAAACATATTAAGGTATAATTACTGTCAGGTTGCTTCTAAAATTATACCCATTAACTTTAACATTTTGAGTTGTAATAATTTGCTAATACAGATTGCTTTGAAATAAAATAACAGCCCAAGAGAAGAGGGTCGTTTTTTTATTATTATTTTTTCTCCAGAGGTTAAACAGATGAAAGGTGGCTAACTGGAGTGTGGAAGCATTTCAGATGCCTGAGAGGGTGATTCAGCCCTCAATGTTTCTTTCTCAGATGATCTGCCTGTATTTATTTCATGCAAAGGACAATTGTGCGTCCCAATTCAGTGTTATTTTACAGCATATCATACTGTATTGTGTTATTGTAACGTATTTGTGTGATATTTATATGCTATGGGCACAGAACTTCAGTGTAAAAGTTAGATGGTTGTTAAAAATTGCTTACATAATTTTTAGATTAGCATTTTAAAGATGTCCATGTTTAAAGAAAATGCAGAGCTGTAATTTTAATGGTAAGGCCATGCTATAATAATTTTAATTTTTTGTTATATAAATTATTGTGTTTTGCTATATTAAACATGTAATTTGATGAGCCTTCTGACATGGAGAGAACTGCATATCCTTTAAAAATACATTTAGAAATAAAAATCGGTTTGTAATTGCCCTTGCCTTCCCCCTTTTTCTCCCTTTCCTCTTATCTTTTTGCCTTTCTCATACTTTTCTTAAGGTATCATCCACTTTCTTTTCAGTTTCCAGGAGAAACACAGTTCAGAGCCACAAAAGAGCAGCTAATCAGGGATAATCCATGTTGAAAAAAATGTGTATGTGCTGGATAATTACTTTTCTTCTCTATGCTTCAGGTCAGAGGTGTAAAAGGAGTCTTTTTGGCCAACCAGAAAATTGATGGGAAAGTTACAACTCTGATAACCTACAACAAAGGCCGTGACTGGGATTTTCTAAACCCTCCAGACATCGATATGAACGGCAAACCGACTAACTGCAAGCCTGTAAGTGGCTCTTTAGGGTGTATCCTCTCTCTAACGTGTGCAAGAATTATCTGCACGGTAGGACTGCAGTGGTTCCAACAGCCCGAGAGCTTTGTGCTGAGTTTACCAGCCAAACTAGCAGGCAAATGTACTTGCATTGCATGAGCTGTGGTTCCACAGGCTCTTAGTGCTGTCATTGTGTAGAGTGAGAAGTCAAGGCTTTCTGTTGTACTGCATTTCGCATTTGAGATCACTTTGACACAAAAAGGACACATTTCTTGTGTGTCAGCCACACAACCCAGTTCAGAACAATCGTGACAACAGTCACTTGTGTCTGGATATATGGGGCATATGATGAGTCAAATAGAGATTACCAATAATTTTTCTCTTTCCACCTTTTCATATTTTTGTTTCATATTAAACAAAAATAACCTTTGGTTCCCTGTTAAAGGGAACTTCTGACAGTTGCTTGAAAATAAATACCACAGTAACTTGCATAAAAAATTCCTTTCTTTTTGTAAGATCATATTATTTCTGTTTGTTTAGATGTCCCAAGTGCCCATAGTATTTTGCTATTTGCGAGGCTATACGGAAAACCTTGTATTTTTCTCACTGACTCTCTGCTCCTGGGGACTCAAAGCTCTGCACTGGTGGGCAAAATAAATGCTTGTATTCCTGCCACTGCCAGAGCTTTACTCCCTCTCCACACAGCAGAAGTGGAGGGCTGGAGCTGCTGGTTCCCTTTTGAAGAGTTCAAGACTGTGCTGCAAGGTGCCAGCCTGCAGGGCCTGGTGCAGATAAGTCTGAGACGAGTGGGACGATGGCAGTGGCAGCAGCTCCCGGCAGTGCTGGCAGCTCCTGGTGAAGCTCCTGGTCACACTGCTCTGAACAATGACCTTTGAGTGCCACTGCACAAAGGGCAAGCAGCAGTACGTTGCTTAGCAGGGAGACATGATGTGTCCTAAAGTCATTATACTACCTTCCATACCACTTTTTTACTAAAAAAGGCATTTCAGTCCAAACAGTTGTTTTTAATCATAATTTTACCATTTACCTCAGACCAACAAACATGCAATACTTGTCGCTGTTAGTTAGCATTTTTAAGCAATTATTCTGTCAGAAAGGGATTTATATAATAATGCTGATTTCTTTGAGTTTGGAAATCTTTTTATTGAGATAGTGGCACACTATGCGGACACCAGAGATTCTTGTTATAAAGTGAAGACTGATACTTCAGACTGGAATTTGGCTCACTGGGAAACAGCAATTCTTTTTCTTTATGAAGACATACATTGCTGAAGCTGTTCCCTGTCTGGGCTTTCATTATTGTAGGAGCATAGCTGGTAGCAGTGATTTTTAAAACCTGTTCTCTTCTTCTTCCCCCACAAGCCTGATTGTCACCTTCACCTCCATCTCCGGTGGGCAGACAATCCCTATGTGTCAGGCACAGTGCACACCAAGGACACTGCACCAGGGCTCATAATGGGGGCAGGTAAGTGCATGACATTATTTTTCAAGACCTGAAATGTGGCAGGGGTTCTTTGTAGATGTAGTCTTTGGATTGTGAGAATACCATGCCAAAATAAGGCTTTCCTGCAGAATAATCCTTTATGGAATCTTTTGATCCAACAATTCAATATAATTTAATGGAAGGCCCAGAGTTGTGTCTTCTCAGACAGATATATATCAGTCACCTGGATAAGACATGCTCTGCTGTGCTGTGCTGTGCAGCACCTCCTTCCCCATTAGTGTGGTGTGGAGGTGTGATGGTGGCTGAAGGACATGTTCTGCATTCTTTTTCTGTGGAAGTGATGTGTAAGCCCTCCAGCATCATGAATAACCCAGAAAAACTGATGGAAACAGTGGTCAAGCCTTTGTTCTTTAAGCCTGGATACAGATAATTTGTCTTGTAATTTTTATTAATTTCTTTCTGCCTAAAGAGAAATTCATTGAAAGAGACAAGTGTGTCTTTGTGCTGGGAACAATGCTGGTTGTGGCTTCTTCATTATAACTTACATATGGAGTCATGTCACTATGAAGTGGAATTTAATAAAGGAAATTCCATTGCAGTGTTGAGCACTCATCAAGAAAAATATTCACATAACTCCATTTTGCTTTTTATCTTTGTAATCCATCTATTAATTTTATTTAATCTTCTGCTTCTTTGTTTCAAAGTTGTCTGAATGTTAACTATTCTAAGAGCTTTTTAAATTGTATTATTTTATTCTTATATTATGGGTAATGTTGAGGTGAACTGCACACATGCACACTTCTCTTTTCATAAAAGTGTATCTGTTTCTAATGAATAATGGCTTCTACTTTATTTTGCACTAGTCTCTGACAAACAGCTTACTAAGTTGAAAGTTTCCTGAGAATGTCAAGGTGAGAATATTTGGTGTTTAAAAAGAATGACAGCTGCCAGTACTGTCATATATATCTTCAATATAACTGAAGACTTCAAGTTTCTCTGTAGTGTAAGGGGAGTTTAAAGTATTTCACTGGAGACAGACCTACCTGGTGAAATGCTGCTATGTTTTTATTGATACAAATGAGACTAAGAATTTATGCAGTGCCCTTGTAGATAAATTCCTAATATGTGTTCAGGTCAAACTTCATGAATTCAAATGTTTCAAAAAATATCTTCCATTTCAAACGTCTTCTTTTCACATAAAAGCACTCCAAATGTAAGTTCTTAATTTTAGCCTCATCATATCATGCTTAAATGCCTTCCAGTAGCAAATTAGGCAGTGAGATTTAATTAGTCCATTATTCCTATTTAATTTTTCTTTCTCTTTGCACTATAATCTGATGATTTGAACAGATATTTGTTGAGATGTTGGGTTGATTTTTTTTGTTTGTTTGTTTGGGTTTTTTTTTATTGGGGTTTGTAGATGCTTTTTAAGTGCACTGTTCTCTGAGACGACATTAGGGAGGGCAGGTTGTAGAAGAGTATTTTACCTTTAATTCCTTTCAGGAATGGGGTGACATTTTATCACTGTGACATTGTCTTACTCTGACAGGTAGAAAACTTGTCAACAGCTTTCCTCAACATGATCAGGAGGGAGTGGTTTTGTTAACATCCAGATATCATGAAGAACTGAACTAATATGTTAAATTTGACTTCTTTGAGGAGCAACCAGTAATTTAACGGGAATGGTAAAAGGCACCCTTGCTCAGTTGCAAGCCACCTTGCTTTTATTTACCTAAAAAGCTGGGAGGGATGGTGTGAAAGTGGGAAAAATTTGCCCAAGAATAGTGCAGTGTGTCCTTTTTCCTGGTAGAAGGTCATGTAGCTGAAAACAGAGCAAAGGGATCTATTTTGGAGCCTTAAAAATACTGTAGAGCAACTGCATCCCCTTGCCAACAGATGACCTGAATCAACTCTGATTTTGACTTGCATTTACATTATTTGGATGCCCAGGTCATCTGGATTCAGTGCATATGTTCAATCTTATCTGGAAAACCTGATACCCTTGTAAACTTACACTTCTTATCCGAAATACTTTACATAGAGTGAGCTTGAATTTCCTTTGGCCTGATCCTTGAAACTGATAATCCTATACAAATCAACATAAGTATTAGGTGCTTCGTACATACAGGATTCAGATTATTTGGGCCATATAACAGACTATTGGAATTTTACTGTTAGATTTAGGAAGAGCACATCTTCTGGAAATGACTGAAGATGATAAAGATCCGTGGATGGCAGTTGATCACAGCATGTCTAGGAACCATCAGTGCCTTGTGCTGTAAAAAGCAAAATTATTCTGAGGGTGAAATAGGTAAATAATTGCCAACAGAGAGAGGGAAATATTAATACTCTGGCAAAATACTGTACAGTGACATTTCTAATAAGACTGTGTTCAGTTCTGATAATCAATTTTCAGGACCAGTGAGCAGGTGCTAAGAAGGCCTCTTTTGCAGTTGATGGAAATAGAAAATATTTACAAGAAAACCCCCATTAGCTGGAAAACTAAAGGACAATAAAGAATATGATTTTTTTTTTTTTCTTGGAACTGTAACCACGGGGTAGAAACAAGTGATGTAAGCAAGTGGATAAGAACTGGAAATATGGTTTCTAAGCATAAGAACCCTATCAATCAAAAAGAAAAAAAATCCCTTTAATGTGTATTTTGGCATCTTTCTAGGAAGCTTATACAACACAGCTGCTTGTGGTAATGGAAAAGCTATTCTATGACTTAAGTACAGTTTTGGAATGGAAAATGCTGGAAAAATCAGAGACTACTGAATTGTCTTAATTTTAAAAAAAGGAATAATTAAATGGTTAACTGCATTAACACCTAGAAAACGGGAAAATACAGTAATAAGATGTTAAAATTGCATTTTTTAAAACTCATATTTACAAATAAAAATTCCACTCTGTTAAACTTGCATAAATAGTTCTCAGGAATGCATATTTTTATTTTATGTCTATATATAAATTGTTCAGACAGAATATTAGTTTTTATAGCTGCATACGAAAGTGGTATTTTAAATAACTGCTTTGCTCTCTTTAAGAAATGCAATAGGATTTTGCATTTACATTTGATTTTTGTGCATTTTAATCTTGGCAACAACTTCTATTTCTCACAGCATCAGCTATGAAATGTGTGTCAATTGATGTGTAAATTTCTACTATAAACTTGCTAAGGACTTTTCTATGAAAAATGTTTAGAGAAGTGTAGCTTTTTCGGGTGCTAGTTTACAATAATTGACTGCTTAGCTTCCAATCCAGATGGCAAATCAAGCAAGCAGTAAATTCTGCACATTCACACAAATTGAGGAAGTGCTAGGAAAGTTCTGTTTACTTTTTGTCATATCAGAGCCAAATATAATTGCCCACATTGTGATGAATTTCTATCATTTTTCACAGAAGTAGCATACTAGGATGCCTCTATAAAAAAAGGCCAAGGGAACAGGGAGATGATTGAGCATTTCCCAGTACACTTTGGAGTGAACAACCTGAAATTCCTTTAAATTTTTGTTACGTTCCTCAAATCTGATTCCCCACTCCCTCATCTGAACACATCTTCAGCTTGCCAGGCAAAAACTGTGTGTCTGGGAGATTTAAATACAAATTGGTTGTATGTTCTACACTGTGACTACAAGCTTGCAAACCATGAAATTTTAACTTATTGTGCATGGCCCAAAGGCATGTTACAACTGTATTAATTACCAGTAATCCAGGCAAGACACATCACTCTTTTTGGAGTAGGTGTCTGCCTGTATGCTAAATTTAAGTGACTGCAAAAGATTTTCTGTATTAGAGGGATTATCTAAGCGTTGCATATGGGGATTACTTCTTCTTACCATAAACATGTCCAAAGTGACACATAAAAATATGGGTAAACACGGTGATAAATAGCACTTAAAACATGTAAATTGATGGTAAATTTTAGATGAAGTAATCTTCTATATTAGTTGTGACCCAGTGAAAACCTGCCAAAATGCCTGACTCTCTTGAGATCTGTACTGGGAGCTGTGTTTCTCACAGCTATACCACCTTTCCGGAGAACTTGGCTGGCCAGCAGACATCCCTGAAATACATTGCTTTCTTTCATATCCCTGTGCTACCAGCTGCGAAACTGTCATGTGCAGAGAAAAAGAAAGCTTGGAGAACTATGCTGAACAGTAGTTAGTACCTCTGTATTTTAGTTTTTGGTACTGCCACCCCTGCAAGGATGGAACGCGTGATTTTACCCAGTTACTTAAAATCAGCCTTTACAAAGAGCAAGTGAAAAAGCAAAAGAGGATTTCATGTATCCCAAAACACAGTTTGAAAAGGTTTCTAAGAGTGCAGGTAATGGAAATGAAAAATGACTGTCCTTAATCAAATACTGAAAAATGCAGGCCAGCAGCAGTGTCAGAACATAACAGCAGAGCAAAACTGACTCAGGTTGAGTCCATCTAGCACAGAATCGTGGCTGTGTTGGTGAAAAAAGCCTTTGGGAGAGTGTTTAAGGACAATTCAGGTGTATATGGTCCCCCAGGCATTGGTTTGGAGAAGACCCATACATGAGAGTAATTTAGTTACAAAAAGAATGCAAAATATTTTAAGACAAACTTGAGAAACTTCTGTATTAGAAACAAAACTTCAGGAAACTGGATGGCAAACACTCTGTGTCATGTGTCAGAGGAGTTTTCAGGGCACTCAGGTCAAAAGTCTTGTTAGAATGGTACCATTTATAGCTCTGGCTAATATAGCCTTGGCATGGTTTAAGTCCAGCCAGCAACTAAGCACCACACAGCTCCTTGACCACCTCCCCTCCAGGAGGATGGGGAGAAGGGAACTGGGAGGGTAAAAGTGAGGAAACTCATGGATTGAGGTAAGAGCAGCTTAATAACTGAAATAAAATAATAGTAATTAATTGTAATGACAAAGGAAAGGACAAAGAGAGAGAAATGACACCCAGGAAAGACAAGTGATGTAAATGAAAACAGTTGCTCACCTCCAACCCCCTGGTGTCCAGCCTGTCCCTGAGCAGTGCCCCTGCACCAACCTCTCCCCCAGTTTATTGCTGAGCATGATGACACATGGCCTGGAATGTCCCCAGCTCAGCTGGGGTCAGTTGTCCTAGCTGTGCCCATTTCCAATTCCTTGTGCACCCCCAGCCTCCTCATGGGCAGAGTGGGCTGAGGAGCAGAAGAGGCCTTGACTCTGTGTAAGCACTGCCCAGCGGCAATGGAAACATCTTTGTATTATCATCAACACCCTTTTCAGTACACGTCCAAAACACAGCCCTGTACCAGGTGCTGGGAAGAAAATTAACCCTACCACAGCCCAAAACAGCACATGCCCGCAGCTGATTACCCATTCCAGTTGCAGTAACTTTTTCAGTGTGAACCTGAGTTGCCTCAAGTGTGTTAGATTACATTTACTTGCTCCCCCAGATGGATTTTGAGATCTAACACAGACCCACTAAAATGGTACAAAAAGTTTCTGTGCTGTAGTGGCACATCTGAGGAGTTACTGCAGGTATTTACAGCTGTAATAATTACAGATTTTGGTGTGGCCCACCAGGCAAACAGCACACTGATATTTGGGGGGCGTGGTACAGTCCAAACACTTCAGGACATGGTAGGACTGGTACTTAAACGTTGTTGGCTTCCAGTCTTGGACTGAGCATAATTGTTTCTTTCTCACCTTCTCAACTGCTCACAATATCAGTTGTGCTCATGTGTTATTGGCCGCCACACTTACCACAAATATCTTTAATAATTCTCCTCAGATATGTCATGGAAAGGTTCAGAATGTCTCAGTTCTGCTTTGAGTGCTGCTGTGGCTTTGCAGTTTTTTGTTTGCAGTGTTATTAATGTCGGGCTTTCTTGCATTTCATTTGATGCGAATTGGAGCTGTTGTAAAGAGGTTTATGGGGTGCCATTACATGCACTGTGTTTAGTTAGCTGGCTTATCCAGTAACACAACACACTGCAAGGCAGCTAGAGCTTAAAGTTATGCACTTTATTTAAAATCTCAAAAAGAGCAAAATGCTCCAAATCTTTGAAGTTATTTTTCTAGTAGCATATTGAAAAATAGAGTTAAAACAATGTAACTTTTTAACTACAGACAACTCATAACTCTTGTGTGACACATGTTAAATAGAAAGATTTACTAATAAAAATGTGGGGAGTTCACTTAGATCTTTGAAGGGCTTGGTTTTATTCCAGTTCTACATTTTTCAGGATAACAGCTTTCAGAGTGGCTTTTCTGTGGTTTATAAAACTCATCATGTGTTCCCTTGGAAATTTCCTTCTGTCTGTTCCTTTCCTTCCCACTGCACTTTGCAGGAGCCTGCCTGTCTCCTCTGCTGCTGCAGCTTCCCTTCTTTTGGCCTCGCCTACTTTTTCTTTCTGAATCCACTGATGCTCTTTTTCCGCAAGCCATGGTCTGAAGTACCCACAGAGCAAACTGCAACTGCACTGAGAAGTTTTATCCTTCCTTATAGGAAGGCGTGGGGTTTTTTTGTTGTTATTTTTGTTTGTTTGTTGTTGGTTGTTGTTGTTTTTTGGGTTTTTTTTGGGGGGGGTGGTTTTGTTTTGTTTTTCTGTTTGAAGACTTTTTTTACAAAGTTTGCAAAATTATGTCATAATTTTGTGTCCCAAAAAATCTGGAAGTAATGAAAATTACAGCCTTCATTAATGACACAATTAAACATTGTGTCAGCAATCAGCAGGTCCTGCATGCACCACTTCTGGGTTTCCACCCTTGGCCCATGGGTGGACTGTTTTAGATGGTTAAACATCACTGAAGTCCTTTTTCCCAAAGCAGCGTCCCAGATTCTGTTCCTGTTGGCATCAGTTGTGGTTGAGGCAGAATGACAAGTCTCTGGAATTATAACTGAGCCCACCTCAAACTCCTTTTGCTCTTTTACCAAAAAAGACGGTAAAGGTAAAATCTGAACTAGAAGTCATGTCTGTCTTTTAACAGAGCTGCAATTACAACACTGTTGCTAATATCATTACTAAATCAGCTGGATAGAAAAGGCTTTTTAATGAAGCACAAGTAGATGCTGTTTAGTTTACAGACTAATTTTCCATTAGCAAGGCAATTTACCACTGAATTCCTCAAAGTGCAGATCCCTAGCAATGCTCAAAATAAAGACCTACTCATGCAAGTAGAATTCAGTAAGTGGTGAAAAGAGGTAGAATTAACAGCATTTATTCAGGAGCAAAACTAACACTGCATTCATTAAAACTAGCTGTGTAAAGAAGGGTGTAGACTGACAGCAGTACATTAGATTCTAGCAAACAAATAAATATTTCTGTTTCTAGCTGTCCCATAGAAAACATTCTGTGATTAACTGCAGAAGCACAAGAATATGACCATTTGCAGGTGGTATAGTAGTGAAAAGTATAACAGAGGAAAGTAAGAATAGCAAAAGAAATGTATTTTGTATATGCAGTTAATCAGATCTTCCTTCCATTCCTTCAGCCCTGAGAAGGTGATTTCTGATTCATGTCTCCTTCTAGTGATCAGATTCATCTTAAAGCTGTATTTGAGAAGAAAATATAACTGAATTAATGTGTGAAGCTTTTCTTTTGGAACTATTTCATTTGATTATATTCATGAGAGGTGTAGGTTAGATATCAGGAAACGGTTTTTCACCCAGAGGGTGGTTGAGCTTTGGAACAGCCTCCCCAGGGAAGGGGTCACAGCATCAAGCCTGCCTGGGTTCAAGAAGTGTTTGGACAATGCTCTCAGGCACACGGTGTGATTCTTGGGGTGTCCTGTGCAGGGCCAGGAGTTGGATTTGATGATCCTGATGGGTCCCTTCCAACTCAAGATATTCTATGATTCTATGACCAACTAAATCTGTGCTGAATTTTCTGATAAATGAGAGAGTGTGCAGTGTGTTGGAAAGATTAAAATACAAGAAAAGCCCAAGAATGGGAAGTGGCATCTTCTGAACTGTTAGATGCAATTTAAAGGAATTAACTGAGTCTTATAAATTCCCTGATTCAATATAAATATTCCAATCCTGACCAGGATGTATTTAGGGTTAAATGATGTAGAGTTATCCTATTAAAGAGTGGAGTACATGCAACCTTGATGGTCTAAATAGAGTGTGTATTTTGGGTAGTGGGTGCTGTCATTCCTCTTGGGAACCTTTCAGCACCGGTAAGCACACTCTGCATAAACAGATCTGGTTTAGTGGTTAAAAACCAGCTATTTATATAACACACAAGTGAAATGTCATAGTGCTGTTCTAATCTCAAGTGTTTTCTTTCATAATCTCTTCTGCTTAAGAGGATCTGATAATTTTCATCTTATTTCTACTGTGAAAACATGCAAACCATATATTTAAGTCCAAATCCCCAGGAGGATATAATTTAGAAGGAGTATTGTGCCATGAATGATTCTCCCCTAGAACACCAAACTGCCTGGTGGTTGAATAGTTTGCTATTTGAAATATTACGTGTTAAAAAATTGATATCTCTGTATTTGGGGCTGCATCTGCTATCATCTTCCCAAGTTTAACACTTCTGTTAACTTTGCAGGAATCTGAATTCTCCTCAGTGCTTTTTGTCAAAATATTCAGTAACTTTCTGGTTAACATTTAGGTAAATCAAATAATTCTGCTTTCAATTCTTTTGTATTTACTCTTTTTCAAAAGCCTTGTCTCCCCTTTTCATGTTGCATATTTCACCAGATTCTAGATCTAGCTACCACGTCATCAAGTCTTAAAGATAAAATATTTCATTTCAACAGTTCAACTCAATGTGAGTAATTTTACAGAATGTGATTAAGGTTAAGGTTAAAGCTTCTGAGTTTATGGACGTTTCATAATTACATTTTAAATACATGTTGTTTCATAATAATTTTTCAGCATGCAGCAACAAAACTAAAATGTTGGTCTGACTTCTGCGTTTTGGTATTAGAATCAAGCCTCATTGCTTCCAGCTATGGACAATCTAGCAATGGAAAGGAAGACTCTGAAATTGTTCATACGTGTTTTTAAAAGATTTTGCTGGTTCTACCAGAAATTAAGTACGCATGTTCAAATTTGTTTAGTCCTTTCTCTGACCTGGAAACTTCTTACTCAGACTGGCATCAGGACTAGATCCAATCTCTCTTGCTCATGTGGATGCAACCCTTGTTTTCTCCTCTCTTGTGACAGGTAACCTGGGGTCCCAACTGGTTGAGTATAAAGAAGAGATGTACATAACATCCGACTGTGGGAACACGTGGCGTCAGGTAGGAAGCATAAATCATCAAAGGAACCTGGAAATAATTTTAATGTACAAAACGTGATGAATTATGTAATGCTTAAGTAATCTTTAGATACTCACTCTTTTGAAGGAGGTGGTGTTATTATCTCCAGTTTGCTTGGAAACTAAGATTAAGAAGGTGATTTTCTAGGATTCAAATTGATCAGGCTGTCATGTTCTGCTGAAGTTCAAATATTTTGGTCTCTTTAAAGATCCTATAAGTATCTTATGCAAAAAACATAGTGTCTGTTTAGGTTTTTAATAATTTAAGTAATCTTCCTATGCTAATGATGAAGTGGACTTGGACTAGATCTTGCAGTACAAACATTCCAAGCTAAAAGACATGGCTTAGGTGCAAGGGCAAAAATTCTTCTGCTTCATTGTCTGAAAGCTGTTACTTAAGCATAAACTTTTTTCTTCTTTGAAACTGAGACAGTGAAAAGAGATTTTCAAAAAATAATAAACTTTTTAAGTCTTTTGGCATGATTTGATAAATCCAGGGACTACAAACACTAAGGTATTAAAAAGAGAACAGTGATATAGTAATACTATTAGAATTCTGGATGGCTTTTTCTTCCACTGACTAGCATAGTCAGTTAAAGTGCTAGTTCATAGTCAGTGGAACGCTAGTTTAAGCATTTCACCTTTATTATGTATTGTTTCCTAAATGACTCTATCTCAGTGTGTTGGGTTTGCCCTGGCTTCGTGCCAGATGCCCACCAATCTCTCTCTGTTACTGCCCTCCTCAGCTGGACAGGGGAGAGAGAATATTACAAAAAGCTCATGGGTTGAGATAAGGACAGGGAGAAATTGGTCACCAATTTCCATCACAGGCAAAACAGACCCGACTTGGGGGATATTAATTTTATTGCCTATTAATAACAGAGTAGGATAGGGAGAAATAAACCCAAATCTTACAACACCTTTCCCCTACCTCTCCCTTCATTGTGGGCTCAACTTTACTCACTAATTCTCTGCCTCCTCACCCTGAGCCACACAGGGGGATGTGGAATGGGGGCTGCAGTCAGTTCAGCACTCGTTATCTCTGCTGCTCTTTCCTCCTCACAGGGAGGACTCCTCGCACTCTTCCCCTGCTCCAGTGTGGGGTCCCTCCCATAGCCTTCCATGAACTTCTCCAGCATGAGTCCTTTCCATGGGCTGTAGTTCTCCATGAGTTCTCCAGAGTGGGTGCTTCCTGTGGGCTGCAGCCAGCATGGAACAGGCTGCTCCAGCATGGGTCCCCTGTGGGATCATAAGTCCTACCAGCAAACCTGCTCCAGTGTCAGCCTCCCATGGGATCACAGCCTCCTTGAGGCATCCACCTGCTCCAGTGGGGGGTCCTCCAGGGGCTGCTGTGGATCTCTGCTCCATGCTGGGCCTCTGCAGGCTGCAGGGGCACAGCTGCCTTACCATGGGCTGCTCTACAGGCTACAGGGGAGTCTCTGCTCCAGCACCTGGAGCACCTCCTGCCCCTCCTTCTGCACTGACCTTGGTGTCTGCAGGGCTGTTCCTCTCTCGTATTCTCAGCCCTCCACTCCTGCTGCAGTTGCTGTTGTGCACTTCTTAAGTACATAACCCCAAAGGTGCTACTGCTGTGGCTGATTGACTCAGCCTGGAGCAGTGGCGTGTCCATCTTGAAGCTGGCTGGTGCTGGCTGTCACACGTGAGGAAGCTTCTCTAGAAGTGTCTCAAAGGAGCCACCCCTGTAGACTAACCTGCTACCAAAACCTTGCCGTGCAAACGCAATACACTCAGCATGGGGATGTTTTCTTTCTCTATATATGAATATAGCAACAATACACAATATCATATAAATTCTACTTATAATATATATCCAGGATTAAAAACAGCACCCTCAAAGGACCGAAGTGTTTAAAAAAGATTTAATTTCAGTTAAAATAGTGTTGTAGTGTTCAGCTGAAATCAAATTTCTTTATTTTCTGAGAACCATTAAGTACGAAAATGTTCTCGGTAGTGTTTCTGAGCTTTGGGAATTTGAGGTTAAAAGAGAAAAATACAGACAGTTTCTTATATTGCTATGGTAGGGTGCCATTAGGACTCCACAGAGTACTTTAAAAAGAAATGGTTTTTTTTTGTAATGATAATGTCCTTTGATGTTTAAAAGATAAAATTTTATACCAAATTCCTTCTTGAAATCTAGCATACAATAAATAGGTGTTTAAATGCAAAAGCCTTCCAGGATTTACAGTGGGTACTGTGTTGTTTAATACTTCTTAGAGGCCTGTCATAAGTCCTTGTCAGCATTTGCCAAAGTTTTACAGTTTTTCTGGGGTGAAAGGTAAGAAGAAAAGAGGAATGAGATCAAATTCATGTTTTCACTGCTTTTTGTTTGTAGAGATACACAGGTAAATGATATGTGTTGAAACTTGACTCTAAGGTCCCTAATTATGCTGTGAAAACCAACCACAAACTGATCCCTCATTGTGACAGTCAAAATGGCAAACAACATTGCTTTATTTTAATTAAAAGTGCTATGAAGCCCTTGAAAGAGCTTACTCAATTCTAATATTTGTGATCAGAATGAAACTGTAGATTATTTTATGTATTTTATGGCCTCACTGTTCATGATCAAACAATTCTTCCAGAGGACAGCAGCACGTTTCCTTTCTCTGCTGGAGTTCATATAACAAAAGAGAAGGCTTCAGTCAGGTGATACAGGAATTTAGATAATTCCGTAAATAGCAGGTCTTGTGAACTGGTGAAATCCCATGCTTTGGCACAACTCTTTGTCTGAGTTTGTCTCTGCCTTGGAGACTTTGTGGTTGTCATTAATTAAGGGCCTGGCACCTCTCTCACACGCTCACATGATGTTGCAGAGCTGTTTACAGCAGAGAAGAAGAGCAGTCTGTGCTTGTGAATAGAGACAGAGAATGCAGAAAAGTAAACATAAGAGATTTAGGGGAAAATGCAGTGCAAGGAATTAATTAAACCTTTCTTGAAATAATAGCAATATTAGTTCATAGTACTGTGAATTATAGGAGTGTGGGGAAGGTCAAAGATCCTGTAATTCAATGGTGTGCTCTGGGACAGCATCAAACATACAAGGAACATCTCTACAGGAGGTTTGCCACAACTATTTGTTAATCCTTCCCTGTAGGAGATTCTGGCTTCATGGTGCTTCACCATTCTTCAAACATTTTTCTGAATATTTGACATAAGCTGACTGTTCCTTTTGCTCCTATTCTTGCAGTTTCACAAATTCTACAAGTTGATTTCTTCTTACCTTTTGAGAGGAGTGGTTTCCTGTCACCTCTGAATAACTTTTTAGATGATGAAAGGTGATTACCAGATCTACCCAGACTATGGGGATTTTCTCCTTGGAAACAGCGAGATCAAATCCACTGATTTTCCTAATGAACAAAATTTCTAAAGTGTTTTTTTTTCCTTTTTGTTACTCATTGATTGGACTGTCTCTCCATGCATTCTGCTCCTG
Organism: Melanocharis versteri; assembly: GCA_013397845.1. NCBI lineage: Eukaryota > Metazoa > Chordata > Aves > Passeriformes > Melanocharitidae > Melanocharis > Melanocharis versteri. Next base: position 2,151,011 of record VZTG01021098.1, on the reverse strand, counting down.
AAGCATGATAAAACCGAGACCTTGATTAAAAATTTTATCAGGACTTAACAAAATGAAATGACTGCTCTTGATGTCTTGACATTACTGGTGCCCCATTTTGGAAGATTTCTTTACACTAGCATGACATGGTTGACATAGATTCAGTTTCTGATTCTTAACTGGCACCTGAGTCTGCAATACATTCTCATTTTAACAACAATCTGCTTTTCAATTATTTTCTTTCCATAATTTCTTAACCAGCTGTATCTACTTAAATGATTTTAAGGCTTTTGGGGGTCCTTATTCCTCTTTGCAACTACCTGAAAAGAGGTTTTAGACGGGTGGGGTTTGGTCTCATGTCCCAGATAACAAATGACAGGACAAGAGGAAATGGACTCAAGTTGCAAAAGGGATGGTTTAGATTGGATATGAGGAAAAACACTGAAAGGATGGTCAAGCATTGGAACAGGGAAGTGGTTGAGTTTCCATCCCAGAAGTGTTCAGATAATGCGTGGATATGGCACTTGGGAACATGTTTAAGTGACGAACTTGGCAGTGCTCATGGTTCATGGTTGAACTTGATGGTCTTAGAGGTCTTTTCCAACCTCAGTGATTCTATGATTGATTTCAACTGAACCCCTATTTCCATAGCTTACATTTGATGTGGTCACATAAGGGTTCAGGAAGACTTACCTGTGTAACACAGCCAGTGTTCATAGGTAGAAATGAATGCCTAAATGAAAGTTGTGCAAAATTAAGTAAATTCTGGTGATAAATGGAAATGTTTAGGGAAATAACAGAAGGTTGGTGAGGACTATTGGAAACACTTCCAAGTGAGGTGCAGCTCAGGTGCCAAAACCCACATATCTCACACTAGTAGTTATTTGGCCTTCTGTGTTGGGCAAGTTGAGCATCTGTGTTTAGCTAATGTAGGCCTGTGAGAGAGGCACAGTATCAAACATGCTTGAGATCCCTGCGCTGCTGCCACAAAGACCAAAGCAGAGTGGTAAATTACGCCCATGCAAACCTCTGAAAACAGCAGGCTGGGTGAGCCTCTGGCATGGACTGAGCTCCACAGTGTCTGTATCCCCCCCTGTGTGTCTCTGCCCAGGTGCTGCTTCAGGGCTCCCCTGGTTGGCCAGGTAATGAGAATAAATTTATTATTGCATTTCATGTGTGGTTTTGTGGTTGTTCCTGCATCCTGCCTGTGCCAGCTCACACAAAAAGCAAAACCAAGAATTGTTATTATAAAGAACCACAATACCACTTGTGCTGGTTCCAGTTCTTCTGCCTTTCTGTTGCATTGCCGAGCTCCTTGTTGGTATATCTTGAAAGCATCACTCTTTTTTTAAGGAAAACTGAAAATTGTGGCTATGTACTGTACAACATTGCACTGTAAATAGCAGTGCTTTAGAAGCTGATTGGCAAGTAGCTTAAACATCCATGCCATGAACTGGACTGTAGAAGAAATGAATCTCACCTCAACGTTATCATGAAATATGTGAGCTTAGAATCATAGAGTATTAAAGTTTGAAAAGACACTTAAGATCATTAAGTCCAACCATTAACTTAAGTGCCAAGTGGACCATGAAGATGTAGCCTAAGGTGAACTCATGTTTATTTGAAAGATTTCTCTGTCTATTATACTAATAAAAAAATATAATAAAACGTGTTAATGAGCATGAAATATTAGGATTCTCTGTTAAGTGCTAAGGATTACCTTATGTATACATATGAGTGTTTTTATTTTGTTTTAATACTGATTTCTGTTCACAGTTCTGGCTGCCACTGTTATTTCAACAGCATCTGTTACAACACTGTACTTGAAATGCATCAAAGTATTTATACAGCAAAGAGTAAGAGAAAGGTCTGGCTTTAAAAAAAAAAAGGCATAAATAAAAGGAAAAAGTCAGCAACAATAAACCTTTCACATTTTATCTGCTACCAAAGTAGCCCTTGCAGCAACAAAATGTTCAGTTAAGCTAATGAGGTTACACAGAAAGCCTTTTGGATGTCTGGGAACTAAATCTAGATCTCTGGAGCTTTAGTCTGGTGGTTTTTTTGTTGGCATATTATTTATCTGTGTCAAATCCTTGTGTATCAAAGCAACTTGGAAAACCTTCGGTTAAGCGAGAATACATGTTTTCCTGCAGGCATCTTAGGAGATAGATGGTAGCACTTCTAAGCACAACAAAAAAGGGTGTAATTCCAGCCTTTCAACCATGAGAAGGTCCAACTGGCTCATTCTGTGTAGAAAAGCTTCTGTTTCCAAATTTGAATTTAGTTATGGATATCACTTGATGGAAGAAAAAAGTGATCTCAGGAATTTTTGTTTATTTTTGGGACTTCTGTATTGCAAAGTAAAATTGTATGGCATATATTTCTCTAGGATCACTTAAACATGCTCTCACTGATTTAATGGAGCTGTCCCAATTTCTTCCAACAGATATTCTGACCTGAAATAGCTGCTGAAGTTTTTGGGACAGACATAGGAAAAAAAGCATTTAGAGCAGAAGGAAGAGGATAGAATAGAAGCTGATATTGTGACTATAAGGCACAAAATGTGCACAAAAAATTACAAAATTATAAAAATCTTGTTCTGTAGTGGCTGGCTCCTAGTAAGGATCAGAATAGATTTATTGCCTGCTTCAGTTAGTGGAGAGATGTATATCAGAATTCATGGCCTGTTGTGAGCTCACACATCTCATCTTCCTGGGTCTGAACTTCACCTCTCACACTGGGACCACCTTTGCCTCGATCCTTTGCAAACAGTTTGTCTTGGTTTGTCTTCCAGAAAATAGGGAGAAATATTTACTTTCGTGATAAACAGGGATGAAACTGTTAATTCTTTTCAATGTATTGAAGATGAAGAATTGTTTTCATAAGGCTTTCATACATTTTTGTTTATAAAAAGTTTGAAGTGTGTGCAAGAGGAGCACGATATAACAACAGCATTAATATGCCTGTAATGTGTCCACTGTGCTTTATAGTGTGCTAAAGCAGGGTATTAAAATGGTATGTGAGGAACTGCCATGGTGGTTCTCTGGGAAAGGCTAATTTGCATAAAGTGATGCAGATATCAGCTTCCTTTATCTTCGGTGGTGAAGCTATGGGAGACTTCGTGTCCCAGCACATCCTGTTGCATTTTGGTTCGAGCAAAAGTTCAAACAAAGTTTAGAGGAGGATTAAAACTCTGCTTGCTTATCTGACTCCAGCTGATCTCATCCTTTTGAAGTGCATCTAAAATTAATGTCTGCCCTTTACTGAATTCTCTTCTAAAATACACAGCTGGGTGAATAAGTAGGTAGGACCACGAATGTCTTGTACCAGGTTTTTGCCTGTAAATTGTCAACATTGAAAAACTGATCAGACACTTGAAGCCCTAGGGTTCCCATAAAATATGTTCTTACTAGATGAGAAGAAGACTGAGTTCTCAACCCAAATTAAATGCTTCCTATTTTTGAAGTAATGGTGAGTGTGCTGTAAGATACTTTCACCCCAGCTCTGGTTCAGTCTTGCTGAGAAATCCTTTAAACATAGCTTTTAGTTTTGCCAAAAAAAGAAAATAATTTAGTATTGTCAGTATTTTTTCATTTACAAGGCAGAGTAAAGCTAACCTTTATAGTGTTCACCTTTGCTTTGTCAAAACATATAGGAGACTGCATGTTTGTGTATAAATGCTGAGTGTATATGATAATTCTCGTGTATCACTTGCTCTTGTGTTAAATGAACTTTCATGGGTTAATAACATAAGTAAATACTGTCTGAAAACAGATTTTAGATGTAAAACAGGAAAGATATCTGCATGTGGTTTTATTTTAGTACTGCTGATAACCTCTAGAAAAGGAATTAAAATAATTTATGAAGTATTTAGTCCTTTATACCATTAAATCAATATTACACATATTTTGGTTCCAAACTCCGAGTGGCCTCCATGGGACATCACATAATATTTGAACTTGAAGTCACTGACACTGGAAATGTGGAAAACATGCTTGTGCCAATTATTTCACATTCTGTAGGTTCCGGGGAATATGTGAGAAAGTCACAGACAGCAGTACTTTTCCTTTTTTCTTAGAATTGGACTACAAAGCATTTTATTCTGCAGGATACACAGAATATGGCAAACACCAAAGTAAGGTGATGGGTCACTTGGTGATATATAACAGGAAAGAATGTAGAATGCATACAATGGGAAATATAAGCTTGGGCTAAATTCACTTTAGGCAGTTTAATCTGGCTGTGATTTGAACCTGAACGTTTCCTGATTCATCTGCTTAACTTTCTTTTCTTTTACAGCTGGGAGAAATATAAGAGTTAACCTGAGTTTTATGTCCTTTTCAGTTTAAAGTGTGGACATTATAAAACATAAGTCTATTAATTCTTGTTTGCTTGTTCATTTTGTTTCAGCTGTTTTGTACATTTGCTTAGCTGGCCTTTCTTTTTCTGACTTGTAGGTCTTTGAAGAAGAGCACCACATCTTGTACTTGGACCATGGTGGAGTTATTGTGGCTATCAAAGACACCTCTATCCCTCTGAAAATACTCAAGTAATCCTACAGTCAATTAGAGTAGAGCTGTTGTGTATTCAAGACCTCAGGCAAAGTTCAGAGTTTAAGATAAGCATTTCAATGTGGTTGTGTATGAAACACAGGTGGAGTCAGCTTAATTTAACATTCATTAAGTCAACGAAACACAGTTGGATGTTTACTGTAAGATTACTTCATGGTGCTGAAGGTATCATGGCATAATGCATTAATCGTAATAAAACTTTCTTGCATCAGTGCAGGCATTTTTTGCTTAAAAGACCATTCTGGAACTCTACAGTAGAAGCTGTGTTCCATGTGATTGTTACCTGCTACTGGCTGGCTCCAGCAGTAGGTGTCAATGATGCTCAGCCTGTGCTGCATATGTGGCTCAGGTGTGCAGTGAGGAGAGTTCATTGGTACTGTAAAGTCTCTATCCTCTCCAGGGGCCACAGGGAAATTGGAGAACAACCCTGAGTTTCTCTGGCAAGAGCAATTTAATGTAGAGTTTGGAGGCCAGTAGACAAAGGACTTCTTTGCGCTTATGTGCCATGTAATTTGGTGTGCCAGAATCAAAGCTCATCTGAGATATTCATGTACAAATTAACTGCAGTCTGCATAGATCCTCTCATATGGTGACAATGCAGCAAATGGCCTTCTCAGCCCATTTGGCAGCAAAGGTTTGTTGCAAACCATTTTGTTATAAAATATCAAATTTTAGACTGCATGATAGTGCAGCAAAACATGGTAACCTTGTGTAATGGCACACAGAACTATAATCTTCAGCATAAAAAACTGTAAGACATCTTTATCACTTGTGAACTGGCTCATTTTTGCAGAATTGTGTTATATACACGAATAGGAACTAGGCTCTGTACCTGGTTATCTGTAGTGAAAGCCGTCATTAACCTACTATCCAAAAGACCTCCAGGAATTGTACAGAAGAAAAGAGACTTTGGCTTATAAATTTTGGATGTGCATTTGAAATATGTTTTGAAATATTTTTTGCTGATTCATTAGTGTCTTTTGCAAATGTTTAAGTGGACGGTAGCAGCCATGAACGGCCATCTTCATACTGGTGCCTGGAGTTAGTGCACCTCCCAAGTTTTAGCAGTTGGCCTCTCATGTTTCACTGGCCTCTGATTAACAGATCTATAGTTCAGAGACTACTAGAAAGAATGAAATGAGAATTAACTTGCTTTTGAATCTATAAGGTAGCAAGATAGTTTGTTGACAAGCTCAGCTTTTAATCAGCCTGAGAAGTTTTATTGTTGTGGAAAATTTATTACACCTTCTCATAAAGATGGGAATCCCTGGATAAGATCACGTTAATATCATGCACTGTCTAGGCATACTGTATTTTGTGATTGAAAATCCTAAGCTTTGGTAGTGAGGGGATTTTTAAAGTGCATTCTGCTTTGTATAGCAATAGTTGTAAATGAAAGCCATTTCTGCTTTTTTACAGGTTCAGCATAGATGAAGGCCAGACCTGGAGCACACACAATTTTACCAGCACTTCTGTCTTTGTAGATGGATTACTTAGTGAACCTGGAGATGAGACACTGGTCATGACGTAAGGTTTTGGTTTCACCTCTGTTTTCAGGGCTCTCTCTGTTTATGCATTTGCACAGATTTTCAGCTGTGAATTTTTGAGATGGTCCTTGAGTCAGTGGCTTTTGCTTCTCACAGTCACACAGACACTTACACTAATGTCTGAACCTCCCTGGTATGTAACCTGTCTTTGAAATCATCTGACTACAGTATTTCAGATTTTAAAGGAGTATTATGTTCAAATGGAATCTTGCAAAGTTACCACGAGGGAGAGTGGAATAATGGGACTGCTTTACAAATATGAAAGATACAGGGGAAAAAAAAAATATTTCCTCTTGGGTTTTTTTTTTGTTTTCTACAGATTTTTAGTCAGACATCGAAAATGTTAAACATCTATTGTCTTCACAGTGTAAATAAGTATGGTGTTGTCTTAGTAAATAGCACTGCAATACTTGGTGTAACCAAGCACTGTGCTATCAAATATTTGGTTTTGTTCTGTTCAGTGACAGAGGCAGATACTTTGAATAGAGTTAAAAATACCCAAATTCTGCAACTCAGGCTCCTGTTTATCTGTCTTTTTCCAGAGGACCAGGTACATCTGGATCTGAGCTGCACATTTTGGTCTGCCCTAGGATAAATATTAGTATTTTAGAAGTGTCTGAGAGTAAAAAACACCTGTCCAGTCAGGGAGAAAAGCACGTGCTGCCTGCAGCCGCAAAGTGGAATGCACTCAGGGCAATGCACGCAGGTTGTTGCATGTGCTCCTGTTGCAACAGTTCGTGTGATTCTTTCTATTGGAGCTCAGTGTGCTCGTGACAAGCTTTTTCTCCCAGGAGTTAAAAAATAGAGCTGCCTTTGACATGTACCAGTAGTGTTTTCCCCAGGGAAAAATAAATTAATAGCCCAATGTATAAAAGACCCTCAGCAAAACAGAAAACCTACCCAATGTACTTAAAAATGTTGTGCCGAGTTCACAGCGCTGTGCTGCACAGAGGTGCATTTGGTCTGTTGGTTATTTCCCTCTTTCTCCATTGCCCTGTTTATCCTCCATTATACATCCATGACCTGAGAAGAGCAGTATTATCCCATCATCTTCCCCTTCTCTCAAATACAGGTTTATTTATGATATAATATATGCCACATGGAGACACTTATGCCTCTGAGTGAGGGATTTCCATTGATTTCAGTAAAAGCAGACGGATCAAAAGCTTATTCCAAACTGTACTTACTGGCAGATAAAATGATGTGTGATGACTGTATGCTCTGGGCTTGGGTTTTGTTCTTATTAAGCATCATTAAAAACAGTGATTCTGTGAAGCTGTGTTTAAATATCTGGCTGAATGGGATAAAGAGCTCTTGTAAAACATGATGCCTTTCTAAAATCATGTATCTGAAATATACAGAACTGAAGGTAGATTTGGCACATGAGCCCAGATTGACAACAAAAGCATCATGTGACTTGTATATTTCTAAAGGCACAGCAAGAGTCTGACTCCAGTATGTGCTGCCAGGCTTGTAGGATCTTACTTTTTAGCTAGTTTTACTGAGCATGGAGGGCAGCAAACACTGAATAGAACAGACTGGCCCTGAAGACACGTGCAAATTTCCTACCGGATTCTAAAGATAATGAGAAGAATAAACCTGCAGTGTGTGTTTCGTTGTTGCCATTGTATCAACTTCCTGGTCCCTCCCGCTGCTTTTGACTGTGTTTTACCTTCAGGGTGATGTTGTCGGCCCAGTAGTGCTTTGTCTGACTTCATGTCAAGACCTTTTGTCGTTCTGTCTGGCTTAGTTTATTTTTCCTGAAAACTTATTTTTGTACTAAGTTGTTGTGCTTTACTTAATCTACAGTGATTTATTGCTTTTGAGAAATACACATTCCCTGGGAAAAAAGCAGAAATCAACTATGCCGTCTTTTCCATTGTATTAGATAAAATTTTCTTCCAAGTAGAACATGGTAAGATGAACTTGTATATGGTAATGGAAATAAATTAGTAGTGTCTTTCACCTTGAGCAGTCCCCAAATCCATTGCCAAGGATCTAGTCTGATATTTTTTACTAGTGCAGGAATTTGATTTTCTTCTTTTAGTGTGGAGCGTGCTTGAATAAAGCCTTTGAATAAAGCGTGCAATGTCAAAATCTGCATAAGTTAGGAGACATAGCGTAATTCTGAAGTGGGAAGGTAATAACTGAAAAAATGTGCAGCAAAATTAAGGAACAGACAGTATTTCTTTTAAAGGTTCTAGTATAAACTCTCACAAGAGTCAAAGAATATTTTGCATGTACTGAAAGTGACCGTTACGGTAAAATCCTGGCTCCACTGAAGTCAGTCTGCTGTAAGAGACTTCTCATTCTCCAGCATGGTGCCTGAGATATTGATCAGACTTGGAAGTGACCTGCATTTGAATTCCAGTTCTGTCGTAATTTATCCAAAATCACAGAATCATAAAATCACAGGATCATAAAATCACAGAATGGTTTTTTTGGAAGGGACTTTAGAGACCATTTCGTTCCCACCCCCCCTCTCATGGGCAGGACAATTTCTACTAGAACAAGTTGCTCAAAGCCCCATCCAACCTGGCCTTGAACACTTGTAGGGATGGAGTATCCACAGCTTCTCTGGGCAACCTCTTCCAGTGCCTCACCACCCTCACAGTAAAGAATTTTTTCTGTAAATCCAATCTAAACCTATCTTGCTTCATCTTAAGGCTGTTCCCCTTTGTCCTGTCACTACGTGCCCTTGTAAAAAGTCTCTCCTCAGCTCTCTTGTAGGTCCCTTTCAGGTTCTGGAAGGTGCTGTAAGGTCTCCCTGGAGTCTTCTCCAGGCTGAACAACCCCACCTCTTTCAGCCTGTCTTCATAGCAGAGGTGCTCCAGCCTTCTGATCGTCTTCACTGGGCTCCTCTGGACTTGCTCCAGCACCTCCACAGCCTTCTCATGTTGAGGAGCCCAGAGCTGGATGCAGCCCTGTGCGTGGGGTCTCATGAGAGTGGACAGGGGCAGAATCCCCTCCCTTGCCCTGCTGCCCACACTGCTTTGGATGCAGCCCAGGACACATTTGGCTTTCTGGGCTGTGAGCACATACTGCTGGCTCCTGTTGAACTTCTTGGTGACCAACACCCCCCAGTCCTTCTCCTCAGGGTTGTTTTTAACTCATTCTTCCACCCAGCCTGGATTTGTGCTTGGGATTGACCCAAACCAGCTGCAGGACCTTGCACTTGGCCTTGGTGAACTTCATGAGGTTCACACAGGCCTCTCAAGGCTGTCCAGGTCCCTCTGGATGGCATCCCTTCCCTCCAGTGTGTTGACTGCACCACACAGTTTGGTGTCATTGGCAGATTTTCTGAGGAAGGGCCTGATCCTACTGTCCATGTTCTGGCAAAGGTGTCACACAGCACTAGTCCCAATACTGACCCCTGAGGAATGTCACTCATGACTGTTTTCCATTCCAAAATGAAGTGGTCTAGTAAGCTTTACTGAAGAAACAGGAAAATGTGAACCTGGTTGCCTCAAGTCTTTGTTTCAGAAAGTTTTATGTTTTCTCCAAAACAGAGAGGAAAACCAAATGTTGACTTGTCAAAAGTTTTCATAAAACTCAGTTGTCATCTGCCAGTCAACATTAACCTAAATCATTCATCAAAATCCCCTGCAGTATTCAAGATATGTACACACAAATGCCAAGGAAAATATATTTTATTCCATTGTGCTCTGCAAAAGACCTAGTTAAGATTTTTAGGAGTTTTAGTGGTAAAGTATTCAAAAACTTTAGGAAACTTATTCTGTTTTCAATCTGTCTAGATTTCCATTTCTAAAAAGACCTAGTTAGGAGTTTAGGAAAGATAAGCAATAAAGTATTCATAAATTTTCAGAAACTTGATCTGTGTAAAAATCAACTTCTAAATGAGGAGCTCAAATCCAGTATTTATTGCTAAATGCGTAAGTAAGGGTTGCTAAGAAATTTTCTCAACTAATATATTTTCATCAAAATAGTGCACAGACTAGTAGGTTTTATTTTGTTCTAAATTCTGTAAGCACGAAAGTTACTGCAACCCAGTGTTATACTTAACAGTATTTTATATTTGGCAAAAATTACTTTCTAATGCTGGATTGAGTAATGGCCTAACTCAATGCAAAAGGAAGAATTTTTGTGTGTCTGAAATATTGATGTTCCTCTTCAGAGGAAATAGTTAATGTAATGGAAGTTCCAAACCTGTTAAAATTGCTTCTAAATCACATCTCAGCTTCTGGGAGTGTTTCCCAAACCAGGTTATTTAGATTGCAGTGTAAACCCAGTAGGCACAATAACCATGGTACCGCAGACCATAGCCCCTTTTAAAAGGCCAATAAGAGGTTACATAAAAGGACTGCTTTTCTTTATGTCAGGTAGAATCAAAATCTTCTTTGTGGGTAATTGTATTTTTTCCAGAGGGTTATTTTTTTGTAATGTCTCATAGAATAACAACTTTGGATGCTGCTGGGAACTTTGACATCTCCGAACTGCAGAACTCCTGCATACATGTTTTGCTGTCTTGAATGCCCATCCTTTAGGGTTCCTGGGTGATAATGGAAACAGGAAGATAGTCTAATTTAAACTTACACAAAACCAGGTGAATTTTAGCTGGTGTTAGATATTAGGTAGAGCCATCTGGATTTTTGTAACTGTTGATTCTGCTAGGAATGTCATCCTCACCTTCAACAACATCAGTAACAGTCAACATTACATGTGCTTTGTGGGGCTTATTGTCACACATGGCAGCATGCCCCTTTTCCTGTTCTCCCTGAGTATCTTATTAGGTGGAGGTACTTCTCTGTGTTTTGAATTCTTCTCTACTGATTTTCTTGTACTGCAACACTTATAAAAGGTAGATAAAACCTCATTATGTAGGAGAATAGCTGATTTCTGAAGGCAAATTCTAGGTTTTCTTTGCAGCTAGTTAATGTCTTGTATGAGAATCTTTGCTCAGTTACAAGATGGTTGTTCTGCTCTCTGCATGAGAAGGAACATGTCTGAGAGTAGATGGAGGAAAAGTGGTGAAAAAAGCATTGGAAAAGCAAACTCCTTCTTCTATTCCATTCTAATCTAGATATCAGCTAATCCAGATGGACAGATCTCTCTTTAGTAGCAAGTGTAATGCTTTTGCTGTCATCTCTGTGGACACAGATGTTAGCAGCGCAAGTCAAAGCGTTGCAGTGTCACTGCCAACCTGTGACCTTGGAGTCAAGACCTGGTACTGCCCCGGTCTCTCCCTCTGCTCAAAAGAAGTTTAGTGGATGTAGTTTGTTTTTTAAATTTCTTTCCTTACAGTTTCATATTTTAATCAGAAGCACAGGAACAGGATGCTTTCAGTGTCACTTTAAAGCTCATATTTAATACATTTTTAGGGCAGATCTGTTAATATATTTGAATAAGAGGAACTGAAAGGTTAGGAATCCATGTTCTGTAAGAATCTGTTATCACCTTTTCCCTATTTACAGGGGCAGAGGACAGGAAAAGGGTGATGTGACTTATTCATTTAGAATAGACCTTGTGTCATTTTGAGCCCTTGTCACAGACTGAGTGCTTGAAGCTTTAGTCCTCTAACTATGCTTCCATTTTAGTTTCTATTTCAAATAAATAAGCATTACAAACTTAGCCAACAATTACATTTTTTAAACGTTTTATTTACTTTTGGCTGGGGCCTTGAACTATATTTTGCTGTCAAAATGAAGGAGCCACAATTTGGATGACTGTAGACTATTAACTCGATCTCTGCTAGGTGAAGTCTGAATGAAGAATTTCTAATTGTGACAAGAGAGACCTTCTTTTTAAATATGTGAGTAGGAAAGAGAGTATTAGCTAAAGAATTATAAAATTTTGCAAGTATTCCAGATTTGTTTGATCTTTAAGTAAGAGAGAGACAACAGAGAGTTGAATGATGTAAAAGCTATCCTCTACAATGTCATATGTTTCTCTTTAAACAGTTTGTTCACTGTCCACCTTGTGTTTCCTTCTGCATAAGACATCAGGCTAGGCACTAAATCTGCAATATTTTCCAGACAGCATACATGTTAAAAGGTTGTTCTTGGACAGGAATTTATCAAATAGATGGGAAAAAATGTTGGATGTAATTTACAAATATTATGGAGCCACTGAACTCCTGGATGAAGTGGAAACACCCTCACACTGCTCCTCCCTAGCACTTCTCAGAACCTAAGCATTCATTTCTGTTCTTTTTCTCCGAAAGAGCTAAAACCAAGATGTTTTGGCATTAAAGAATGAATGGCAATTATTAGCTTATGGGAGCAGGAAACAATGAAAAAACATATTTTGGTTCAATTTGAACTAAATTGTTTCCTCCCTTCATTTTTCACTTTGGCAGCCAAAAAAAAAAAACAGCAAACCAACCAAAACCCAAAAAACCCAGCCCAACCAAGAAACCCTACTCTTCTCTTTAGTGCATTAAGTATATGCATGTGTTTGTAGTTTAAAGCATTTAAATCATAAATGTCTCAGCATATTTGCACATGATCTCCTGTATACCCAAACACTTCTTGTGTGCAGTTGCTTTATGTACGCAGGTGTCTACTTTTGCACGTGGAAGCATTCATCATTTCTGTAGTTGCAATTTAGGAAGGCCCTGAAATGTGACCTCTGTTATGTTCTTTTGGGGAATTAGAAAAATATGCTGAATTATAATCTTGATATGTAACAGACTGCAGCTTGAATCTCACATTACTTTCATCCACTTTACCAGAAGGAGCCCTCTGACTTATCTAGGTTTTTGTTGATTTTACAATGATGTAATAGAAGCAAAGACAACTGTTGGAAGGAAAGTGCATCTAATAAAGATTCACTTGTCATTTTCTCTTTCGAAAAGAGTAGGCTTTAAGTATGACTGTAGTACATAGTCATGGCTGTCTCTGCCAACCCATATCCCCTTGGAAAATCTTTCACTAATAATGTTATTCCTGTGAGTTGAGGAGAGCACTGCCTGTTGGCAGTGGCTACACTAAAGTACATCCTTCCATGCCACGATCTCATCATTTTAATCCTCAGCTAGGTAATTTCTGCCCAGATTTTAACATGTGTCTTGCCATATGTTCAAAGACACTGTAATAATGTGAACTACAACAGGCAGAACAAAAAGAGGATTGTCACGTTTATTTGCTTTTTCAGAGATATTGTCATCATTTGTAGTAAAGGTCTACGTGAAGCAAAGGACTCAGCTCTTTGAACTCACTGTAAATTGGCAAGAGTCTTCTAACTAATCCTTTTATGTAGAAGACAACTGAGAAAGATTCTGGGTTTTTAATGTAAATGGCCTTTGATATCTAGTGAACTGTAAGGTAGATTGAATATTTAATCTGAAATTGCGATTGTGTTATAAAAATTGGCAGGGAGGTCTGAGAGTTAAAAAATATTTTAACAATACAATAAGTTCACTGATCATTCTGTTTCCTTCTAATATGATTTACTACTGGAAAGGAGGCTTCATATATGGAACAAGGTATAAATATAATTTTTTGACAAAGCTCTGTGACTGCTTCCATTTAAAAGAATAGGAGACAGAAAGAATTGTTAGAATAATTAGCTAGCGTCTCTGATAGTGTGGTTTCCTTTCCCAGCTTGATCATCTACTCACCGTTAGCTACTGAGGTTTAGATCTGTAAAGAATTTCAGGTATACGCTTGGACAGCTTTGCTTAGGTGCTGTCCAGAGGAATTTTGACATATTATCCAAGAGAGAGCCCTTGAGAATGCCTGTATCACCTGTATGTGGGGCCCTCAATTGACTCTGATTCAAATCCTAGGTTTTGCTGTCAGTAGCTCCATACTTTTGAAGTCTCTTTCAAAAAAACTAGAGGCCTTGCTCCACTCCTAAGTGGCATATGAAGTTAGCAGAGTGTGCCAACAGGGCAGTACAGCACTGTGCAGACACTCTGCTACAGTGTCCTGTTTTGAACATCACAGTTGATGGCAAACTCATATAGAGGAGAGCAAAAGCCAGTGCAGCACTTGGAAGATTAGGGCAGTGAATCTAGAAAGGAGGAGGCTTCTGATTTCAAACAAAAGAAACTGTGCCTCACACAATTGTCATCACTAGTCCTCGGTACAACTGCAAAACTTGCACAGTTTCAGTTGCTGCATTAAACATCTGAATAAATTCCCCATGTGACCTTTGTGACCTTGGTGGAAACATACTGCAGGATCACTCCCACCACTCTGAGGTCTTTGAGTGTTCTCAGGTATTCATGAGTAAAGCAAAACACACAGACAGGAGATGACACAGCTACTACTGCTCATCTGAGCAAGGAATCTCTATTGAATAAGTGCTCTTGTCTGTTGAACAGAATTTACTGGAAAAGATTATCATTGTATATAATTTCTGTTAAATTAACTCTGCCTGATTATGAGCTTTATCAGGAACAGAAATAACCGGCAATCCTCCAGCAAATAGTTTAAGTGAGTTAGCTTAAAAACTGCATTAAACTGTCTTATCTATCAAATGATGCAATCAAATTAAAAAATTATGTGCTCATAAATGAACTAGGAACAAATGTACAAAGTTGTTATGACAACTGAAACACTGAAGTTAAAATTATGGATCCTAAATTCTTGCAAATAAAAGTAAATTAATTTCCAAGGTAATTGGAATTTCTCCCAAAAATTATTTATCACAACATCATCTTTTATAGTTTCAACAGAATTGATTTGATGGCTTTCTAATGAAATATAGTTAATCAAGAGGAAGGTTTTAGTAGCTTATGAATTGCTATCATCTTGATATATAACTTCTAGTCATCAGTTACACTTGCTGCACCATTCCAGTTTTTTTCATTTTTTCATTCATGCGATTTTGTTCATCATACGTATTATATATTTGCACCTGAGCAATTATATTGTGATTGCTGTTATGTATTGCTTTACTGTAGCTCATCTTTTTGTCTAATCCATTGAATCCTACTTAGTACATGCCTTTGTTACTCTGAAAAAATACTTCTTTTTTATTCTAGTGATCTTTAGCAGTACATTTAAATGTGCTTATCCGAGGTGTCTGCAACACGTGCTACTGCAGCAACAGCATTAATAATCATTAAGCTTTTTTTTCAGTTTGCTAAAGTGTATGCATGTAAAATGCTGCATTCCATGGGAAGTTTAACCTAGGAATTACATAGCTGTATGGCTGCATTTTTAATGGAGTTGTGACTGTACTGGGACACTTCCTTGAATCTTTAGGATTTTATTTAAGCCAGAGAATGCTGGGATCGTTGGTGTAGTTACTGTGCTGTGTGAGAACATGATCTTCAGTCTGTAGAATCAGAACAGCCATAATGGAAATTTTGGGGGCTTTTTTTGTTGGTTTCTTTTTTTTTTTTCCAAGAGACTGGACCAACATGCAGAAAAGTTATTTCTGTCTTCTGCTAAAAATCCACAGAAGAGAATGTTACAGTTCATCCCTTGAAGCAGTGACTTTGTTGTATGCACATATGGTTTGTACGTAGCTTCCATATTATCCTCAGAGATGTTGCATAATTTCTAGAGTAATTTTTATACTTTTTCTATCATTATAGGGTGTGGAACTGGGCAATATTTATCTAATCTCTGTCTGTAATCCTGATATTTTCTAATTTCTCACTCTAGTGAGGGAGAATAAACAACTTCAATATCTTTTATCATTATTTTTATAGAATTCTAGAATAATAAAATCATTGAGGTTGGAAGTGACCTCTGGAGATGATCTGGTCAAACGCCTTTGCTCACACAGACCCACCCAGAGCCAATAACACAGAGCTGTTCCCAGATGGCTTTTGAATATCTGCGAGGGTGGAGACTCACAACCTCTCTGGGCACCTGTAGGAGTGCAGCCCACAGCAGAAATGTTGATCCCTGATGTTCAGAGAGAACCTCCTGTGTTTCATTTTGAGTCTGTTGCCCCTGTCCTGTCACTGGGCACCGCCGAAGACCTGGCTCCAATCCTAGCAAAGAATCTTCTTTGTACCTTCCCTTCAGGTATTTATAGACATTGACAGTTCCCCCTGAGCCTTCTCTTCTTCAGGCTGAACAGTCCCCCATGTCTCAACCTATCCTCCGATGAGAGATGCTCCAGCCCCCCTTCATCACCTTCACAGCTTTTTGTTGGACTCCCTCCAGTCTTTCCATCTCTCTCTTGTACTGGGGAGCCCAGAACTGGACCCAGTACTTCATGTGTAGACTCACCAGTAATGAGGAGAAGGAATTAGAGAATAGTGTGGCTGTGTCTTTTAAGCTTATCCTTGTCCTTCCTCTTTCTTGCCCTTCCTCCAGGTCTCTTTGAAGACAGCTCTTTACTCTATAACAAGACTCTGCAAATGTTCTGTTGTACTTCTCAGCTTTATCTTTTCCAGCAAAAAACCCAATTCTTTCAATCATTCTTCATTGGTTACATTTTCTAAGCAGCTTATGAGTCATTTTGCCCCTCTTCAAATTCATTATTAGTGGGTCCATAAATATGCATATAACATCCAAAATTAGACACAAGATTCTTCCAGAGGCTTCACCAGTGCCAAGTTTATCAACATAATTACCTCCGTGTCTTCTGTTTTCCAGTTCTGAATACAACCTAGAATTAGTCTTTCTTATTTTGCAGCCACACTGCATTCTTGTTTTAATTCCACAGAATACCCCAAGTCTTTTATTTGATATTTGAAAGTTATTTTCCATTTTGATTTCCACCTTTGTTGTGGGTTTGGCTTTCTTTTTTTTCCCAAAGAGTACTTTCTGCACTTGGTTTTGGAGTATTTCATCATATTGATTTCTGAACGCTGCTTCCATCAGTCAATGTCTGCTCCCTTCCTCATGTGTTATCTGCAAAATTTTTTGTCTTTCTTATTTGACCACAAGTGTTAATGAAAATAGTGACTATGGACCCATCATATCTTTGTGATATGTATCTCAAAATATTCCTTATTTGATAACTACCTTTTGAAAACGGATTCTTCTAATTCAATATGTATTCCCATTCCTCTTCACAGTGATTTTATCTGCACTGATGTTTTCTTTTTTACATTGAGACAATGTCAGCTAGAAATGTGTAACAGTTTTAACAAAGGTCAAAATATGCTAGATTTTTTTCCTTTCTTTTATCCACTAAGCCAGTTACCCTGTAAAAGGAGAAAATTACATTAGTTTGACATGATTTGGTTTTGATAAATCCGTGGTAGCTGTTTGTTATCATTTTAATTATCTCCAAGGTGCTTAGAAGTGGATAGCTCAATAATTTGTTTGGTATCTTTGTGGATATCAAAATTAATTCTTTAACTCTCTGAGCTCTATTTTGCTGTTTTATGTCTCTGGTTATATATACACACATAAATGTGTATGTGTGGTTGTGTGTGCATACTTTTATATATAAGCAACATGTTTCCCTTGCCATAGTTATTTGGAATCACCCTCATGAGGTTTCAAAGATCGTTAATAATAGTTCAGAGATTAAGTTTTCAGGAGAATGTTATTATTCTGGTCTGCCTTGAACTCAAAACACCTTCTCCTTTCTTCCTCCTTCCTTGACTAATCTGCCTAAGACAGCTAACATGAATGAAAAAAATTTCATTTGTTCTGTAGAAAAAACTTTTCTTGAGGCAGAACTGAAGCTTTAACAGGACTTGGCTACTTACACTTGAATGTATTTTTTTATAAATGAGTTAATAAAAGAAATGTAGTAAATGTGTGAAGTTTTGTGATGTCTAGAGAAGCATTCACTGAGGTAGGTAGTTGCATAAGCACGTGGTGAAGTCTGCCTTATGTTAGTACCTTGTAGGGAGAAACAAAGATTTTAGAGAAGAGGTACAGGTATTTTGCGTGCAAAGGACACTTCATGTCTGTCAGCAAACCCAGTCATATTGAAACAGGCGTTGTGGAAAAAGCAAGAGACCACCTAAGTAGTCACTTTATTGAGTATGTAACTACCAGTGAATAAGATTATATGGTGACAGCAGCTCTCAGGATCCAGCTGAACCAGAAAAAGGAACCAAACCCTGAGGCTCAATGCGAGAAGTGGGACCACACACCTATGTGCACATACAGCCAGTGGACTGAGCCACATTTTTTAGTTTGTGTGTGTTGCTTCTACTTCTGAGCCATGGGTACATTTAGAAGGAAAGGAATTAGATGATCCAAGTCCTTTAATCTCAGAGCCTTACAAGAAAAGAGTGAGACATACAAACTAAATGCATGTGTTTCTGTTTAATTAAGTGCGCTGCTGGTGGTGTGGTTTCCTGTGAGCATGGGTTGTTCAGGCATTATAATGTGAGCAGTGTGGGCAATAACCTATCGATATCTACATCTCTCTGCTGTGGAGGAGAAGCAAAGACACCAGAAAGGAAAGGGGGAATTCGCTGTGCATCTTTAGTCCCTGTGAACTATTTTTCAGCTGCTTTGGTAGACTTCAGAGCTCTAAGCCATTTACCAGGGAAGATGCTTAGTGTGATGGTGTTGCCTCTGTGCTGTAGGGAATCAACCACTTCTGGCCTACCCCAGTTCCACTCTGAACCTGGTATTCAGGACAAGAGAAATGACTGGGCACAGCAGAATGCTTTTAGTAAAACTGTGCCATTCCTGCTGTGTCTGGATTTGAACAAAACCAAGGGCAAAACAAAAGGAATGAATTACTTTGGAGAATGATACTAAAGCTTGGAATATGAACCCCGTGCAGTATGAACTGCACAGAAATTGTTGGCTTCAGAATTAACCTTAAATTCTTCGGCAAGTAAGTCACGTAAGCCTGATACAAACCACAAATACATTTTACTTCTGCCCAAATAGAGTCTTTATCCTTTCTAATTTGTTGCTGGATGTCATACTTACCCATTTTGTTTTGGAAATAAAGATTCTGACTTAGAAAATGTTGGCTGCTTTGAAAGTGCAGCTTGGTTTTTAAAGCAATGAGATTTCCTTTTTTTTTCTTTTTTCCCCTCCACAAAAATTGTACTGTTTGTGGCTGGTTTTTGTTATACACTGAACTATCTGAAATGAAGAAGAGACTCTGAGTTCTCCAGCACAATGTGTAGATGTAGTATATTCCTTAGAAATTCATACAATATCATGATAATGCTGTGAGTTTAACAATAGCACATTGCCATCTGAAGACTGTAGAAATTAACACAAAATCCCACAACAAAAACAACTGAAGAAATTGCAAATCATAAGGAATAAGTGACAGAGCTGGAAACTGACTCTGGTGATCCTGGGTTCTGCTCCCTGATCTGAACTTCCTGTCAAAATCTGAGAGCTCTCTCTGTTTCACATAGCAAGATAATAGATAAAAAATTTTGATTCCAAATTAGAAAATATTATTTCCAATTAAATTTCTAGATTGTTTGCTAGGGAAAAAAATCTTTAATATATAAGTTATATCTCTTCATTGCAAAGTTTCATACAATTGAGAAATATTTCCTAACTAGATTCGTACATAAAAGAGGAAGAAAAGTGGAAGAAAAATTAACCTGGGACCTTTTAGCAGAGAACAATGACGTGGATAGGAAAATATAGGAGTGAAATTTTGAATCTTAGACGTATGGTATTTCTTTGCAGTAAGAGTTTGCTTTTGTTCTTTTGTTCAGAGTCTTTGGACATATCAGCTACCGTTCGGACTGGGAACTGGTGAAGGTGGATTTCAGGCCATCCTTCCCCAGGGAGTGCACTGATGAAGACTATGAGCCTTGGGAGCTCACAAATCTACAGGTATTCATGGCTTTATGTTAACTGACAAAACTTTTTCATAGCTTTCAGATTCATATAGAGCTATGTGCTGAGAAAATGTTCCCACATTGAATTTGGATGCTACATTCCCAGCTTAGTCTCCTTATGCTGATTTCACAAGAGCTTAAAGTAGGAGAGGATTTTGTATTCCCTTTGGTTGTGTGATCTGTGTCCCAGAAAAGGCTGAAGCATATCTGGGGGGCTGCCATAATAATAGGTGGTCCTGCTGGATTGGGAAGCATGTTCCATAAACTGAAGTGCGTAATATTGATTGAAACAATTTCAACATGCTGTCGTGTTCTGCCAACTTCCTGACCACATACCGTACTCATATATAAATTGCCATAAGTAAAGTCCATTCCAGAAGTAATTTAGGATCTCAGTGGACCAATCACATAATGGAGTCCAGTTGTTTTGGGCAATACCCTTTCTGCAGTAATGCACTAAGGCTGTGCTAATCCTGATGCTCTGGCCAAATCCACTTTTGGGAAGCTAAATTCTCTGTACAATGTACTGATTAAAGAGAGCAATATGAGGTGGTTTTTTTATTAAATGGAATATGTCATATTTATTCATAATCATTCTGATTATTATGTTCTGCTTCTTCCACCAGGGCTAGTTTATTTTTTGCATACTACTCAGTGTTACTCTGGCTCTCATTTGCTGGTTCTCAAGCCTAATTTTACACCCCTTCTTTGGGGCTGCTGTGTGTTTACGAAGAATGTTATGCATATCTGAGCCTAAAGAGTAACAGTATCTTGGGATATTGGCTTTGAAATGTTCTTCAGAAATTAGAAACTAAACTGACTTTGACAGAGTACTTGCAGCTGCCCAATTACCAGCGAAGTGTGTATGGAGAGGGTTCATTCTGTGTCTGCATGGTTGCTGCTTCAGGTGGGCAGCCAACACGAGATATGATGATTTAGAGAAACTCAGCTGTCTGCAGCCAGATGAAATTTTTAAATGGCCTTTCAGAGCTTTGTACACAGGTTGGGCACGCATGAAACATAAATTGCACTTGAATTTTCATGTGTGTCTTCAGACTTGTGCCCTGGAAATGTAGCCTATGTTACAACTCTGTAATGACCTGTTAGAGGACAGCAGTGGATATGAGGGCCTTCTATGTCTTTATATCTGAGTATCAGAGAGATGATAAAGTTTATAATCTTGGCAGCAAGACCAGCCTTTCTCGGGACAGCACAAGGTCTGTGTGGTAGGGGTTCCATTGCAATAAGTCCAGTGCTTTGATATTCAGGGTGATCGTTGCATCATGGGCCAGCAGAGAAGCTTTCGAAAGAGGAAGATTTCATCATGGTGCATTAAAGGGAAAAGTTTCACATCAGCTCTCACATCCAAAGTTTGCGAATGCGTGAACACTGATTTCTTATGGTGAGTCTGTCTGCGGGCCATTTGACTTACAGCTAATAAATACTTCCTTAGGGTTTGAGATGGGTTTATTTTCCTCCTTTTGCCCCTGTTCCTACATAGCCATATATAAGCAAATAGGCAACCTGTTATTGAATAACAGGTTTCTTTTACATTTGCATTTGTTTAAAAACATTGCCATGTTTAGGTATTTGATTCACCTGACGGAACAAATCCTGATGTTTTTCTCTATTGATCAAGACTTGAAAAATGACCATTGAATTAATTTTAAAGGCAAGCAAACACTTTCAACTTAAAAAAAAAAAAAAAACAAAAAGAAAAGAAAAGAAATGGTTGGTCTGAGTGTCAAAGGAAACCTTTAAAAAATCTAAGCTACCAAGGGAGGTAATTTTGCAGAATTGACGAAGTAATTGCAACCAGTTTTTCCCCAAGTATACACAACTCCTATTGAAATTAGAGCAGAATTGGCTTCGTCAACTTGTATGTTCATTTGGTAGAATAACATTGAAAAAATCTATTGACTTTTAAAAATGTAGTCTCATTCACCCCAAATTGTATTGCAGAGTGAAGTGGGGATAGTAACACATTTGGTGTTGATGTTTTCCAGTGATTATGGGTTTGAGCGCTCTGCACCTCAGAAGTCGGAGTCGAGCAAATGCTTTGCTGACTTTTGGTTTAACCCAGAAGAACCTCCTGAAGACTGTGTGTTGGGGCAGGCATACACCAGCAGCACTGGGTAAGCTGATTTTGCATTTCACTGGCTTGATGAGGCTTCCAGAGAAGGGGAGAATATTTAAACCGGCAGCCTCAAAAGTGGTTTGAAAGAAATTCACATTTAAGTGCTTAAATGGAGTCTACAAGAGAGCGGGAGAGTGCCTTTTCACAAGGACACATAGTGATAGGACAAGGGGGAATGGCCTTAAACTGCAGGAGGGAAGATTTAGATTAGATATTGGGAAAAAATTCTTTGCTGTGAGAGTGGTGAGACACTGGCACAGGTTGCCCAGAGAAGCTGTGGATTCCTCATCCCTGGAAGTGTTGAAGGCTGGGTTGGATGAGGCTTTGGGAAACCTGGTCTAGTGGAAGGTGTCCCTGTCCATGACAGGGGGGTTGGAATGAGATGATCTTTAAGGTTCCTTCCAACCCCAATCAGTCTATGATTCTATGAAATGTAAATAAGGCAAACTGTAAAAACTGGGAAATGGAAAAGTTCTGATTCTGACTTAGAGATGAGCAGAAGCTTCCTACAGACTAATGAAAGAAAAATATTACATTGTGTGTTCACAGTGGTTCAAAAACTAATCCATTTGAGAAGAGGGGGAGCTGTCTTTTCAGAATTTTAATTTTTTTCTGTAATATTTTGTATCTGTAATTACACTTCTGATAGGAATGTTCATTCAGAGCCTTTTCTTTTAGCTCATTGCTTGGGTTCAGAGTAATTTCAGTTTGGATCCAATGAATTACTCTGAGGAACTGGCAACATCTCACAGAATTTCCAAGTTTCTCACTTCCATAAGGGTAAGGAGTTCTGTGGAGAATAGATTCTTTTCCTGACCATATGGGACACTCAGAATCAAAGGAAAGCTTTAGTGACTATAAACAATACTGCATAGAATATACACTACAATGTAGTCTGACGTCTGTGCTGAGAATAACTTGCAGCTGGCATCTATTCTGGCTTATCATAACACCATCACAGTCAGTTGTGGAGATGAGAACCAAATGCTGAAATGTCCAATCTGGCAATAGAATCACAGTCTCTGTGTATATTTACCTTACTGAGGAAAATGCTGCCTTTTGGGTTGTGGCTGACAGCTGTGATATACAGAATGGGAATTCAAAACAGTGAAATATGACTCTGATTTTAAAGGGTGTTTAAAAATAACATACCTGTGTGAAAGTGATCTGTAAATAATTACTGTACACATCCAACTATTTCATTATTAGCACTTTGAAAGTGTCAATCCTTTCACTCTTTTATACGGTTATATCAAACACATGCTTTAAGTGTTTTAAGAAATGAATAGATTTGAAAGCAGCAGTTAAGCAATTAGTTCTGGGTTAATGCAGAAGCCATTTGGTCTAATTTATTCCTGATCTTTGGGATTTGAACCAAGACCTCTAGAGAATTGAAGACTTGGATGCTAGAAAAGGGAATGGCAGAGAGGACAGCAGACTGTCTAGTTCCCCGAGGGCTGGTCAGGCACGTTTCTAAGTTGGAAAACCCAGACTCTTCCAATGCATGCAAGTGAAATTCTCATCATGCTCCACACCCTCTTTCTTCAGCAGGTTTCCCCTAGGAAAGGCAATGTCCCCAAATGAAGGTACTTGCATTGTGAGTTGGCTTTGATCATCTGCCATCTTGTCTGTTTGTGAACCCAAGGAAAACGCAGTAGCTACAATCAGACTACAACAAACCATGCCTTTGCTGGCATTCTTTTGCTTACCTCCAATTCACTGTGTCCACTGTTTTCTGTTTTTGCAGGTACAGGAAAGTTGTTTCTAATGTGTGTGAAGGTGGAGTAGACCTGCAGCAGAACTTAGCACACCATATGTGTCCGTTGATTGCTCCCAAGGGACTTCAGATCAGCATCAGAGAAGAAAGTCTGGCTGTTAGGCCTGGGGAAGACATCACCTTCATTGTCCGACAAGAGCAGGTAGTAATGAGCATTGGCTACATGGAAGTTGAATCACTGACTTTAGGGTTAGTTTCATTCCTACCTGCTTTGCTGCTGAATGAAGATTAATTTGTGCTTGAGACAAAGATTAGTAGCTTTCTAAATACTCAAACTTGATTTCAAGTGAATAAGACAAGCCAGTAAACTCAGTGAACCTCCAAATGCTACCCGCAGAACAGGATTTGTCTCCCAGCAGAAAAGGTACTGGCTTCTTGGAAAGTCAGAGTAACTGGATTACCAAAGTCTTCTTGGGCTGAAAATTTCAACTGCTGTATCAGAGAAGAACAGAAATGCAGAGAGCATTTAATATTTGGATTTAGGTGGTTTTGAGAATCAGCCTTTCAGAAAGGAATGAGGCAAAGCTTTACAGAAATCAGCAAATAGCACAGCATAAGAATACTTATTATATATTAGTTGTGTTGCCAAAGATATGGGTGTTTTTCTGTTTATTGAGAGACAATGCCCTAAGGCTCTGACCAACAGCAGCGAGTAACTTTTGGAAGAATTGTTTGCCATGGGTTTTTTTTCTCAGGCTTGTTTTTTAGCATTAGGCTATAACTGCTCTGCTCAGGTTACCGGAGTATTGTACATCCTGGCTAACCCCACTGGTTTGCAAGATCTTGAAGAAAGTTCACACATTTTGGCAAACCTGTGCTATATAAATCAAGCACTTGGGATTTATTTCTGTAATAGAATCAAGAAGGTTACGTGCAGAACACTGGGCTGCTTAATACTTCACAGGCTTTGTGTCCCAGTGCGTACAGTGCCCCAACATTTTGTGTGGCAAGTTCTGCTGCCTTCTCTTTTTAGAGTTTGTTTGGAAATGTTTATTGTAAGCCCAGAGCATTTGGTTGCAATTTGGACTCTAATGATTTTGATTGGCAGTTTGACTTTTTTCCTGATGAAGCTTTCATGAATCTCTGTGGCAATATGAAAAACATTTAAAATTATTCACAAATCTTCAGAAAGAAGGGATCTTGAAGAGAATCCTGTGCTGTGTTTTTTAGTGAAGTCTTTGCTCCATGCATCAAAGAGGAAGGCAGATTTAGGAGAAATGTAGCAGTTTGGTGCCCTCTATGGCTAAGAATAAGATCTAAACTCAAATGTCCTGAGCACTGCTCAGGACTTAATCTGTATGACAAAGTCTATTGAGAATTCATAACACTTACTGAATTTAAGAAACTGCTCTACTACAGTGAACCAAAACATACCACTTTCTCTGGTGAACAAAATTAGTCCACTAGTTTCTGTGAATGCATGTTACTAGGTGCAGGAATACCAGACATCAAGGAGTAAAGGAAGCAGGCTTTGTATGTTTGAATGGGCAGTTTGAAACTGTCCTTAGAAATAATAATAATAAATAAATACATCATCATGGTCATAATTTTTCCTGAATTCTGTTGGCTGAATATATGAATAAATATTATTATGACAATCTCCTATTTTTTATGGAAGGGGGAACCCCAATCCCTTATAGATTTAGCTGTTTTTCCCTTTGTCACTGTTTTGCTATCTGTCCATTCTCTCTGTCTTTACTGGGTCAGGAAATAGAAATACCTTGGCGTTTTGAAGACAGCACTCTCATCTTTATGCTAGGGAAGCTATCAGAATAAAACATTAAGAGAACCTCCCTCTACTGTCTTTCAATGCTAGTTTCTGTCCCACCTGGAAAAAATATGCATGTATACTTGTTAGCATAAGAAAGAGTGAACAAGAACCATGTGCAAGCTAATGTCATCTAAACAGATTCCACTTACTAACACATTGCGGGCAAGGAGATATCTCTTTTGCTTTAAAATTTAATAACATATTATCTCCTCTGCTAAATTCTACTCTTCTGTTGTCAAAAGAAAGATGTTATTTGGAAAAAAACTATTCACAGTGAAGAGGCTTTCACAGTCTATTATGTGTCTTGAAGTATGGTGCTTAGGTATTTGATAATCTTACAGGCTTCTTATTATGGGTATTTTTTACATTATAAGAATGTTCTTTCATGTGGTAAAACATGGAAGAAAATCATCCACACTGCAAAATAATAAAAGGAGGAAATAATAGTATGTTTTCCTTCCTTTTGTAATGGCAGGGTACGTAAGTTCTAGGCATGATAGCTACTTTGATTTTCAAAGAATTATAGAAATACAGACTGACAGGTTGGAAGGGACCTGAAGGATCATCTGGTCCAACTTCTCTTGGCAAAAGCACAGGCTAGAGAAGATGCCCAGCACCTGTCCTGCTGAATCTTAGAACTGTCCAACTCTGGGTAAATCACCAGTTTCCCAGGAAGATTATTGCAATCGCTGATTGTTGTCATTGTGAAAAGAATTATATTAGTGCTGCCTTTTAGGATTAAATTTTGAAATAAAGCAATTTCAGAGAGTGGCTTTTGGAGAAATGAAGTGACTTTTGAATACTTCAGTGTCAATCATTTTCTGCTTTGATGGCCTTTCATGTCACTTGACCAGCATATGGGTGTACACATTCCTTTCCTGGAGGCAAGGAAGTTTTTTAAATCAGTACTTGTGTTTTCACAACAAAGAGGCTTTTCTACGAAGCCTGGCCCTGAGGCCTGTCTGAATTGCACGGCTGTGATGGCCATGTGCTCTGGCAAGCAAGCAGGAACATCCACACTGCTGGAGATCAAGGAAGCAGGGCCGCTCACTCAGACAGTGCTGCCAGTAGTATTGAGGAAATGTTGCTGCTCACAGCTAAAACAAATTTTCCTTTGACTGCATCCAAATCACCAGTCCATGTGGCACAGCCCTGATTTCGTTCTTGAGCAGCCACGCCACGACAACATGAGTGATGGGCATGTTTGTCCTCTGACAGTGGTATCAGTCTTGTGGTGCTTTGGGCCTGAATTTAGGAGCACAGTGTCATTTAAAGGAGCACTTAGCAGAAATGTGATGAATTATAAATTCCATGAGATGTTTGACATGACAGAATTATTTGACTGGACTTTTAAACCGTTTCCCAAACTCAGCTCAGTGATCTGCTTCATTAGGCATGCAGCTAATTTTGCACTAGAGCGTGTTAGTTCTTGGCATGCTGGTAGCTCAGTGTAACGCTCTACAACTCTGTGTGAAGATCCCAGCTTGGGTCTTAAAGGTTGACGCTAAGAAGGTGTGGCTGGAAGGTGCTGTGAAGAATGTCTAAGCCAATTAATTTTGCTTTATAATTGCAAAGGCTAGAAGCTCGTGGGATGAGTAGTAAATTGCTAAAATAGCAATGTTCAGTTGTTTACAATCGCATGAGCATCACTTTGGAACCTGGGGCTGCCCTGCACCATTATGTTACGTAATGTCCAGCTGCATTAAGAGAAGAGTGATGGTTTCTGTGCCGTACAACTTGGTTAGTGGTCTGGGGTATATAATTTTAAGGTAGCACCTTGCAGTGTAAACTTGGTATTGTCTCTATTAGTGCACACAGCATCTGTTGCACTAACGTCATTGCCATGGCTGTAGTGGTTTTACTGCAGCTGTTGCAATTGGGTCAAGATGTCTGGGGCTGAAAATGCTGTTGTGATTCCATAAAAGGTTATAAACATGTGTCCTGTCTATTTTGGTTGTGGCCATTTAAAATATTTTTGATGTAATTTCCATTTAGGGTGATGTATTGAGTACCAAATACCAGGTGGATCTTGGGGACGGCTTTAAGGCGATATATGTGAACCTGACGATGACTGGAGAGCCCATCCGTCACCGCTACGAGAATCCTGGGATTTACCGCGTGTCGGTGAAGGCTGAGAATGTGGCTGGGCATGATGAGGCTGTGGTGTTCGTCCAAGTCAACTGTAAATCACCTCTTTGGTTTTCTTATTTTCACCACTGTGTGAAAACCTCATGTCGGCTGTGAAGTAGGAAAGAAAATTACTAGTCACAATTAGGAGAAAACATTTTTTTTCCATATCCTCGTGCAGCCTTGCAGGGTTGTATGTTGCTAATGCAGAGGCTTGTAAACCTAATGCAGTAGAAGGTCAGGATTAATTTTGTTTGGATTTGGCAGGAGGATGGTTTATTAATCTTTTAAATAACAAGCTTGCCTCAGAACAAATTTCAGGTTTGATCCATCTTCCTGATTCAACACCCCTTGTCATCCTTAGCAGCTAAAACTTAATACTTCAAGCTATGTCTTTTTAAAGCTTCTTGGTGCAGTGTAAAGCAAGTTAACAGATGTGTTGGGAAACATAGGAGCTCTTGTATGATTTTTAAAAATAGCCAAAATCTCAGTGGTTCTAAATTTAAATTTTAGGTAGTTAATTCTCACAGAGCTTTAAATGGTGCTAGGATATAACTTTATGTTTGCAGGCAGTATTACTTGACTTATACTTCTCTTCCTCTCCTTAATTAAGACCAAAAAACCCCAATCAAACAGATATAAAATAAAAAATAGCACAGCCCAGGGAATATCATGCACCATTGCTAGCTTAATGTACCTCAGTTATCTCATAACTGAAATGAAGAAGAAAACTCAAAAGTGGAACTGATTTTTCCTCTTCCTTTGAGACTCAAGACAGCTATTGCCTGTTTTCAGATGTGTCAAAAATTCAGAAACAAGAAGCATCAAAGGAAAAGATACTCATCTTGCATTCTCCAGGTGTCTGTTTCCGTCTGTTGTGAGTGGTGTGTCTTCCATCCTAATCCCAAAGCAATGGAAACCACTGGAGTCATATACCAGGTTGTGCACAGAGCCATGTGCTTTGTGTCAGCTTGTCTAGTGACTGCTGATATTTATGTATTTTGCTTGTCAGCGTCCTTGTGTTCAGAGTTTCCAGTTCTGCTTTGATTAGCAGATGAACCCAAACACATTCATGCTAAAGACCAATCTCCTGTTAATATCAAGCAGAGAGAATCAGAATCAAATTTTACACCTCAGTTTCATTATCTCTTTCTTTGTTGTTTGTTTTTTAAATCATTTGACAACTCCAGAGAGCTCAGATAAATTACTTATGGCTTCACTGTTACGTTTTAGAAGCTTCTAGGTGCTGAGGAGTAGGCAGAGAAACCGTAGAGCTGTATAAGCAACAAACAGGAAAAAACTCTGTGTGACATCCTTCTCTCCAAGAATAACTTCTAACCCTTCAGAGAATGACAAGCAGTAGCAAGCCCTGATGGAAAGCAGACGACTTTCTCAAAGCGTGCTTTTAATATGGCCTATGTTAGGATAAACAGCAAAACTAAAAGATGTTGATTTTCTTTCATGCAGCAGATTTTCAAATTGCAGAAGCCAGAGTAATTTTACACAAGTAAATGGCTGCTGCATTAAGGGGGCTTTGGTGCTGAAGTGCAGAGGCAGCAGAGCACTGAGTCAGATGTGATCCCTTCCTGAGCCTGCCCGTGGATGCTGCACAGGGGCTAGCAGACTCATGGAAGTGTGTTACACAGCCTGCTTGAGTAAATGCTTTCCATGTGATTTGCTCTGTTTAATTTTTTTAGGTAAATTACAAGATTTGAGGAAATTAGTTGGCACTAATTAAACTGCAATTTCTACATTCTAGTGAGACGCTAATAGCCATTAAGGGACATTTTTCTCTATGGAATACCATGGAAGCAGGAATTTGTGTAGAATCCTGCTTTCAGGAGTCAGCAGTCCCCAACTGATGTATTATTCCCAGGGAATTTTTTCAGAGGCAAATGGTAGAGGAAATATTTTTCACTTCTGCCAGTTTGCTATGGGATACTCTGTAATGCAGGACAATTATAAGAATTTTGGCCTGTCATCCAAATTATATTTTCTGATCCAGATTAAACAATCTTTCTAATGAACTGCAAGAGAAATTAGAGCAATCCTAAAGCATAAATATGAGTAGGCAACTGTAGAGGCTCAAGAACTCAGAATAAAAAGAACTGAAGAAGAACTACATACGTTAATACATATGCTGCATGCATTTTATTTTTCTTGAAACCATGACCTTTATAGTGTGGAAGTTTGGAAACTACTGAAATTTTAACTTAGTTAGATAGAAATCATGTAAGTCAACTTCAGTTCTAATTGTACACACTTAAGGGTGCTATGAAACATGTTCAAATGCATTATGGAATTGTGTGACAGAGACAAGCAGAAGGATTTGCAGTAATTATTCTCAGCTCTTTAATATATAGAAACAGCAAACTTGAAATAACAGTCGTCATTAAAGTACCAAACACTTGGCCTCTAAAAATTTTGAAAAAGAAAGTAATCTCCTTCAGGAACAAAAGCACATCTGAAAGTGAGTAGTTTCCTCTGTGAAAACACAAATTTATGGCAAAAGCAAAAAAGTTTTTTAGATCCTTCCAGGAGGAAAATCTCTTTCTAGGAGGAACAAATTTAATGAAATTCCTAATATTTCTGAATTTTCTTCAAGACACTGGCAACAGGAGAAGCATTTTTACTCCTCTGGAAGCTACTGAAAGCTTTGTTAAAGCACCTAACATGTCTTGAATTCATGTAGGTGGTTAAAGAGTTATTGGGAAAAATGCAGAGTGAAAGTAGAGCCTTACATTCAGATGAAGCAGCACACAGACCAGGTGAAGTGAGGTGGAAAAGGAGGTTGGACAACTCGCTCTCAGAAGTTCAGTCAGTTTAGTCAAAGTGAATTAGAGGTAAACAAGCAATGACTCAGTTCCTGGTACAAAATAAGAGAAATACTTCAGACCAATGTTAATTAACTATAAGTTTGCACTGAGGTGAAAAACCTTTGAATGAGTTAAAAGATATTTAGAATGGAACAAAAATGGATGGGTTAGTATTCATTCTGTGTAGTGATTGAATGTTGGGCTGTACAGTGGTTTCGTATCCCAGGTAGTTGGTGCAGGTGAAGAAGTTAAGAAATTCTAGTTATCACATTCTAGTTATCACATTAAGAAGCTTTTACCTTCAGACATTCTGATGAAGATATACTGGGAACCCTTTGAGGGAGAGATTTTCTTTCAACATAGTTATCGTACTGTGAAACAGCACAACGCTAGTAAACACAACACTTATAAGCAGATGAAACTGTTGTAATGATGCATTTCTTTTAAACAAATAATAATGTTTATGGCTTTGGTAGTTCAGAAAGGAATAAACTTACTCTAAGGCACATTTTGGAGTACAGAGGTTATTTATTTTGATTTGCAAATAAATGCTCCCCTGATGTACACATCTATTTTAAAGAATGCATTAATGAGAGTTTTTGTGTGGTGTGAGCCTAACAGCTGATATTTTATAATGAAAATGAGTAGTCAGCAGCATTCTTTCTCAGTTTTCTGCTTTTCCCTTAGCAATTTGAGATTTGTTAGATTTCTATTTGTCTGATCTTTTGTTACTAAGTTAAAAAAAAAAGCTGAGATTGCCTTTTCCACTTTTTAACTGGAGTATTTGCTTATGTGTTCTAGCATTGGACATGAATGAAAAGAATGGGCATGAGAGAAGTGCATTTTGTTGATCTGTCTTATTGCTTTAAGATTTTGTTTGGGGGGTTTTGGGGGGATGTTTTTTGGTGGAAGTGAGGTCTTTCCAATTATGTCCATAGCTTTCAACATAGATGTAAAAGAGGGGGGAAGGGAGGGAGGGAAAAATATATTCAAGACTTTATGGTGAGCAGGTGAGAGGCTTTTGGGGAAGGAGGTGTTAATAAATTGATGGATTCTTGTTCAGTGATATTTTTGGAACTTTGTTCAGCTCCACTCCAGGCTTTAAATCTAGAAGTGGTTCCAGTCATTGGGAGAAACCAGGAGGTGAACCTGACAGCCATCATACTGCCTAAGAACCCTAATTTGACAGTTTTCTACTGGTGGATAGGAAACAATCTTCAGGTACACAAATGATTTTGACTGAGATTATTTCAATCACTTTCCAATAAAGGTTGTCCCTTTCTTTCAATTTCTAAACTGTTTCCTCGGGGGGTGGGGGGGAACAACTACATCATTACCTGTGAAAAAACCCCAACTTCTAGAGGGGGATGGATTTGGGATCATAACTGGTGAATTATGAAACTTGGATTTATGCACTTCCAAGCTAATAATGTGAGCGATGTAAATTAAAATGCTGAACAAATATATATATATAGGTTTGGGTTTTTTTTCATTGTATAGATAAATATTTTCTGGGAGTCTAAAATAATATCAAAAATAAATGGGATATCTTAAAAGATATTGAAACATTGAGACCACTCAAACAATCTAGTGCTATTCATTTGGGGATCAAAGTCTATATAAACATGTCCTAGAGCATTAAATATCCAGGTGTTTCTATTGGGAATATTTATTGTGTAGCTGGGTTAATTTCTTTTAAGGTAATTCTTTCAATAACAGATAAGTAAAATATTTTCTTTATGAGGCAGACTAAGTGTGACAGAGGAATGCTTCAAATAAGTGCAGTGAACTTCCTTCTCGTGAATGTGCTGTCTACCATAATCCCAGCCTGTATCTGTTCATCATTATTGACTTTGCCATTGCTAGAACAGGCACTGTGGGTCTTGTGAAGGGCTTTGTAATTCATAAGGATGTGGTCAGGGAACAGAGTATCTCAGCTCCCCCTTAGAGGTTACTGTGGGCTGGTGCTCTAAGCTGACAGCATTAATCCTTTTGACCCTGACATACCCTACATTTTTTGAGGCAAATGACTTGCTTCATATAATCTTGTAGAGATTGTTGAGTCTCCCTCAGACTCCATTAATTTTAGTGGGATCGGACTGAAAACCTAATACTCAACCGATCACTCTAAAAGAAATATTTTCCTCATCTGGCTGCTATTCTGATTATAAAGAATCCTTTTAAGGAAAGAAAAAATCTATATTGAAAATTGTAATTGATCAATTTGATAAAATATTTAAAAAATTAAAATTTATGTGAAATTTTTTTTTGTGATATTTGCCTCTTCAGGCACTGTTCTCATGGTTCTTGCTGAAGTTCTGTTTTCAACTGTTCTTTGTTTTTTTAAAGCCACTGCTTACATTGGAGAGTTTTCTGGTGACAAAGTTTGCTGAGACAGGTGATGTCAGAGTTACAGTGCAAGTTTCCTGTGGGAGCTCTATGCTTCAGGACTCAAAAGTTGTCCACGTTTCTGGTGAGACATTAGTCTTTTTCATTTTTTTGTTTCATATGTATTTTTATTGGACCTCTAAAACCAGTCCTGGCACAACTGAACCTATTGTAAAATTATATCTAATGCCAGATTTAGTTGTTAAAATTAGAGGCATGAACTGTCACTAAATAACTCCACAAAGCTGAACAGTGGGATTGTATGGGAGGCTTAATCTCAAACATTTTGTTTCCTTTGCTTATTTTAAATGTTACTGTGGTTCCCAGATGTTATGTGTGTTTAAGTACTATTTTGGCCTGTGACTAGAAAGTTTTCCAGAATTTGTAAGTAAAGTAGTCTAAATACCTCTGAAAAAAAAGAAAATTTAGTTGCGTATATATTCTCAGCATTGAAAACTGTGTCAAGTAATTGCCTTTTATCACAATATGTCACTGTTACCTTGATGTTTATCTGAGATTTTGGATCAAATATAACTCTGCTGTAATTATTAAATAACCCTTCAGCTCTTGTTCAACACTGTGCCCTGGTGTGGCTTTTTTGTGTTTTATAATGTGGTGACAAGGAATAATATACTGTGGAAAATGTAGTGCTGGGAAATTATTTACATTTGTATTTGTGCTGTCACATGTGGGAATTGTGATAAGTGTAAAAGCTTTTATTTTAATGCAGAGCTAAAAGCCTTCAGATATCATGCAATAGAAGACGTGATACATTTCTATTGTCTGAAGAAGATTCTGTTATTTTTGCTTTTAGTATACTTACTAGTTTAAAATGATGGCAAAACCCCCACTTATGCTAAATGGAGCTTTTATGAACCTTCTCCTTTTCTAAGATAAATGGATATAACATTTATGCTACCATTTAGAAATGCGTCAGCTTTTTTAGAGGTCTTCAGGAGTATAACCCTCTTAGTATGACTACATTGATGGCTTTGTCAGTCCAGTGCTCCATTTGCCAATCCTGATATCAAGAGCACAAAAGTACTGGCCATCTGGAAAATAAAGAAATTTTTTGAAAAAGAAAGCCACGTTAAAATAAAATTCTGTTGGAAGTATTGGGGGCAGGCAGGTTTGACTTGTGCATTCCAGAGGTTCTCTATCTCTGCTTTGCAATAAGTTCCCCAGGTTTTCATCCAAGGATCCTGTAGGGAAAAATGGAAGATTTGAGAGACTACTTTGTGAGGATCAACCTATTTCTAGTATTTCAGATATTTTTGACAATATCCAGAGAAATACTGTGGGTGTACCTTTGTTTTATTTTTTCTTCAAAGAGGACAATAGTTAGCCTTTGTCATATAATTTCTGTTCTTATTTTCATATCTGATCTATGGAGTAAAGTATTCATTTTATATGGAAAACAGAAACGTGTAGCGGACAAACTATTGTTGACCTAGGGGGGAATTATTGGGAACATTATGACCCCAGAGCATATATGTAAATTTCCTTTGTTTGTGTCTTTTTCTTCCTCCTTTTTTAGTCTTTAGGCACAAATTTGATGATGTTGATGAAAATACAGAAAGAAATTGAATGCCTGACAACAGAGAGCAGTGGGGGTCCTAGATACTGCAGTGCTGCGCAGCAAAAAGTGCTAAATACAGATTTTTACCTTTTAGTTCTACCAAACCCTTTTTGCAACCTAGTTTATTTCTTGCTGTTTCTGTTTGTTTTTCTAGAACATTTTCATGTTCTTCCTCTGACGTTTACTAAGCAGCTGGACATGTACAACCCCGACATACCGGAGTGGCGGGAAGACATCGGGCGGGTAGTGACGCGACTTCTTGCAAAGGTGCTCTTTCAGATTGGTCGTAAAACGTTCCCTCGCCAGCTGTAAAGCTTGAAGGTTAAGTTAATACCTTCTCATTTAGAAGGTATTTTAAAATGGAGGCAGAGCAAAATAATAAAGTGAACCTCATGAGCCACATTTCAAGCAAGTTTGAGTCTAGTGTCACTTTTAAGTGCAAGCTGTGGATGATGATATTGTAACACAGACAGTTTAGGTCTAACACAGCCTAATTGGCAATTAATGCTAAATATTGCTCTCTGGGATTATGGATAGACATATTAACAAATACTGCTGACTTCAAAGCAGGAAGAGTTAAGTAGCTTAAATGTGATAGATTTAGAAGCTAAGCAATGTGTAATATAAAAGACATCATCTTTGAGTAAAAACAAAGCAGAAAGTAAGAATTTTACTATGCTGGTTCTGTAACTTTGAAAATTATGTATAACATATAGACACATAGTTTGTACAGCTGTTTTTCTAGAGCGTGTTCACAAAAGAAATGTGGATTGGGAACAGCTGAATCCTGTAGGTTAAATCAAATACAAGCTGTGCAGAAGTGCTGTGGCATTAGATCACCTCATGGGAACTTTGAGCTCGAGAGCTGTGCTCTTCAGGTACACACCCTGCCAGCAGCTGAGGGTGCACAAACTGGCTTTTGTAAGGGCAGTAGCACGGAGGTACAGCTTGATATTGTTTATAAAATATTTTCATTTTAAATCACTTTACTTTTCCCGAATTTGCAATCATGGAAGTCAAGTTCTAAACTTTTTGACGTTATAGAATTTCCTGGCTTTTTTTTTTTTTTTTTTTTTTTTTTTTGAGATTCTTATCAAATGTCAAATTAATTTCTTGCTTTTATCAGCTTTAACCTATTCCATAACCAGCGTCAGCCAAAAAATATTTTACTCCCTTATAAACTAGCTCTTGCATTTTAATAATTAGTAAAACATTTGTCAAAGTGTATGAACAATTTATTGGAGTTTCATAATCTGTTTGAGGAAGGCTAAGGAAAGTGCCCAGGTCATTAGAATTGTGTGGCTGCACTGTACAAAACATGGAGAAATTTGGGACTAAAAGCCAAATTTGCACAAACTGTTTTACAAAGGAATGTACTTGACTCACATTTCAGTATATTTATGTTTGGCTTTGTTCATGTTTCAGCTTCTAGTGGAATCCCCTTTAAATATTAAGGACCTGAACACCAAAGTCTAAAACCCATACGTGGAGTTACTTATGTATTTTATATAAAACACAAAGTGTGCTGTCCTGTCATTTGCCAGATGCCTTTGCTGTCTTCACAGGAGACCAATATACCTGAAGAAACACTCATGACTGTTGTGAAGCCTGGTCTGCCCACAGCTGCTGACTTGCATGTGCTACTACCAGCAAATCAACCAAAAAAGAAGAGAAGCATAACTAGTGATAAGGTAACCAGAGCAATGCCCGTCTGCCTAGGACAGTCTTCATCCTGTTTTGCAATAGGGGGCTGTTCTCTTATTGTCTCTACATGAAATTAAGAGGTGATCCCTACCTAGGTAAAGATCTCACTCCCACCTGAGAAGATACATGTGAATGCTACAGCAACTATATGTGCTATATTTGACAGTGTGCAGACCAGCATAATCTATTCTTTCTGGTGTTAGTGTATTTCTGAAAAATATTTAAAATAGGTCTGCCTTTTAAACAGAAACAGCAGTGATGCATGTCGTTCTGTGAGGATCCAGTAGAGCAAAGAGTCTCTGCACTGTCTTCAGAAGGAAATTGGATTTCAGGTCCAAAAAAAACCAGAACCTTAGTAGCTGATCCATAATGTAAAGAGCATCAAGCAAGTATTTTCTGCCCGTGTAAAAAAATGTCCTTTTCAATTGGTAAGAAACAAATATAGTGAACACAGGAATGAAAATCAGACATTAGTTTCTCCCTAGTTGTTTTCACACCATGTTTCCTCCATAGTAAAGGACCTTATGCCAATTGAAAAGCAGAAGACTGCTTGGCACTTACAATTTATTATATTCATCCTTTTGCTGTGATAAAGCGGAAACAGATCCCAGCTCTGTGCCTGTACCTTGCAGTTCATGTCCTGCCAGTTACAAAGATTCAGTGTAAGGTATCCTTAATTTTGAAGGGCATTTTACAGCTTTTTAGGACAAGGTCATGGTCTCCAAAGAGCTGGAGAAGGAGATAAGACAAAGCTCTTCATATTAACATAAACCAAATAGATTGTGTTTGGAGGTCATGGGATATTCTTTGGAAGGTCCAAAGGAGTAGGTTGAAGTTGTCCAAGTACTTGAACAGGTGTCTATCATTAAAATGCACAGACTATGGTGTGAGTGCACAAAGTTTTCTGCTTTTTTGGCAGAAACCCTTTCTGTTCTCCCCTGAGAATTCCTGCGAGTCTGAATTCCTGATTATGTTGCAGGAAATAGTTAATTTTAGCAGGTTGTTTCTTTTGTAGAGAGCCATTCATGAATTAAGGCTTTCAGCCAGGGGAATATTACCACTTCAAAATTATTTGAAACTTTCCATTTCTTGAAGAAGCAAGGTGAAGCTTCTAAAGGAAATTCCTTATTCTGAGCCCATGTGGAATGGATGTGTTCAATAAATTAAGGAAACTAATGGTGATAGATTCTTTTGGTTGTACAAACATTTTACTTCAGTTCAAAGTGTTATGCGTATTAGTTCACTTTAAATATCAATTTCTATTTTAGTGCTGTGCTTCAAGGCATCTTAAAGAGTATCATCACTTAAAATCAATGCTGTCTCAAGGTTTTTCTCATGTTTGTATATGAAACATCACGTGAGTTACTTTAAAGCATAAAGAGGAGCAATCACATGCTGCAAATGATTTGGAAAAGCTTCCATTCAGTGGGGCTATCGGGATATCACAGTAGTGTAGCAGAACACAGTTTTGTAATTGGTTCTCCAGTAAGACCTTTCAAAGGTTTGCTGAAACTAGAGAAGCACGGGAAGGGGAAAGTAATTGTATAACTTGGAGAATAGGTGTACATTTCTGACATTGTTAGGATGAACCAGGTCAGACCCATGGTGTCTGGGGCTGGAGCAGGAGCAAGGGAGACAGGAGCAATTACAGCAGCCCGTGCTAGGCAGTGATAAAAAGTCAGGTACACCAGTCTCACATCTCAACACTGATTGTTTTATGGAGTACAATCCTGTAGAGATGGACAGCCAGTCTTCTTGTGGCAGCTGCCTACATTTCTGTTTTTATAATATTGCTAATGGATGTTACTTTAGCTATTGATATGTGCATATAAATTTGTTGATTTAGACTTAAACAGTGCAAATTTTGATAAAACGTGTTATATCAGAATTGATTGTGACTCGAGAAAGATCCTGAAAATATACCCTATATAAATAAACTTGGGAGCAATAGTTTCTAGTAAGTCAACAGGAAAATACTCATGCTGTCATATGTTAAAAGATTCCTTACATTCTCTTCTGTTACTAGAAGGGAATCTTGAAGGTTTTCATCATGAATCAGTGGAAGGATGTGCTTTGTCACACTGCTCGTGCCAGTTCTCAAAATCAGTGTTGTGACACTTTTGTGAGGACTCAGCAATGCAGAATGTTTTCTGCACATTTGGAGAAAGTGTCCCTGAAACCCTTAACTTAGACATAGTTATAGAATGTCTTCCCTTAAAGAGAACCTCTTTGTGCTCAGCTGAAAACCTTTTAGATTTGGAAATATTACATTATTTCAGAAAGATTAAAGGCAGTAATTTCTTGCTCAGGCAGAGAACACCTGCTTGCTGGAGTTTTTATTGGTGCTTTACATGGAGTGTTGGGATGTGGATGCTCTTTATTAGGTTAGTCATGTAGAATAGGAGTCATTACTGATAAAAGTAGCCATCAGTAACAAAGATGGTGAGTAAGCTGTCAGTGCAGTAGGAGGAGCCCTTTGGAAAATTCTGAAATTTGATTGCACTCTGACAAGAGCCCTTTTTGTTTCAAATATATGCAGGGAGAAATAAAAGCTGTGATTTAACCTGCTTTCAAGAACAGAGAAATTTCAAAAGCATTCCATTCTAATTATTGACACCAGAGAAGACTTGGTTGCTTAATTTATGCACATCTATTGCATGCCTAATGTCAGGTGGGATGAGTCCAGTTGAAAGAGTCAATTAAAGTGCAATTAAACTATAATCTGGAAGGCAGGGGCTCTGAGGAAGATTTCTATCCAGACAAACTACTTCGGGAAAATTCTCAGTGAGTTGCTTTGGCAAAAAGAGAAAGTCAGAACCCAAGATGTTTAAATGGGTAAGAGTTTGAATAGTGTCATTATTTTCCATTCTTTGACATTCTTATAATGCAGAAGCCATTGTGTTCACATGTTCAAGTATTGTCATTGTAAAGGATGTAGAAAAAGAAGATGGAAAATTCAAATGCTGGTATAAGAACCTTAACTTAGGAAGTCTAGAGAGGAGCTCCAAAGACTGCATTTGTTTTTTATAAAGTTGGAGAGGTGGCAGCACCATGCTCAACAAATACCTTGGGGCAGAAAAAAAGCCCCCATAAGCACTGTAAAAAACATCAGTCTATCAGTGAAATAAATAAGCCAGAACCTTTGGCTGGATTCACATGAGATTCAAATTTTTGACCTGAGGACATATTGTTCATATAGATTTGGGTACGAATCCAGCAGTGGGGAGTTAAATAATGAACAAATCTTAATCACTAAAGCAAAAACCACAGCAAATGTTGAGTTCCTTAGGAACCTGCCAGGAAAATATAAAGAGTCAAAAGTTATGGAGCTCAGAAATTTCACTTACTGGCTGTAAGTCAGATTAACGTAAAGTAGTTGTCTCTCTTGCACCATGAACACTTGAATGAACCTGGATTGATGCAAAGAAACTTTATCTGATTGATAGCAGCCTCACTTTAAAGCCTCCTAATCAGTAGAGTTGTCATATACATTATCTTTTCAGGCTTTAGGCAACAAGATAAATACTTAGGAGCTATCTGCTGTAATTGTCTTGTGAAATAACTGAAGCCATGCTCATTTCACCCTTACGTTCAGTCATTCCCACATAAAAAAATGTAATAAAGTCAGTGGAATGGCTTCAGAAGTTAGATATTCCTCAAAAAGAATGATGATATTTGAACTTTTGTATAGTGTCTGTCCATAATATGAGAGGGACTACAGGGATTTTTATCCATTATGCTTCAAAAGCTTGTCAAAGAGGAGCACCATAATTGATAATATCATAAAAGGAGTTACTTGTGAAGGTTTCATGAATATAGAGCAAATTTCTAATTTGGCATCCTCTGGGAAGTCGTGTCCCAAATTATAAGGCATAGAGTATAAAACTAGATTTGATCTTTTAGAAAATTGACCATGTTGAAGACACAAGCAAGTAGAAGGTATAATTCAGGCAATTTGTCATCTGGGGTTAGGATGTGATGGTGTATTTAATAGTTCTGCTCCATAAAAGTATGAGAGACCATATTTCACTATGCTCTTTCCACTGGAGTAAAATGGGAGGAATACTGATTTTTTTCCACATGGATGAATGTATATATTTCTATGGAGTATTGTTAAAAATTAGCTATAAATGGAATTCATTCCATTATAGGTAAGGTGGTGAGGTAAATTATGACATGCAGTTCATTATTAAATAGCAGTTACTTTTCATAGCAAGAAATCCAAAGTGACATCACAGGTTTTTTTCTGATAGGTGAGAAGAATGGGGAGTTTGTAATATGGATTATGCATTGCGTGAGTTATGAGCCAGGTAAACCCAAAAGCACGTGCGAATTACTTGCTGTCTGTCACATATTGGGTAAACATAAAGACTTGGGTAATCAAAAAGAAAGATTTGGCTATAAAATTTTGACATTTTCAGCTTTTATGTCTTCTGGAGTTGTGCTTGATTTTTAAATACTGAATTTCTTTTAGATTTCAGCTTATCATTGACAAGTGCTTTCACCATTTAAAGAACCAGAGGTTTTCCTTTTTAAAACATTGAGTGTCTCAAAGTGGAACAGAGCACAAGACATCTGACATTCTCTCTGTTGTATTTTCAGAGAATAGCAGCTATAAAGCAGGCCCTGAATGCACACAACATCAGTTTCTTTCTGAGGGGAGGATACTGGGTCTTAGTGACTTTAGCTGACTCCGGTTCAGGTAAATATATTAAAAAAGCTATCAACAGACCATCTTTTGGATGCCGTATTGAGTTCTATGAATTTAAGGAGAAAGACTTCATATCAATATATATGTGTACATATAACACATACGTATATACTTACTTGGTACTTGTTACATGTAAATAAGCACACACAAATATATGAGTATATATATGTTAATATATATATACACATACGCGTATATATGTACACATTTTCATTTGGTCGTTATTAACAATCACAACCAAATAAATATTTTTTGATGTTTCCATTTTGTCATACCTCACGATCTTTATCATAAGCTTCTTGCTTTCTCTGTGTAACCACAACATAAAGTAAATACCTCCATTGTACAAAATAGTGCCCTGAAGGAAGAGCCAATCAGGCTTCAAAAAACTCATTTGGTGATCTAAAGGTACTTCAGGCTGCATTGGCTGCTAAGAAAGCAGAGCTTCTTTGGAGACATTGAAATTATATTTTAACCAGAAAGTCAAGCTTTGACTTGAATCTTTTATTAGAATGTCCTGTAATTTTTGTTTGTGTATTATCTCCCATATTATATCCTTCTTTATTAATTTCAATGTGTTGTGGGAGAACAGCTTTAGCCAGCCACAATCAATTTATGTAAATGCTAGTGTGATATTTTATCTGTCAGCTCTCTGTAGAAGACAAAGCTCTTTTATCTAGTTGCTAATGTAGAATTGTGTGACAGTCTCACTGTGGTACCTTGTCTGATGTAAAGGGCTGACATTCGTTTGCCAGCACAAAAGGGATTGAAAGAAGCCCATGTTCATTCCAGCCTTTACCAATACATGACCTTGATGAGTTCATTTGTTGTTCGGAGCCTTGGTTTCTCCGTCTCTGAAATTAATACAGCCCTGCCTTTGCAAAGCATGTACTTAGGGTGTGTGATCATTTACTATGATAACTTTAGATTCCCAGAAAAAAACCCAAACAACCACTGAGTAGGCAAATAATTAAATCTTCAGGACCTTGGGTCCTGTTTGTTGCTTTCTTTTTTTAAAATGGGTTCTCTGTCCTTCAGTCACAAGTCACCAATTAATTCTGTGGTTTTGCCTTTCTGAAAAAGCCACAGATGGAGTGAAAAGAAGAGGTTGCAAAAATAACAACCAATGTTTTTGACCTGATAATTAAATAGAAAAGAACACTCAAGAATGTGAATGATGTGGAAGGGGACATCCAAAACTGTTCCTTTATTTTGTGTTTCAGACTCTCAGAGGATTGGAGGAGGCAGTGGCTACTGGGCTATTGTGGTTCTCTTTGTTATTTGTCTAGTTGCAGTTGGGGCCTTCATCCTCTACAAGTTCAAAAGGCAAGTAAATCTTAATCAATATATGCATTTTAAGAATTAGATTTATTCATAGATTAGCAAGAGAGAGTTTTTTATTTGAAAAGAAGATTTCTTGAAGAATTGCAAGAAGTACACCAGTTTGAAACTCATGTTTTTCTGAACTTTTCAAGACATCAAGGTACTGCACTGATTCTTGTTTCACTTGCTATGTTCCAAGATAAATATCAACAATATGGGAACTATGGAGAGTTTGTTCAGTTTGTGTAAATAATACCATCAAGAATCAGAGCTGAACTAAAATATTATTCCTGATTAATTCCATTCTCATTACTCCTAACAGTTATGAATAAGCTAAAACTATCAGGACACAGAGAGCATCTGCAATGCTGATTTGCTTTAAAAAGTAGTTTTATCAAAGCATGTAATACTCTGGGGCTTCTCTTTGCACACATTACATTTTAATTGCTGAGGCAATGCCATGGAGAATGACTGACAGAAAGAGATTAGCGTTAATTTGGCACTAGAGTGTGTGGAGCGAAGAACTATTTATGCAAACTGCCTTTATGTGGAGCATATTCTCAAAACTGAGCCATGCCAGCCTTGGACAGTCCAATATATCTTTAGTCTGCAATTGATTTTAATCCGAGCTGCTGTGCAATTTAAATAATTTGTTCTTGTTCATGGGACAGTGTTATCATTGTCTCTCCTACTGGTGTGCCTGTATCTCTGGGCATTCAGAAGCTGTTGGGTTTGAGCATTCTGGAAACAAGCCTTCATCATCATCATCACCATCCTCATCAGCTCCTGTTGTCCTTCCTCAGTGAGGATTCATATTGATTTGCCTCATTTTTTAAAGGGTGATTTCTATTTTAAATAAATATAAGTTTATAGAACTAGGAGCACCATTATGTTTGTAACAGCAGTAAATGTAGCTAGCATTAAGTAAGAGTTTGTATTTTTATGTCAGTAGAGAAAAACCCCTTTTCCTTCAAGAACCTAAGTTTTTTAGAGTTCATAGTGACTGATTGCTTTAAAGGACAAAGCACAGAATACTGTATCAGACTGTCTACAATGGAATAAAAATCCATTTTGCTATTTTAGGTGCCTGAAGCGAGGAAAAACATAAAAATGGTTGATGTGATGTAATTATATTATTTCAATAGCATTACAAGGGAGGATTTTCTGTTTGTAGTTTGGATCATAAAATTTCCTTATGATATCTTTTAAAAGCTATCTGATTTATATCTTTTATTAGCTCTTAAATGAGAGCAATTAAATACTAGACACAATTACTGAATGGTAGAAGAAGTACAAAATATTCAGGAAAGGAATAAAAACATATTCTTCCTTGAGTTCTTTCTAAAATGCCCAATGAACCATTGCTTTAGAAGTAGAGCTTTTATTAAGGAGGAAAATATAGTATAATTTCCAAGTTGTGAACTTTAATGTCTCTCACACTTCTGTATGTAATTTGTATATTTGTATATAATTTGTGAAAATCATTTGCATTTACATTTGGAGGGAGGTAATTTAGATGCAAGTGAGGACTACTGTGAGATATATTCAAAAGTTTGTCAGTAGCCTAAAACCTGCTGTTGGCATTGATGAATGACCATGCAGTAGTATTCAATTTTAGCCTGTATCTTATCTGTTTCTGAGATATTTGAAAGAATTATTTTTAAATATTCCTGCTAAGCTTTTGAAAAATGACAATTTTTTTTTTGTTGCATCCTTCATTTTCAATTTCTTCTTCAAAGAATATTGAGCGCCTAATCAGTGCTACGTTTCAAAAATTGCTTTTTCCCCATGAGCTCCCTGTGAACTCCTGTCCCACCCAAATCTTTAATCCATTTTAAAAAGTCTTTCCTGTGTTTATGGGGATGGTTGGAGCATTGCTGGATCCCCATGGAGTACTTGTTGGGAGTACAGTCCCTTTAAATCAGTACAGCGAGTACATTCGTTTACACACTGGTCCACAGGGACTGAGGCTATGAAATGAGTGTCCTTTATAGATATAAAAGTTGCAAGTTATAATGCACAAAGGCAGCTTTTCAATATTATATGCCTGGGTATTAAAAATTAATTTGCTGAAAGAATGCCATAGGCAATAAAATTGTTCAATTTTAGGTGATAATTTTAGAATTACTGTGGCCTATGGTAACTCAGATAACTTGGGGAAATAAAAATATTATTTAAGGCCACAGAGAAATTACAGATGTGTAAAGTGTTGAAATGATAATACTGTCCATAATTATGATGTATGATTCAGAAACCTAAGGAGGAGATGGAAGACATTTGGTGGTGCTTTCCCTTCATTCATGTAGATTATTTGAAGGGTTAAAACTCCTTTTTCCCTACATCAGTGAAATTTTTTTTGATCCTAGTTTTATCACTACACTGATTGGGTCTACAGGACCTGCAGCTGGCATTGGAGCACATGCAAAGCAGGTGGTTTGCAAGAGTTTGTATGAACATGTCTTGGGCTGCTCTCGCTCGCCTTCTCTCTCTTTGCT
The DNA here is from genome assembly GCA_013397845.1 of Melanocharis versteri. NCBI lineage: Eukaryota > Metazoa > Chordata > Aves > Passeriformes > Melanocharitidae > Melanocharis > Melanocharis versteri. Next base: position 2,106,426 of record VZTG01021098.1, on the reverse strand, counting down.
GGCTCGAAGTTAAGTTTGATACCTGCAAAGATGCAAGATGGAAAAACTGGCTTGCAAAATAAGATGATGACTGGATTGGCAGGGAGGTTACAGCCTCATACACGACAGCATGTCATCTATTTGCAATGACAGAGTTCAGGACTTGTGATAAAAGAAGGAGAGAAAATAGCAGGCTTTTGTGTAGACCTACAGCTTTGATAGAAAATGGAGAAATGTGCCCAAACTGCCCCAAGATTTCTGAGTGCTGAGGCTCCTTGTCCCCAGGCATGGTCACCTGCCCAAATTATTCCTGAAGTTCATGTCATAAGAATTTGGGTCTTAATTTACACTCATTTTTGTCAAATTGAGCTGGGAAATGAAAGATGGTGTTGACAAGACATCAGAGACTAATCCAATACCTCTCTTTTTTTTAATGAATTTTTCATAAGCAATGAAAGTTGCTGCTCCTGTTTAATTTCTCATTTTTTGAAAACTACTGCAAATATTCAGTACTAAAAATTGGCGTCCCTGACAAGAAGTAAATCTAACAAAATTGGTTTGGGAGAAAGCAGTGATCTAAAAATAACAATCCTGCATACTATTCTTTGTCCAATGCCTCATATGCAGAAAAAGACAGGAGTATTTCATCTAATTAGGCAGAGGGGTAGGGGAAAAACAGTGGCAGATTCATATAGAGGTAGTGGGATTTTGGCTGATTAGTTGCATGCACAGTACAAACCAGTGCCATCTCATCACTCCTCAAGGAATGTCCATTAAATAGAAAAGATGTAAATGGTATCATTTCTCACTGCTCTAATCAAGTCTAAAATTTTGTGACCTGCTGGATAACCAAGCTGTCACATCACAGGTGACTGCAGGTCACGTCTGTTCCGATATGCCCTAATCCCAAATACTTAAGCATTGACTAGGAGGACTGCTGCCCTCTGTTTTCACATGCTGTAAAATTGCAAGCATTTATCATTTCATGTCCTCATTCCTGAACCTCATGCACCCTGCACTTTATTTGATGGTTTCTTTGTGCATCCAGCCACTTCTCGCCACATGTGCTTTGAAAAACTGGTGCTGGAGTCCCCAGAGCTCATGAAGTGAGTCCTGGCAATCCCAAGTGTGGTTCATTGCTTTAGACAAAAGAAAAAAAAATAAAAGGAAAAAGCCAAAATGTTTTGAGAAACACAGGGGTTTGATCCTTTGTGATCAGAGTAGATGAGGACTTCAGATTAGGGCTATTTTTAGTCAGTAAATGGCAAGTAAATTCTAAATGATAAATGTGATGGGTTTAAAAAAACTAATTGTAATCATGTCCAACAGACGAGTGGTTTGGTTTGTCTGAGCTATTGGTTTAGATAGTTTAGGGGAGGAGTTTTGAGCATGGCAGCAAGGAGCAGGGGGTTCATTCCTTGCTGGTGAGCCAACCGTGGTTGTGCGGGAGGGGCAGCACCATCAGCAGGTGTGGGTGGTGGGCTCGCCATGAGTAAAGCACCTTTGCTCTGCTCTGCTCTCACCTCCTGAGTCTGGAAATCACCAAGCAGATGCCTCAAGCAAACAACATGTTGCAATACTCACTGGTATGCTCCAGTTGTTTAAGCATCCAGGTAAAATGGACTGCAGCTGCTTCTTTTGCCCGCAACCATATGAAGCGGATGGAAAATATATTTGAAAAATCCAGGGCTATTTCTTGATGCAGATCTGGGATCTGCATATATTTTTTCTATACCATACCATCTTTACTAGATTTGGTTCCGTAAAAACACACTTCTTCCATTCCCTTTGAACCAATGTTTGTGTTTTTTTGTGGTTTTCAAGCTGCCATCCAGAAGAGATTTGTTCATCCTTTCAGAAGAAGCTTTGTGGTGTGGGGTCCTGGGCAACAGTATAGAGAAGGGAAATAGCACTGTCTGCACCAGGCAAAGTGGAGGAAAGGAAAATTATGTTTTAGCCACATCAAAGCTGCCATGTAATCATCATGTTACTAGTGGAAGATCTGAAATCATAATTTTCTTATTTTTCATTTCTGTATAACAGCAGGATATTAGAGTAGCCAAACCAGAGCAGATAGTTGGCTTTTGTGCTTATGTACTTTACCTGGTTAATTGCAGCAAAGTTGATTCTCTGAAGAAGTATGAAAAGCTTCATCTTTTAATTTGTATGCAAACTACTGCCAGTGTACTTGAAGCTGCATGCATCGTTTTCACAAATCACCGTGAATCCTCTTCACCCAGATTTATACCATTTTGTGTGTATTCCTTTTTTGCCTGCTACTATCAAGTACCAATTTTGGTAAATGAGCCCCCTCCTGGGTCATTTCCACAATCTGGAGCAGAGCTGTGTTATCTTTCTGCCTCATTGACTTACTATCTCATTTTCAGTCTCTGAAGAAAAGCTATCTTTTTTCTCCCACCTTGCTTATACTACTTTTATGTTCCATGAGAGCAAGCTTAGTCCCAATCCATGCCTTTTAGTGATAAAAAAACAGGCACTAATTTAATGTTCCATAATATTTTGTAAAAACTTCCTCAGAAATCAAAGTAATAGCATACAGAAAAGATTTCTGAAATAGAAGAGGCAAGTATATCAGGAGTGCCTTAAAGCACAAAGAAGTCAGTCATCTGAACATTAATCCAAACATAATAAAGTCAACACCACAATAAAGTACTCTATTTAATGGATTATTTCTGTTGTTATTTTTATTTAAGTTCCAAGAGAATGCTACATTATTCCATATTCTTTGCCATGTGAATATGTTCTTATTTTTTATACTAAATGGAATTTTAATCAAGCCTCTGGAAAATAAAGGAAGTTTCATAAAGGCGAATGAATATTTTTTTCCACAAAGAAGGAATTGAAAGCCAAATAAACTAGAGCTTAAATGAGTGGGAATCAGTACTGCATCCCCCTCCTGCTGTTCCTTCCTGCTGATCATTTTTAAGTGCTAACAGTTTGGGGTATGAACTGATTAGAATTTGTGAAAATAGGAAGGAAAACAAAGTGCTTCCTGGAATATCTTCTAGAAAATGTGGGACCTGGAGAGCTTGGTGAAAATCATGTGCTGTGATGTTCTTTAGTAGTGCTGTGCAGAATTACGTCTCTAGCTCATATTTTTATGGTCCTCAAAGCAGGCATAATATTTCTTCTTTTTCATGATTGAAATAAAATGCTACAGGGAAAACAAAAGGAACTAAAAATGTAAACCATGGAGTGCTGCTCAGCAGAGGTAATTGTCTCCAGTGATGGATGTGAAGCACATGCATTTTGCAGATGAAGAGTAAACCCCCCAAAGAAACTATTGCATAATCTTCTTGTCTGTTCTTCTAAATGTGCTTTCAATTTTCATATTGCTGATACAAATCTCTTGGGTCAATTTTCGTGTCTTGTCATGTTTTCACAGTAGCCTTTTATGTAGACCCAGGTATTTCAGCTCTGCCTGCTTCAAACAGTTACATTGGACTCAACATTAACTGCTTCTTGAAGAAGAGCAAAGCACATCAGGGTACACAAGAGTTTTACTCTGTGCAAGTAGGGGTAGCAGCCTCCTTCCTGCATGTTAGAGCAGTGAGAAGCACAATTGCCAGAATCAGGCCCATCTGTAGAGAGGCTCCAGTATCCACATCCTATTTCATCCCACAGTGTGGTTGTCACATGTAAACAGAACATCCGGCACATGTGTTAAACATGCCTCTTGAAAAGGCTTGGATTATCATTTTCTTCAGCGTGGTTGAGTGTGTTCCTTGTAAAACTGGACCAATATGAAACACAGAGAGATCTTTGTAGTGTATAAAAGGTCTAATGCCTACAGTACATGTCTCCTCAAGACCTGTAATATTCTCCTTCCTCCAATCCACATTCAATGTTACAGTCTTTTCCATGTAAGTGTGAGGAGCAAAGGAAAGTGTGGAAGTACTGAGTACCTCGGTTTTATACCTTCCCCAAAGGATCTGCACTCAGCAGGATTGGGCAGGATAAGGCAAGTGAGAAATAACAGCTCACACATTTTCTCCTTTTATCCTTAAACCAGAAGGAAATGCTCTTAGCAGCAATATATTTAATGGTTACTTGTGAACTTGAGAGGTTTCTTCATTCTTCCTGAATATGTTTCCTAGTATGTGTTGTGCTCATGGTTATCTCTAACTAGTAAGTCATGCAGGAGCCGTGAGTTGAAGCCTCAGGATTTACACCAGAGGACACACTTTGTTGACCTGGTTTCATACAGGTCCCAGGCAGTAGTGACACTAACAGCTCTTCTTCCTTTACTTAGCTGCAAAGGTCTGATGTGCCGTATGGGTTTGAGATGTTTAACATTTTTATTATGTCAAAATTGTTTTGATAATGCCATTGATGCTTCTCCAATCTGTCAGAAATCGTTTTGAGAAGGTTATTGTAATTATTGTAGAAACATATGTGCTAATTCTGCAGATGTGTTACAGAAACATTCTTCTGGGTTTTGTTTCCCTTAGGCATTTGATGGTGGACTGAAAGTGAGCAGTTTGACAGGTTTGATGCAGGTCTGATTGAGAGAATAGTTTTCCACATGACCAGTTTCATTACCAGACACATTAAAAACAGTCTGGAGTTACTGGCCCTAGAGAAAAAAAATCAAAATTAATTACCTAATGTATTTGTTTTGGTAATGAAGAATGTCCTTCCCTCTTTCAAATTTTTTTTTTTTTTATCCATATAATGAAAGGAGAGTGATGCAGGGCTTGGCTTTGTGTGTATGTTTTTGTTGGAGGAGCCCTCAGACCTGTTGAAGTGATTATAATAGTACAGCATTGTGTCATCAGACCTTCTTTCCATCCTTGTCCGTTTCCATTTGGTTTTGTATTGCTTATAAATAATGGGATAAAATACACAATTTTTATTTAGAGATATATTTTTGTGCGTGTGTGTGTGTGTATACACATTCCTATACAGATATACGTGTGTGTGTGTGTTTGTGTGTGTGTGTAGATATATAGGACTCAATTTATCTTTTGGATTGTTCAGATTAAAGGGAGGAGATTATCTTCTGTCATCTTTCATTTCTTAGTAATTTCCATTTATTTTCATTACTTTGATGCAATGGTAGTTGCTTTTCAGAATAGCTTGTTGCAGTAACTTTTTACCTCAAACTAAAATGGTGCCCCATGCTAAAGACACCTTCCTGTGAAATGACATTTAAAACAGACCGTCTTCAAAAGCCTAGAGAAAACAGAGTCATCTGTGCATTTATCCAGCTTTCAAACTGCTGCCGTAATACGGAGCAGGAGATGGTTGCTTTTAGAGAGATGCCTAAAAATTAGTGTCACTTTTATTATTCTCTCACTGTCTAAAGGGGCTCAACAGAAACCACAGCTGTTCAACCCTGTTTTCTCTTTTCTACTCGTTGTCTGCCCATTGCAATAATCTGGCTTTAAGCACAGACTTTGACAGCCATGATCTGCTGTCATGCTGCTCAAGCTGTCAAGCAGCTTCTGGCACTGTAGGAAATGGAGCTTAGAGCCTGCAGCTCCCTAATCTGAAGTGTCTGCTTGGTGCTTGGGAAAGGATGTCCTTATGTGCCTAGGCAGACTGCAGGTGAAAACAGCTACAGCACAAAGGGTATGGCTCTTGAGAAATGTTTAAACCATAAAATCTGTTGCAAAGCTAGCAGTCCCTGATTTTTCCCTTTTGAGTTTACAAAGTCTAATTTAAATTAATCTAGTTAAGAACCCTTTGTCAATATTAAGTCATAAGCCTCCCAGTCTCAGCCATGGTGCTAATTGTTCATTAGAGGCATTTAATAAGATGCTTTTTGTTTCTCTAGATTCCAGAGTGAGCGAATTATTGTCTCTTGGAGAGAGTTTTGTCTAATTCATCAGTTCCCAGTCCAAACTTTACACTCTCTCTCCTTCAGTGCTGCCTGCTCAACTGAACCAACCTCCCCTGTCTTGTGTCCTTATCAATGCCTTTTTACCTTCTCACTCCTTATCCCTTGGCCCTGGCCTCCTGGCTCTTCACTCTCTGCTCCTTTCCATTCCCTGTCTCCTGGACTTCTCCTGACTTTTTCTCCTCGACCCTGATTGACTACGAGTGCCGTCTGATGCTATCACATTTCAGTGGCCGCCCACATCCTTTGGGAGGTGTGATGATGATCGCAGCCCAGCTTAATGTATATGAAAACACCTGGGACCAAGTATGAGTGCCCACTGGGCCCTTTTATTGCTTGAATTCTTAAAGTAGTTTTTATGTGGCTTTAGTAATATTTTTTTCAACATTGTTCATTGTCTGTCAATCTTAGAAATGGATGCTTAAATATTATCTTGGTATGAACATCATGATGAGGCAGTTACATAAAACTGTGATGGAAACAAAGAGTTGCTAAGTTTAGGTTGTGATCACAAAATTAAGGAAGGATGGGATTAGTGATGATTTTTTTGTTCTGGAATGACTTTGCCCTGCTGGAGCTCTGCTCTGATGCCAGTGTGTATGTGATGCAAAAGAATCCCATCCCAAAATTTTTTCTTCTTGTCCTATTAGGAAACTGCCAGGCAGAAATGTCTACGCCCAGATGCACAATGAAAAAGAGCAGGAGATGACAAGCCCTGTTAATCACAGCGAGGACACCCAGAACATCATCCAGGGTGAGGAGTTTATTGATGATGATCTGGACTCTCAAACACTAGGTAACGCAAGAGGTAACTTCGTTTTTAGTTTATAAATTTTCATAAGTAGTCAATTTTTAATTGATGTTTGTTTTCATTTTAGTTCTTTTTCACTTTCTGTTCAGTCTCAAAAAGATGCAAATGGTAACACCACTAACAAGGGATTATCTCAGTCACCTTCTTGCTTGCTTGAGATACAGGCTAATGTATGGATGATGTGCTATGTAGAGCATGAGTACAGAAGTAGTAGTTTAATGTCAGGAGACTGACTTGGACAATTTTAGAGATAAATTATATTTAGTAGAATGGGATATAATCTGAAACAGTTGAATTCGCTCAATAATCCCTTGAATTAGTGGAAAATTGAGTTCAGGCCAGAAGAATTTGCAGAGTCAATGCTTCTGTGATTTCAGATGGATTGTATGGAGATCCATTGCTTTATTTGCCTTCATATTCCAATGGAATTTAAAGTTTTTTGTGATTAGAAACATTAAATTTATTCATGTATAAAAAGTATCACAAGTCTTCCTTAATTTAGCTGTTGATTTTCTAGCATTCATGAGGTGGTTATAAAGAACCCATAAGGGAAATTTCTGTGAGTATCTCTGAGTGCAAATTATTTTGGTGTCAGGTGGAAGTGTATATCCTGGCACCCTGTGGTTAGTTTTAATGCAACATGGAGTTCTGATCTATAATAGATTGTTGTCAGACTGCTTTCAGGTCACAGTCTGAAAAGTGTAGGACAGTGTAAAAGACACCCAGTTCCATTTCTGCAAATTTGTGAAAATAAATCAGATAATCCAAAGCTTTTGGGATTTGTAGCAGCAGATTGATGGTGTGAAAGGCAACTGTAATGTCTTCATGAACCCCAAGGAAGAAGATGAGTTTTAGCTGCACCCAAGGTAGCCTGGACAAGACAGAACCTGGTCGGAGGAGAGATTTCTTAATCTTGGGTTTCACCTTTTTTGTTTGTTGTCGATGTCTTTATTTTCATTTGCTGAACTGTGTGCTGCTTCTAGGTTCTTGGAGGTGTTAGCTTTGAACACAAGGGAAGAACCCAGCCTCTTGCTTTGCTTTGTGTATTTCTATCTCTTCTTTGACAACCTTGTGTATGACTATCACTGTGTTTTCATTCTGATTTTGCAAGACAACCTTTATTGCCCTCCTGAGTTTACTGGAGTTAGTTCCAAAAACAAACCTGGAAAAACAAAGTCTATGTTAAAATTGTTTGGTCAGCTCATCTCCAGCATCTTTAGAGGAGAATGTGAATGCTAACGAAGTCCTTGCAGACATGCCTACTAAAGTGGAGCATTCAAACACCTCTAGTAATGTACAAAAGCATAACTTCTTTTAATGGCAGAAAATCCCTTATGGTTTATTTAAAAGAAGGCAGCTTGGGATGCTCTGATAAAGAAATGCTACCCTGATTTGTAACACATTTAGAATGAATCTCTGCTTGCCCTGCACTCGTTATTCAGAGAAAACAAAAATCTTCCATCTGAGCAGAGCATTATTTTTGGGTTAAAGAGTACAAGATCATGATGTTTTGATGACATGAGACAGTAAATGTGATCTCAAGGTGATTTGTGCTTCTGCCAGGTTGTCTGCAGCAGCAGACTTTCCAGGAGAGTGTAAAAAGCTCATTTTTGTGGATCATAATCATCCATATTTGTCAGCTACTGTACAGCTTTTAGACAGAAGATGTTATTTAATACATAAAACTACACTCCTGCTCGGTCTACTGTTTTGTTATTTGCAATACTTTCCACTAGCTCCGGTATTGCTCAGTTCTGCCAAGAAAATATTCCTGTTAATGATACTCTATTTTATCTGGCTTAGAGTATGAAACATGTAATAATCCCTGCTTTATATTAAATTCTGGTTTACGACATTATTTGCAGAAGGTTCCTATGCTATGGAGATCCCCTCTAGTTCTGGTGAGCTTTCTCCCTCCCTCTTGGGAGATGTCAGTAGCCGCCTCCGCTCCATGCACAGCAGGGAGTTACAGGCCTGGGTTTCTGTTTGTTCTCTCTCTTCTCATAACTTTTGAATTTCCACAGTACAGTATTTCCAGACTCACCCATCCACTTTTTTTGTTTTCTATATATTTTATGTTGCCTACTTTATCGCAACCCCCACCTTGGGACTCCTCAACACCATTACCTTGCAGTGACTCCTTCTGGGAGAAGTGGCAACTTGAACAGCTACAGAGTTCCCTTATTGCTGATGCCGGTCAGTGTCCAGTCCCAGGTCAGTGGCATGTCGAATGGACGCCTCAGGTTCCATTCTCCTCCCTCACCTGCACCCCTCGAGACAACTACACCTTTATAAGCCACAAAGAGAACCAACTTATGCTGTCACTGGGATAGAAACCCTAGGAATTCACTACAAATCCACCACCATGAGCAAAAGCTTTGTGCAAAAGTGTGCTGTAGGTACATGGAGCTGTTGCACCAACCTTCACCTGACCTGTTGTTTGATAAAGCCACTCTCTTATGCAATTGACTTGCCCCTGCAATAAAAGGGGGATTTATTGTGGAGTATCTGAAATACACTAATGTTGGCCTTTTGTCTCTGTATTTTCCTAGGCAATCACTCAGGCGTGGTTTTGAGCATCAACTCCAGAGAGATGCACAGTTACCTGGTTAGCTGATATTTGCAGCTGAACACAAAACCCGAAAGACTCTTCCCTGTACCGTTTTATTTTTCCCTGGTGATGTCCCAAAATTGCAAACATGGCTGTAAATGCTGATGGAGAGGAGGTTTCTTATCAGTCCTGTGGAAAAAAGCGTCCATCGTCAGTTACCAAGGGCAAAGAATAACATGTCTTGTGTTCACTCGATGGCCTGGGAACTCATTACGGTTGAAACTCAAGCTATGGTAGCAAATTTGTAGCCCTAGGCACCTTCAATGCCACCTTATTTCTTTTCTGTATATGCTCTATTTCTTTATGTTTATTTTTAGAATGGTTGACTGTAACTTTTTAATTATATTTTTAATTGAGGTATTCAGTGGAAGGCTGGGAGTCTTCAGCCCGAAAAGGTGATTTTCACACAAGTGACTAGACCAGAACAGATGGTTGGTTGATCATGATGACAATTTTTTTTAGGAGGCCAAGTGTTTCTGTACTGGGAAAGGACTGAGCAAGACACAAATGCACTCCTAGTTGAGACAAGCTCTTAACTTAAACATGTGTGAGACAATCTAACAAATTTAGGCTTAGGCCCTTCTGAGGATTAAAGGAAGTAAAATGTTGATTAGGATATCTCATAATATACAATAATGCTCTCGTAAGTGTAGCAAGTCCTGACAAACTATCAGCACCAGTATCTCCCCCAATCCCACCACATGTGAAAGAAAAACACCAGCTTGATGCTATTTCCAGACCAGGTGCCTTCACTTGCGGACAGTCATTTTAGTTGCTCTTTTCTTTTCTTCTGAGCGAGCCCCTCTAGGATGATGGCAGCTGCCAGATGAGTTATCCTGTTAAACCCTAGGCTGGTGGCCTGTCTCTTTTTAAATTTCCAGAGAGTGTAAATACCTCTTTTACGTAGCTTTCTTTGTATGGTTATTTTTACAAACTTCCTGTAAGGGCAGCTGTGCCGGCTGGGTCAGAGCTCTGCCCTGGGAAGGGCTGGGTAGCACTGCCATCTCCTTCCCACCGCATCCCTGTCTGGGATTTCCTCTGGCTCTTTGCCCTTGCTGGTAGGAGTGGGCAAACCCCAACCTGACCTTTTCCGCTTGGGTTGGTTTGACAATCCAAAGGGTCACAGGGATGATGGGAAGGGATTTAGGGCTTCCTGTTTCCTTCCCATCACCACAGGGGGCTCTCAGTCCCTACCACCACCGGCCCCTTTTTCTGCAGGGAGGGCAGGGGAAGGGCTTCTGGAGGAGCTGCCTGTGGAAAGCCTTGTGAGTCGGGTCCTTGTTTCCTAATCCCAGTTTTGTGAGTTGGGTCAGAGTTTCCTAGTCTTGACCTCTGCATCCCTAGGGAATGGCAGTGAAGCCACACTCCTCTTGTCGTTTCTCTGTGCTTTGTTTTAGCCATGTAGAAAAACAAGTGTGGTGTGGTGTGGTGAGTTCAAATGTCTGGCATCCTGTGTGTCACAGCTGCCTGGGATTAGGATGCTTCTCTCAGAAACCTATATAATCTCTTCACTTTTTGCCTTTCATAGAGAATAAATAACTCTGTACTCACTGAATGTCATACTGATGCTAGTGACAAGCTTGCACACCACCTTGTTTAAGAAGGATACAGATAGCGTATTGTCCAGAATATGCAAACAGAAGATAATGAATGCTAGTCAAATAGAAAAGAGCTGTCTTAAAACCAGTGTATGCATTGGAATCATTCTTCCATGTAGCTGTGAATATAGAGCATGTTATCATCAAATGCAGCGGATTGGGATGTAGTAATTCAGTGTAGTACTGTAGGCTCTCACAAACCCCATAGGATGTATGTGTAAAGCACAAGAAAATCTAGATTATAAACTTACTATAAGGAACTAGGTGGAAAAGTTAGAGTGAAGATTCTGAAAAGCACTTGCAAACTGCTCAGGAAAATAATTACAAAAATTGTTCTAAAATTTCTGCCTATTTAGTTGTATAGTGCCATGTAAACTTATTAACAGAGAAGCAATGCCCTGGCTGACTGTTGTATGCCAGACTGTGGAAATCCAAGGTTTTAAATGTATCTGAGTCTGGGTTTCTTGAAGAGAAGTGCATATACAAAATGTGCTGTGAATTGGGAACTCTTGGAATCATTACACCAGGGGCTTTCCTTCCTCACCAGCTCTTCTTGCTTTTTCTAGTGGATATGAGCTGGAGCAGAGAATAAAATAGCATTGCAAACATCTTACTTGTTCCTGTGAAACAAATCTGAAATAGGTTGTTTGTATAGGGCAGGTGAGTGGCAAACCAGCTTCATGGACAAGGAATAGGATGGAAGCTCCAGCTTGGGGTTGTTCTCACATGGTTAGTCTGATTGGCAAAGGACTCTGTTGGAACTAGGTCACACATCTAATTTATGCTTTAACAGCTTCTTTTATACATTTAATTCAGGGTGATTTGTGTCTCTGATCACAGGAGTCTTTTGGAACATGGTAGAATATTTAACTGCTTGGTACTCTAATTAACACATATCACAATGCAGTGCCTGTAATAATTTTTTCCAATGCTTATTAATTTGATTCATGCAGCACTCCTGTGTGGTTGGTTTGTCATGTCTTAAAAACACTGTTTTCTAAAGACATGTTGGTATTGCCGTAACTGTATTAATAATACTCAGCAGATAATAAAGGAAGCCTTTGATTTCCTCACAAGTACAACTTTAAAATGAATTATTTTAAAACTGAGAAAGTACTATTACCATTTTCTCATTCATGGTGTCTTGGTTTATCTTGTAAATGAAAAGACTCACTAGTGCTAGTTCTCAAAACTCTTGAACTACACCCGTGATATCTTAACTTTTTTATCCTTTATACTTATCTAAAATCCTGATACACGAGTATTCAGAACCACAGAGTTGCTTCTATGCACAAGTGCTAGTCACACGTGTGTGCACACACATGCAGTATTTGTACATATTTTAGTTAAGTTTTTTAGTGGAGAAGGGTGATGTGATGGCTGAGAAACAGAAGATGACTGTCAGATACCTGGATTCTGTACCCAGACTTTGAACAAGTTACTTCACATGTATGTGCTCCAGTTTCCCCACCTATAAAATGGGGCTGATAGTAATTACCTACCTCACAGGGATATTGTGAGGCTAAATTAATTACTGTTTGTTCAGGATCATCAGAGCAAAAGAATTTTGTGAGCATAAATTGTTAATGGTTTAACTTTCTTTGTTTTACTTGTAATTATCACTGTTCTTAAAAGTACTCTACTGAAACCAGTTGCAATTATGTATAAATGTAAAAAATGCATAATCAAAAAAAGGTGCATCACTGCTAGAAAAGAAAAAAGAAGGTAATTTTATTTAAACACTCCTATTGGAACGTGTTGTTATGTGGTAGCACTGCAATGTTGGCTGTGATTTTGCTGTTGCACACTAGTATTGTCAACTTCTCTGCATTGTTATTTGATCAAAAACCGTATAAAAATGGGTACAGTGATATTTATCAGCACTGATATTGAACTATACTGAAACCAAAAAACTGTCAGTGTACTGGCCTCATTGGCCTCTTTTGGCCCTCTTAAAATCTTATGTATTTGCAATTTCAAAAACACCCTGTACTTTGCAGAGGGCTCCAAGCAGTATGATCTGAAGCATTCTAACAGAGCCATCAAGATTTACAGCTGTTATCTTTGCTTTCTTTTTTGACATTGAATGTTTTATATGGCTTTGGTACAGCCCGTCCATATAAAGTACTCAGAAATGCTCAGAGGACATTTAGGGGAAATGCACACAGTGTTAATTACTGTTTCAATAATATAAGCAATATAAATCAGTGTATATTTTTATACTCTGTAGAAGAGGCTGGTGGAAATGGCTGTGAAGAAAAAGAAGGTACCAGCCTGAGGCGAGATGTTGTTGTTGTCTACAATTCACATCCAATTCCTTGGAACTCTTTCATGACATTCTCATTGAATTATATCCTTCTTGATGAGTTTTCTTCTTTCAGTGACTGGTGTAATGAGGAGTAAGCTGTTTATTCATATAAAGTAGACGATTTTTTAGCTAACTGTCCTGTAGAAAAAAGCAAATCAGTGCTTTACCATTAGTAGTTCCTAGTGCAAAGCAGATTTAATCTGACATGATTATCACGGTTAGCTGTGTTTTCAGTTCAATGGGACATCCCTTTAGTGGGGAGGCTCCACTACTCTGTGGTGTATGTTTAATAGAGGTCAATAGAACAGAACTGCAGTAGTTTCCATCCTCTTTACACATGCTCAAAGAAATGTGTGGGGAAAAGAAAATCTTTATAAGAAATTAAATACATTCATTTGGTCGCAGTAGCTTTTTGATGATGAACCAGAGGTTCTGATAAGTTCTGAGTTTCTAGTGTTATTTTGAGTCAATGTTTCTAAGTAGACAGAATCGATGACAATTTCAGTCATAGATTTTTTACTACATTTCCTATTAAAAAGTTTTGTAATTTTTCATTAATGAGACTTTGGGGGAAAAGAGAGACTAAAAAATTTATTTCATTGCATAGTCCCTGCCAGTTGGAGTTATTATAGTTGTTTTATTGTATATTGATTGATACCACTGTATTGTTTCCATCTTAATTTTTATTTCAGCATTTTAGATGAAAGTAAGTGCCCATTTCTCTCAAAATATTGGCTTTCTTCCAGGAAGAAATTTATAAGCATTTACCTATATAAATCTTGACTTTCGAGATGCAAAATTTTGGTTTTTTCTTCTAAGTCCATCCAAAAAGCTGCTTTCTGGCTCATTTTCTCTGTTTGAGTCCCAGTTGCACATTGCTTCTACAACTTTCTTCAAGCGACTGGCACACAGCCAGTACTAGTCTGAGAAAATCTAAAACTTTCATTAGAATGGCATTTAATTGATTATAAGTAAGGTCTGCTCAGATCATTTTCTTAATGTTAAGTTTGTATTTTCATGCTCCGTATTTCTTTTCAGTATCTTAGCATTTGCCCTCTCAGTGCCATTTACATGCATTTTTATTCATGTAATGTTTTTGACTTATTTTAAGACTATAATCATCAAAGCGACAAATAACTCAGACCCCTGGTTAGCTTTTGCAATTAATAGCCTAACCCTGCAGTCTTTGGGAAATGTCAAGCTGTGCCCTCTCAATTTTTTAATCTTCTGTCCCAAGCCAGCGCTTCTACCCAACTGATCACCTGAGCAGCATTGCCTCCAGTTGTCTGTGCACGCTTAGACTGGAGGGGGTGCAGAAGGGTTGCTCCATGTTGAGACAGCCTAGAACAGCCCATTTCCCAAATCTGGATGCGTATGTCATGCAGACAAAGATCTTATTTGTTCCTTCTTTTTAAGTGTGTTGCATAAGCAGAGGAGATGCATATCAGTGGGGAAAGAAGAACCTGTAATGGTACTTCAGGCTGCTCTGGAGACAAAAGAATGCATCCTCTTGGAATATTTTTCCATTGAAATTGATATGTACAGCAAGTTAGTTTCATAATTTTTAATATGTGAGATCTCATTTCTGTAAGTCTTCCGTCCCAGGTTTTTTCCTCCTGTTAAATGGAGTAGCAAATTACTTAAACTATGAATTGTGGAGCCATGTATGACTTCCATTCTTTTCATCCCTTTTTTTCCCCTTATGTGAAGCTTGTCAGCATTACTGTTTCCAGCAGTTTATGTGCTGGTAGCTGAGATGATCTTCTGTAAGACAGTATCTAACATAAGAAATACTGGAAGGCTTAGAAATACGTACTCTGAAAAGGAATGACATAGCTGTGTGAAAAAATTCTTGTCAAAGAGCTGTTATGGTTTGTATTAAATACTTTTTAGTAATATCTCTAAAAATACATATTCTTAATTGCAAACTTTTTGCCTCTCTCTCCTTCCAGATTAATTTTCTTTCAGAAGTGACATTTACTAGCCCTCAAAAGAAGTGCATTCTTTCTCTTACACAAGTAATTTTGCTTAATATTATATCCTTGCAACACTTGCATTTCACACAAACTTCATCTGTATTGATCAACCTTGGTTTCTGAGTTTCTGTAGAATTTGCATCTTCACACTAATTACTTGCAATACAGTGGACATAAAGCCCTGTTGAGCAGCAATAATAAAAGCTGGTACCTGGCACTGCTTAAAGAATATGCCTTTTTTGCATGTATTTTTAACGGTATACTGAGTATATTAGTCACCAGGAAGGCCAGGCGTTCCAAATAACTTTCTTAGCGTGTCTTATATTTCTATGTTATTCATTGCTAATTTTAGCCAGCTTTTGATACTTATATTTAGTTCTTACTGACAGTGTCTGCTCTTGCAGATCAAAGCAAATGAATTGGCTTATTCGCTTTTTAAAAAAGTATTAATTCACACTGTTTATTGATTAAAAGTGTTTAAAAAGGAAATCTTTCTGAAAAGGTGAAAGAGATATTTTTAATGAGGACAGCTCATACAGGAAAACAGCAGGCTTATATCCATGTAGCTTTTGAGATATTCTTTTCATGGATTTTAAATAGAAAGGACTGTGCAGAAGAAGTGTAACCCCAAACATCAGTAACACACACGTAGGCAGTTTGCAAATAGTAATACTAGTCCAAAGGAGAATATTGTAATACACCACCTCTATGTCTCAGATTCATGGCAAGGCTTTTAAATGGTTAAAATTACAGAATATCTTCACAAACAAGATGCCTAGGGAATTGCCAAATTCACTGGCTCCATTTACTTGTGAATACACTCCTCTCTTTGGCGTTAATCTTTTGAGATGCTGAAGTAGCAAAGTAGCTGTTCATGAAGTCACCTGCATTGTTTAATGCTTCCAAATCTTTGCCAAGTAGTTGGTGGGAATTTATAGAAAAAAAAAAAAAAAAAAGCCTGAATTTCCACTCTTTTCTGTTTCTCCTCCTTTCCCCCCCAGTCCTCCTTATGTTCTCTTTCATTATTGCTGCTGTTCGTGGCTCTGCCTTGCCTGGCTTCTCCAGATGACAGTTCTCTACAGTCCACTCTTTATCCCTTGCTTTCTGTTTTGCTTTACGTTACTGTCTGTGTTTTTATTTGGATAAGCACCCTTCTGTGTCCTGACTGATAGCAAGAAGAATCAGAATCTCTTCCCCATTCCTGCCTCTCCACTAAGCTCTGCTGTATTCTCTGAGTCAATAAGGTTCCCAGTTCTTTGTGTCACTGCAGTCCATCCTTCCTGTTTCTTTCCCACTTTAGTATCTTTTAATCCTTTCAGCTTTAATTTTGGCTCTCATTTTCTCTAAATCTTTCTGGAAGTCCTATCTTTTGCCTTTCAAGAGCTTCTCTCAGATGTTCATCCCAGAGAGCACATGCTTCTAGTTTGAGATGTGGATGAGTATTATACTCTCTAAAGGAATAAAAACCAGCATTTCCTCTCTCACCAGTGTATATATTGATTTTGCCATTGGTCTCTAGTGAAATTATATATTTAATTGTCAGAGATGGTTATCTGTTGTCTCCCAAATATCTTCTTCTGCCTCCTTTTGGGTTACAGGCCGAGACATGGTGCTCCCATGAGTTTCCTGGAGCACAGCAAGGGCTGGCTTGCTTTGCCAGCCTTGCAGTCTGGCAGGTACAGAATTGCAGCAAGGTTGGGTAGAGACACCCTGCCAGACCACTGGGCTGCATTTCTATTTCAGTATGGGAAATGCTGAGACCCAAGCTCAGACACAGCCTTTCAGAGAAATTGTTACAACCCAAAGCTGAAGAATAGGTGAAGTAAAGAGAATCTTTTGTTAATAGAGGGTCAGGAGCAATTTGACTTGACAGGTTTATGGAATGGGTCTGTATGAAACCTTTCCTAGAGGCTGAGGAAAATGGCTTGGATTCAAGTTCCATAAAATACAAATTTAAGCTAAGTCACCAGATAGATTTGGCAGAAGCATCATGCTGGAGGAGCTTGGAGAATGTAATGGAAATAAGATCATTGAAAAGCTCAGCAGTATCTTTGAAGGGTACAGCCTGTGTTAGGGAGTGTATGTGAGAGAGATGTGGGAGGGAGGGGAGCACAGGACTAAACAGGACAAGGAAAAGCAGGGAGGAAGTCAGTTGTACCAGTGTGCGTGATTTTTGCACAGGTTGATTTTTTTTGCTTAAGCCTTGAAGCTTACTTTAATTTGTAATGGCAACTATTTAGTTTTGTTGGTTGCATGCAGAGACTAAACCATGAGTATAAATTGATGCAGCACAAGGAACATGCAAAATTATCACCATCTCTGCCTGTAATTTAAGACAGATCTGACTTGCAGCAACATCCCACCTGAGGTGCATGGAAAAGACGTTGCTTTCAGAGCCAAGTTGCCTGTATGTGTGCTCCAGGTGATTGTGGGTCATTTGCTAATGATGTTCCTCACTAGCACAGCACTGAGCTAGGAGACAAGGGAAAAGAATTATTTTACAGAGTCTGTGTCTTGCATTTATACTGTTTAAATGTAATTTGCTAGAATACCTCTATGAGCTATAATTTTATAATGTTTAAAGAAGATGAATGGAGTTGGTGTGGTATTCCTGAGGGTAAACACCAGTGGCTGGAGTTTACTGAACATGTGACTAGAAATTTTAATTTTAAGAACAGAGAGTTCCTCCATTTCATGTACACACCAGGCCTTTAAGTACAGATCCTTTTTTTCATTTGTCACTGACAGGCTGTGATTTATTTCCTCACGGGTGTAAAGTCATGGGTTGTGCTTGCTGCAGTGCAGAAGGCTCTGGAGTGAAAAACATAATCAAATGGAGAAGTATACTTGAATTCTTCTCTCTTGATCCCAGTCCTCTCTGAGTTGCTTTTCTCTGATTGTCATTCTGCCAATAAACTGGGTTGATGTCAAAAGGTGATTAAATAATTTCCATCCTCTTACATGTGGCTGAGGAAAAATAAAAACAAGAAGTTTGCAGAAGAATAGCAGATTGGAAGAGGGTGGGGAACTTGATCATCTGGCAGAGTGCTTTGGGAAGCTTCCACTTTTTATGTTTAACTTACCACTTATTTTTACAAATATTTACAGCCCCTGTGATTTACCTTTCCATTAAACTTTGAAAGGTTCCTTTGCAGAAAGTGATTTTAAAGAATACCACCCTAGTGCATTGCAAGGGTGGGTTTAGGAGGCATCAGGTATTACCCTTCCTCACCTAAACGAAATTAACTTAGTGTAATTGCTCTGTATTTATGAAGCAGCACTAGGAATATTGCTTCATCCTAGATTGGAGGAATATTTGGAGAGATGAGAGTTGGAGCAGGAGATTTTTCCTTTTTTAACAGTAAAGGATGGAAACTGGCTTATTTATAGTGCATCTGTGGCTGTTCCAGCACAGGTGGGTGCAAAATCTCTCAATCCAGATTCAGACAGATAAATATAGATTTTGCTGGCATTACCCATGAAAACAAAAGGAGAAAAAAATGGTAATCAAACCAAGCCTAAATCATATTTTGTGGCTAATTAGAGCTGCAGCTCTTGGTAAGTATATGAAAGCCAATAAAATAAAAATTAGACTTGACATATGTGTGAATCTTGTGAAGATTCACAAAGCATTCCTTGCTACCCTGTTGATAATGTGGAACATCATTTATTTGGCATTGCAGGGCCAAATTCTACCCTAATTTATGGTCATGCAGTTCCACAGACATTATCAGTTCAGCTTTGTGTTAAAGAAGATTTTCATCCACAGTGAATTTGAAAAGCAACTGCAGGTTAAAATCAGGCATCTTCTCACTGCACCTGTGCTTACATGGGTTACAGACTGATTTTCACCATAATTTTTATTCCCATGTTTAGCATGAGAGTTCTTTGGATAGATGTAAGCTAATTACAACCAAGATAGAACTGAATTTTTAACTGCTTGTGGCTGCTTGGTCAGCAAATGCTTAATGCTGTATCCAACCAGATTTTTGACCAAGGGGTTATTCCACTCCACGTGAAGGTTCTGAGCAGTCATCAGGATGCTATAACCCCTACCTTTAACATACATGACTACACAGTCCTCTCCTTCTGCCTTTGCACATTCTAGTATTTGTGAAAACAGAACATGCCTTCTCCTAATTTTGTTTCAGGTGACCTTGACTTTAAGCAGGTTTCTTTGTATACAGTAACAGGGCTCAAGTGAAGAATGAAATAAATCCATAACTGGTGCATTGTCATAAATGGGGAAAAGTGTTATTTGTATATTTTTGTAAATATGTAACATTTAATGGCAGTTTTGTAGTGACGTGCTGTTTTTGAGAAAAAGAAACAAATATATGTTTGAATATGCTTGACGTAACACTTAACTGTGATTCAATTGCACAAGTAATAGCTTAATCAAAAAGTCTTGTGCAATATGTAGTGCACACACATAACCAAGTATCTGTTAGTGATCCACAAGCGAGTTTTTGGCAACTTTTAACAATGGTGATGAACTGTGCAGTACAGATTATCACGGTCTCTTTCAGCTTCCAAACATGTAGCAGGCAAACTACTGTATACGTACCTGTGTACTCCACTGCATCCAAAGGTATGCATTTGTCCTGAGAACCTGCACTCCAGGTTTTTCTTTAATAAAATATGGTTCTAAACTATTGATTGCCTTGTTTTTCTTTTGAAGCCTTTCATGGGGGTTGTGGAGGGGAAATGGTTTAACCAGTCCCCAGAGGTTGTGTGTCAGTATTTAGCAGCTAACTACACAAGTCAGCAATACTGAGCTCAAAGGCTGCAGCAAACCTTGATTCTCCTCCTCTTTAGCCACTCCACTTCATCCTCCTACCTGCAGCTCTACTCCATTCCTAGGGAAAAAGGGAAAAGTCCTTTTTCCTTTTCCCTGGGAGTGGAGTTGCTGCAGTATGACTGGTGGAGGCTGACACCCTGTGGTGAGACGGAAGCCAGGCAACTGCTGCTTTAGAAGTCACTGAATTGGAGGCTCGGCATTTCTGTCTAGCTAAAGAATTCCCTAGGTCTCAGCCTTGATCTCCCTGTAATAGAGCGCCATCAACAGAACAAAGGTAAGTGTGTTCTGCCCTTCCCGTGCCTTTATTCCAATCTCTTCCATTTTCATTGGCTTCATAATCTACTTACTCCTTGTTTAATTATTTATTTATTTTAATTGCATTGTCCTTCCTTTATCCCGCTCTCTCCCCAAAGAGTTGCCTGTGCTGTATAGAAGCTGCATCCTCTTTGCAAAATTGAGGAGTCTGCAGGTCAAAATTAGCCCTTAAGCTGGCTGTGGCTGTGTGCAAGGATCAGGCCCTGACTCAAAACTGAGCTACAAACTATATTCGATCATATACAAAGCCAGCCAAAATAAAATCTTCAGAATTATGCCCATTGGACATGCCCAGCTAATACATAGGATATTTATTTCACTCTGTCTACAGTCTTTGGAAATGAAATGCAAAATTATATAGTGTATTTCTAGAAAGTCTTGGCCCTAAAGGTTTTCTCCTACTGGTCCTGCCCAGTGCTCTCTGTCTTTGTGAAGGTCAGTGAATTGCTAAAGTCAGAATATGCCTTGCACCCCTACAGACTGGGCATTCCTTCCTGCTTCAAAGTTTTGAGATGAGCTGCTACTGGTTTGGCTCATATTTCAGGTTGGAATAGAGTTTATGGTTTGCTGAGAGGTGGTTGCTGCTGTGCCGCTTGGTGCCTTCCCATGGAAAGCCTGACATGGGTAGAATAAAAACTTGGTGGCTCTTTTCACTGCCTGTTGCTCACACCAGGGAAGAACAGAGGTGTTGCTAATTGTTGTGGTTGTGGATGTGCAATGTGAAGTCTTATTAAACCTCATACTGGGATAAAGAAGCAACATGAATTATTATCTATCAATTTTTTTAATTAGCTGTAGAAATTTTATAGACTACAATAAGTTTTAATAGGACAACAAATGGATTATTTCTTCACAGAGTGGCTATATTTTGAGGATCTGAAGATGGATAATTAAAAGGAAAAAGAATTCAGACAAGATTAAACTGAGTTTTCTCAGTCTGCCCTAGTTCAGCACTTCCTCATGGTGCCTGCTGAAGGACCTGGCAGCTGGAGGAATGCTGTGGTGTGGGCAGTCTGCCCCTTCCCTGTGGCACACCGTGCTAAATGTGAGGCTGGCTTCAGGAACGAAGGCTTCCCCAGCTTGTGTAGCTCAGCTAGGAAACACTGCAATTTGTTTGTCATTTTAGGTTCTCTAATCCTACATTGTGGCTAGCTGAGACTTCAAACTGCAGTTTATCTCCACAAAAGCAGACTGTTGAATCTCAAGTGACATCTCATTTTCCAAATTTAGTGCTCTGATATAAATAAAAGCAAAACTCAAAGAAATTCTAAAGTCTCTTATTTTTAATGATGTTCCAGTAGTTCTTTCCAAGGAAAGCTCCTGATTTGGAAGGTCAGGAGTAAGAACAGAAACAGCCAAACTGTTCCCATAAATGAGACACCAAATAAAATTGGCTAATAATTAACCTGAAGGGCTACTTTACTTCAGAAACCGATTTCTGTGTAAAAAAGAGTAATTGCTTCGCTTCTGTGTCCTTTGCTGTCCTCATCACAGTCATGTTAATTGCTATACTATTTTGAGCTTAGCTGGTTTCAACATCATCATAAGTCATGTCTCTATAATAAAACTTCTGAGGCATAAACAACAGACAATATTTTTTCCTGTTTTCTACTGATTTCTTTCCAATTTTTTTTCTTTTTGTGATTTATGCCTTGAAAGATGTTTTGCTTTCTTGTGGATCCAGCTGCTGTGGAGAAAATGTTACTGTACTCTGACCCATGGTTTTCAAAAGCTGAAGCAAAATACTACAAATGCTGCACAGTGTATTTTGAAAGCGGTAAGAGGATCCATTCTTGCCATTAAAGCATCATACCAAAAGCTGATCTCAAAAAAATTCAAAATCAGCAGTACATGCTAAAAAAACAGGCTAAAAAAAGTAACAATCCTAAGGAATAATTTACTGTCAGCAATTAACAGTCTACTTAAAAATTAATAATTAAACCAGGAATTAAGCTTCCGTTTAGCTCAGGACCATGTAGCTGTAACTCTACTGGTTCTACAAAATCTAATAGGAAAATTATTTCCTTTTAATCAGATTACTGATGAGGAATATCCTTGATAAGATTTAATTTTTTTCAGTTAATAAATTGTGAAAGGATAATTTTGCATTACCTTGATCTTAAAACAGATGCTTGCTTTAGAAGTCAAATTGAAAAGAACACTGCTTTATAGAAGGGAACATTTTTGTAACTGCTGGTGTGAAAAAAAATATTTTTCTGTGAAAGAAAACAGCTTCATTTATCAGTAGCAATTTGTCAGGGGAGCAGGGGGAAGCATACAAGGACACTTAAATAGAGCACACTTTCAGCCTCCCTGGAGCTGGACTTTTCTGCTTTGAAGCAGGTAGCTTTGTGTTTGATAGCTTTAAGTAATTACGTACTGCCATGAATTTTGTTTATTGTTTATGGACCCATATAAGCTTTTAGCATCAATAAAATTCTGTGGTAAGTTCCGTAGCTGAGTTGGGCAGTGAGTGCAAGCACCGCTGTGCAGTTGTTTTGAACCTGCTCATTAATTTTGATACCCTCAGTGTTTGTACTGTTAGTGGCAGGGACTATTTGTTTCCCCATTTTTATAACCTGTTAATACAGTCCCCTCCTGAAGATTGTATTTCTTTCGTACTGAAATGACCTTATCTCTGTTTTTCCCTTGAACTTCACTGTAATATGAATAGGATTTTTCCTTGTCTGGAGGGGTTGCTGTGCCCCTTGTACCACCACCCCTAGAGTTTATCTATTTATGGCAGTCAGTGCCCAGATTTTGGATGAAGTTGTATAGGTCCAAAAGCAGATGACTGAGGTACCAGCAATGCAGGTGGTTTTCATTTTTTGCCATTTGATTCTGCAAATTTTGTGAATCAGACAGAGCCTAGAGATACTTGCTGCATTTTAGACCACACGATTATGGCAGATTGAATTTTTTTTAATTTTTCCTGTTGTGTTTTTAGGTTAATTTTTGTTTGTTTTCATTTTTTTTTTGTCTTTAATTGTTGTTACTATGCAGTACATGGACCTAACTACTACAACTCCATTATGATCTTGGAAGCTGTAACTACAGAAAGGAAATTAACTTCTTTAGAATATTGCTTCCCTCGGTTTGGGAAAATGAAACGTATATTCTACTTAAGCTTTCTACTTTGTAAATTTGGTAATAACTGTGGTGTAACAGGAGCAAGAGCAAAATCTAAGAAAAGCAGCAAGGAGTAATTACAGCTTAACACTTCTCAATCTCATCTGTCAGTCATCTATAAGAAATTGCTACATTCATCTTTAAGTAGCCTGATAATCAGCTCAGTTTAATTTTAATCCACTTTCATTTCTTAGAGGTAATTCTTAATGTTTTACATATTGCATAATTTATTATGGAGTAGACATCTAAGCAAACTATGAGCTCCAAATACATTGAACTCCACATTTCCATTGCCAGGAGAGTCCTTAGGCTGCATTCAAGTTGCAGGAGGTCATTACTCAGTTAAATGGGAGTACAACTGATACCAAAAAATACTCATGATAATGTCCAAGCATTTTTCAACTGAGTGGCATGGCAGAATGGTTCTCAGCTGAGGCTGACTATTGCAGGAGACCTGCTAAGGTGCCACCAACTTCTTGAACTGACAAACACCAAGAAACAACAATGCAAATCCTTTTTTTGACAGGTAACTTTATTAATAATGGTCTCGGATCTGTCGCACCTACCAGGTGCCAGTCTTTCTTCACACTTTGCAAGACTTTCTGAAGAATAAACTAGAAAGGCATAAAGTTAGTTGAAGCTACTAAGACACACATTTGAAGGTGAGTCTATTTTGAATTTTTGTTTTCTTTTTTTTTTAACAGAAGTTTTCATGAATGTGTGTCAAAAAAACTTAAATACACTGGGAAATACAGTAGAAAGGCTATATTTACAGTCAATTATAATGGGCACTGCCAACATATCCAATAACAAAAATAAAACAAAACCTTTTTTTCATGTTTCTATCATGCTTTTTTTCACAGAGATTTTTTTTTAAATATGATTTTGTTTTTTAAAAAATACAATAAGGAAATAATTACATTCTTAATATGAGAACATTATCATACAACATACACCCTGGGCCAATTAATTCGAAAGTGTCTAACAAAACTTGATACTAAATTAATATTCTCCATTTGAAAAATCAAATTGCCACAATCATCTCATTAAAAAAAACACCTTTGATCCCCCAAAGTTACGATATGGGTTTTTTATAAAAAAAAGCATCACCCATTAAAAAAAACCAAAAAACAAACAATTAAGAAAAAGCACCTGGTACAATAACAGGCGTTTGGTGAGGAAGCACAAGTAACATTTTCTTAAAAGACATAGAAATGGTTCAAAATACGAGAGTTTTCCTTTAAAAGAAAAGTCATGCTGCTCTATGGCTGAGTTTGCCTGGTGATCCTGAAATCTAAAAACGGTGAAAATACAAGCTCTGTCGCGCTTTATAAAAAATTGTGCAGCAATAGTGCTATTCAAGGAAACAGAGTACATTTCACAGCACCGACTGTGGTCTACAGAGAGGTTATTTCCCAAGCTTTTTGGTCTTCCTCCTCTCAAAACCTTGGCCGTTATATAGAACAGACTAATGGTGGTGGCTTTGCGGAGCCTTTGCTGGAGGAAGAGTGAAAGGTGTTTAGTTTAGGTGGCAGCCCCCGTGCAGCAGGCACTACAGGGGCCCAGGGTGCTCCAGGTGCTGAGGGAGACCTGCACCTGCAGCAGAGCTGAAGGAAGGCTGCACCACCACGGTGTGTGCACAGCCCCAGCACCACGCACGTTCTGTTTGCCTGGGCAGAAATTTGCACACATCTGCCTCAGGCATAGAGTAAAACCTGTCCTTGACAAGGAATTTTTTTNTTTTATTTTTTTTTTTTTTTTTTTTTTACCATGGGATATAGGGGGTGGAAGATACAATGCCAATATTGGGTAAACAAGACAAGTGATCTGGCTTTTGACTACTCTGCATTACTTGATGTGGGACCACTTCTTAATGGCAACTGTTACATCATTGCAAACATTGACTAGAAGCCTAATTTGCATTATAAATATGTACAGATATAAATTAAATATTTATTGAAATATACAAATAAATAACTTAATTTGAAATAAAAAGCCTAAATGAACTTACTTTTGCTTCAAATTTGTTTCTGCTATTATTTATGGGAATTTGACGCTGTTTAGTCCATAGTCATACATTATAGAATGCGCCCTCTACTTAGTTAATAAGTAAGTAGATGAACTAAACTAATATTAAAAAGATGTGTTTTCAATGAAAACCACACTGACACTTGCTTTCCTACTGTATCTGCATTCCTGTGGCACTTTGTACCAAGTACAGTCACAAGAAGCTAAGAGCCTTTTCTCATGCTGGGCCCCGTTTCTACACTGCTGAGGTCAGTGGCATCCCTGGCCCTAAATTCATCTGGGAACAGGACACAGCCCTGTCTCCTGTCAGCCCTCAGGTCTTTTTGATAGCTCTGTGCCTTCAAATCCCACAGGCTCCTGCAGGAAGTCCTCTGGCATCCAGCTCAGCTGAGAATCCCAGTGTATCCTCCAGGAGTTGCACACACCCATTCCTAACGGTAAGAGATAATCTGCAGGCTTGGCCATAAAGGGATGGGATCCTTGATAACTGCTGTCTTGCCAACTTCTGTGATTTTAATTGCAGTCTTAACTAATTATCAAGACTCCAGCCCTAACATCTGTGATTATCTCAAAATATGAGTAGTATTTTAATTTTTTTTTAATTACTTTTCTACTCCTCACAGTTAAGGAGGAAAAAACTCTTGAGAGTATGATTGAAAGCTCTCCAAAGGCTTAAAAAAAAACAAAGAGAAGAACTTAAAAGAAGCCATCTTATTATACGTTCCCCCCCAACCCCCTCCTGATTTTTTAAAGCCAATCTTGAGATTTTGAAGGGCTTCAGTGGCAATTTACTGCATGTAATTTCTCAGGAGTGACATGGATGGAGACAAAGAAAAACAGATTTTTATAATTTTACAGACTAAAATGCAAGATGGTGTTTCCTAGTAAACAGAAATGGACTCCTGTTTGAGAAAATCCCCAATTATTTGTTAAACTGTTTATAAAAGAGTCTGAAAATTATCACTTTTTCAGTCCATCTTCCTCAAAAATAATAGCTGAGGTCTGAAAAGACGAAGGAAACTAAGTACAGCAGTATTCTATACCTCAAGTTTAACAATACTATATTATAAAAAACAAAACAAGACTGACTGCATAAGTTATTCTGAGTTGCCATTATCTGTTGAGGACTAATTTCAATTACGTTTTCTTTTTCTTCTTCAAAATGTATAGAAAAGAAGCAGTATCTAAAAATACCTGTTTACCTTTTAAAAAAATCAGGAACAAGTTATAGTTCAAGAACATGACCTTTGAAAATAACTGGTGCTTCAGAACAGCAATAAAGAGGATGTACAAAAACGCATTTGTCTCAAAGTTTGGCAGCTTTTTATCTCCCAATGACAAAAGCATCTGTCTAAAAAGTATCCAGAAAGCGCTTCACCAATGAGTCGTCATCCCACGGAGGCAGTGGCACTGCAGAGCTCCTGGGCCAAGCAGGCCTTGCTGCTTCTGGGAGCACATTTCTGCAGTTTTCTTCTGCCACGGGAGCAGCTACCAGCAAAGCCTCTCCTAATGAGTTAGACCTGCTCTGTGGCAGAGCTCGGAAGGCAGTTTTAACCTGCAAGAGTCAAGATTTCACACCAGTCTTCAGCAGTGTTCAGGCCGTCTGATGCACTATAATTAACATTGCTGGTTCTGTGCTGTTTCAGCAAAGTAAACCTTCAACTGTGACTTTATGCTCCTTTTTAATTCCTATGGTTGGGTTTTTTTGGTTTTCATTTTCTTTACCAGTGAAGTTGGAAACAAGGAGTTACAGCTAATAAAAAGGGGCACACGTAGTTACACAGCAATACAGTAGAGGGAATACAGGCAAATTAGCGCCAAGCTACCATTAACTTAACAGAATTATAAAACTTCTTATGCTTTATCACTTGATGTGACCTTTCAGGAGAGTCCTTTGCAGCCTAGGTCTTGGTCTGTAGTAGGTAAGGCCTTTATGGAAAGTGAGTGGCTTTGCTATGTTTATGTTTATGTTCCATTTTTCATCTCCCATTCCTGGAAAGAGGAGAAAAAAAGATACAGAAAACGTTAAAGAAATCAGGATATTTCACTGATGTCATCGTATCTGCTAAGCACAGCTGCGGTCAATAACAGTTTTTCCATTAACTTTGCTGGATTCAGCCCACAAATTAGTTAGGGAATGCTAACAAAAATGTTCTGATAGTCTGTGCACAGCATCCACCCCTCCACAACCATATACAGCAACCTATTTTCTAGTGCAGTGCAAATAAGCCGTGTTTATTTTCTGCAAAGGGGACTTCCGGAGCAATCCGCACCCCACAGCTGGTGTAAAGCACTCAGCTCTCCCTGAGTAAGAGAGAGGCTGATTTAAGCACACAAGGGCTCTCTAAATGACTTGTGTGAGACAGCAGGAAGCCCTCAACATCTCTCAGAGCTGACACCAAGTGATTGCTTTACTGCTCTTCAATTTTTTTAATATAAGACTCATGGCAGACACATAATTCTGTGGCTTAGCTGAGAGACTAACAAGCAGGGCTAAGAAAAACAAGTCAGTTTGCATTTGTTTCCCTTACAGATAATCCAAATTGAGCTATTGCCTGAAAGAAAGCAAGTTAAAGAAATTGCTTTGACTTTCTGTGCCTCAGTTTCCCAGCCTGTTAGCTGAGGACAAGGACACCATCCACAGCAAAACATGTAATCTATAATGCTTTTGTCCATATGTCTCAGAGCAAGGGATTGCCATTTCTTCTGCCACATAAGTGAAAATCATGAGAGTGCTACAGCTGAACAGCCAGTTCAATAAAACTTGCAGCTACAGACTGACACCTGCAGCATTTCCTAACAGTACAGAGGAGCAGAAGGGCTGAAGCAGGATGGGCTCACCTTAGGACATCCACACTGTTCTCCTCCCTGAATCACACCCTTACAGCCATCAGGAACTACTGGAGATCCACAGAAGGTGGCCTCTGGCTCCAGCAATCCCCTTGGAGCAACGGCCCAGCTGCTCCTCGCCAGGCACTGGGGCTGCAGATTCCTCTCTGACCCACCTACTCTGCAGAGGCACTCTGCAGGCAGCCTGCTGACTTGGCTCCCAACCTGAATTCCTGAATTTAACGCTCATTCCACAATATTTAAGAGCTCTGACTGAAAACCATTACTTATCCATGTAAATAGCTGTTTCTGCTGCTGAAAGCAGTAAGAGCATTAGTTTGGCTGGACAGCTGTATGACCATGACACCTCTTCAACTGTTGTAGAACAGTAAAGGTCACAGCTGGTGGCTGCTTTAGCAATATAAGGAAAAAAAACCCTTTGGTTTAAAGGTAGACAATAACTTACTTTGTTTCTAAACTTGTGGGTTTGTTTTTGTTTTTGTTTTTTTTAATTTAAATGCTTTTACTAAAATTCAGTGTATTTTAAATATTCAGTTTTACTCTTCAAATTATGGTAATTCTAAACTTAAAAAGTTAGATTACTTTAAAAACTCTATTAAATGTATATTCTCTACATATATGTTACCAAAGATCTAAAGGAAGTCCTTGGCTAAGCAACTGGGAGGAGAATTTTTTGAAGTGTTAAATAAGCCTTGAAAGCAGAAACTTCTTTGCAGGTGCAAAAGGAACTTTTTCTTTGTTTCCATTGCTCCTGCAGGTTCACACCAAGGAAAGAATGTTTAAGTCAACACTGACAGCCTGACTGGGAGCTGGGAAACTGGGACAGCTCCTTTTCTTCTCCAGTCCTTGAACACAGGCAAGATAGATGATGCTGACATTCACCAGCCCACTAGTTTCAAAAACAAATCAGAAATAATAATTTCAGTTTTCTTGCTGCACATAACAATTTGGTTTTAGAAACTAATTTGAAATTTAAATGAATATGTGAAATGTTATATAATTGCTGTAAAGCAAGGATATTTGAATCTTTTTACTTCTCTCGGACTAAAGCAGAATATTGTTTTCCATATTTTAATTAGAGTCTCCCATTTCTAGCCAAGTACAGATTAGAAAAAATTGCAATTAAAATGCCTTCTGGCTTCTTAAAAATATGCATAATTACTTTTTAAGACAAAATTTAAATATACTTGTAAACAGAAAAGTTAAAAAATTCAAATACATGTATGCATATATGTGTGTATATACAGTGTATGTCCTGAACAGTCAATACCCAAATTGCTGTTCAGTCTTGTACTTAACACTAGGTCTGTCTTACTGCTTCTCTCTGTATTTCCTTCTGCCAGTGCATCTGAGAGGAGGAAGCTTTTGGTGGCACAGCAGCAGCAGCAGCAGCAGCTGCCCCAGCACACGCACAGCGCTGCTGCCTGGTGAGCACGGCCGTGACACGAGGCTGGCAGGTGACAGGCTCAGCATCCTCCGTGCAAGGAAAAGGGCAAGAAGGGAGGCATTCAGTGCATTCAAATACATACCAGGGGAAAAAACCATATTCTGACATTTTGAACGTTTACACAACTCCCTCAAAGCATCGGGAGACGTGCCAGCTGCTGGAGATGCAAGCGCAAGCACAGACGTGGAATCTGTTTCACTCCCACAAACTGCACTGACATCCATGCGTGGAGAGCCAAGTTCTGCTCTGGGATACTCACGTGTGACGCCCTTTCCTGAGCCACATCTACAAGGCCTGGGCTCACTTGCAACTGCAAAAGGCCAAAAGAGTTGAGAGCCAAATTCCACCCCCGCACATGTACAGCGACCCCCAAGCGTGGGGCGTGCTGCAGATGTGCACCTGATGGCAGCTGTGGCTGCCAATGGGCTGGGAACAGATTGGGTTGCACTATCTAATTCAGCAAAATTTCACTCTTAATATTTAGTGCATGAGGTTTTAGGGAAAAAGCTGTTAAAGCTGAATTGGATACTTTGAGTTGTTTTTCCCAGCATGGGAAAAATACGCTTAGTTGCTCCATATCCTCTTTGATTAGCCTAATCCTATATCCAAGATTCCTCTGCCAAAAAGCTTGACCAACTTATTGTGCCATCCAAAGCACATCAACACCAAACAACGCAGCAGGGTTTTTCCTGTATGGTATATGCTGAGCATAAAAAATGTACTACAGCTGGAAGGTATTCTTTACACCAAAAATCTTTCGGTTTTTATAATGCCTTGGTTTCTCCAGCTGTAACAATTAGATGGCTGGATTTAATGTGCCTGTCCAGCACAAATCCATGCTCCCATTTGCAAGGACTGTGCTCTGCTAAACCACATTCTCTGAGTATTGCTGAGCTAACATCCACATCTAAGACAAAGTGCACAGTTAGAGATGATATCGTTATGGGACAAATTAGGGTATAATTGGAATACGCAGATAAGCTTTAGAGCACATAAATCCTTCTTCAGGTTTGGAACACAGGCTGCAAACTTCAAAGTTGATTAGAACTGAAACCTATTATGCTGAGTTAAGTAATTATTCTTAGCTGGATTTAAATGAATCAGGCTAACTGGCAGGAAAAAGCAGTTGATGTCCATGGAAAGGGGGTAGAAGAAGGGTGAGAAAGCTCTCACAAATGGTATAGCAGGAGAAATATTTCTATTATGGTAATTTAATAATAAAATAATTTTTTGAGATGCTGATTTTTCAGTATCTACTACATTTAGGTTCCAGGCTTATGCTCAGACACTGGAAATGTATATAATCAATGACTACATGTAACAAAAGTTACTTGAAGAAATCCTGGTACAGAACACATCAATGAAAAAAGGAAACAGCCTTCATGAATGACAAGTGTTTATGATTATTGCTGTTTATAATTACAACTAGCAGTGAACTACTAAATAAACAAAAGCTTGGACCCAACACTATTACTGTCACCCTTGGTTGTGTGCTGTCCACACGCTTCTGTTGCCAGCAAATTTATCCCAGAAGAATGGTCATACAAATCCCATTTAAATTAAACCACAAACATTAGAAAACTGTAACAATACAAGAGGACAGCAAATTTCAGCCTGGTACTTGCAAGACTAAAATAAAGTAATTCAACTTTTACTTTAAATGTACATTGAGTAGATACTTGCAAAACACATTTTCATTTGTTATAATGCCCATCTATTCCGTTCTTGCACTGGCTGGAAAAGATCAGACCTAATCTTGTGCCATTTCTAATCCCTTACTATAACAGTTCTCTTTCAACCACTTCTCTGCTACACAGAGTAGTGGACACAAGGACTGTCTACACCACAGACCACATACCTTGCAAATTAAATCTATAAAGCAACAGAGAAAAACATGGAATGAGAGTAGAGTCAAACCTGTCCCCCAGACTACTTACCAATTCTTCTGCAAAAGGTTCCCCAAACCAGCAGTATTTATGTAGTAATATGAATAATTTAGATATTCTCTTCTTGAGGCTAAATAAGACTTTGTAAGAAAGTACGAAAAAGCACAGAAAAAGAAAATTAGAACTCAGTTCTCTCACCTTTGCTTTTCGAAGGACATGGCCTCGACATGGAGAATTGTTTGATGAGGGAGGTCGCTTCAGAGCTGCTGCGCTGTTCACAGGGATGGAGCATTCAGTATCACTGGTATCACAGCTGGAGATGGGAGAGTTTTCCAAAGTTCGGTGCTTGAAAATTGGAGACTAATGAAGAGTGAAAAGCCTATATTGAGTTTCCTCCAAGTAGTCACACATGCAACATTTTCTACTTTAGATTCAGAACTGCAGAACTTTTTTTTAAAGAAACTATATTCATAATAATGAAATGACAAAACTCTCAGTTCCTACCCATTTTAGCTGGAGCTGAGACGGCTGAGCATTCCCAGCCCACAGTACTGGGGTTTGCATGTTCAATGGCTTTACATACCTGTGGACTTGATGTTCCTGATTTGGGTTCAATAGCCAAGCCCAGTGTGATGCCACCAGCCAAGGCTTTCTTAAGGCTCTCCTTCACCTCAGTGAGTTCTAGTTCCAGGTTTACACGCTCAGCCTCCTTCTGCTTACACTCCTCTTCCAACTTCTTTAACTTATCTTCAAGAATCACTTGGGTCTTCCTGCCTGTCATTCACAGCAATTTTATTACTTCAATAATAATGTTAAATTGACGCTTAGAGAAATTATTTTCTTTCTAAAAGGTAAGGAAACAAGGTCTCTACTTGTCAGTAACATGAAAAAAAAATTAGGTACTTTACAGAAAAAACCTTTCTTGTGTAAAAAGTTTAGTAGCATCAATCAAATGCCTTCTATCAAGTGACATTCCTAGATATCTAGTCTTGTTTCAAAACAGTATTGTCTTTTTACTTTTCCGTATCATAAAAATATAATTAGCCAGTCACAAAAAATTATTCACATGTTCTGCTTACACACATATATAAAATAAGTATATACACTTACTCATATGTATTTTTATCTTATACATCTTGTATCTATATAGAAAGCAAATATAGACATTACTGAGCCTTGCTCAGCACCGAAACCAAGCCTTGTTTAGGGTGACATGTCTTCAGCACAGAACACAAAGCTGTTCGGATAATTAAGCGTAATTCTCAGGTGAGAATTCAGCACAAAAAAGCACCTCCTACCAGCATTGACTTCAATGGCAGCACGCAGGTCTTTTCTTTCTTTCCGGAGCTGGGCCAGCCTATTCCGAAGGGCTTCTTTTTTCTTTAGCAGCTCCTCCTCTTTGCTTTGTAATCTCTTTGCATCTGCCTCCACACGATTCTTGCCGTATTTGTACTGTTCTGCATCTGCATGTATTAGATTGTAGTTAATTAGGGTTTAAACCAACAGTACAACTCCGAACTGTTCCCTGAGACTAAACATGACATGAAGCATGTCATGGCTCCCCATGGCAGGGGTGTTGGAACTAGATGATCTTCAAGGCCCCCTTCCAACCCAAACCATTCTCTAATCCTATGGTTGGAGAAAAACCTTTGGCATTCCTCTTCCACTGGCTCTTTCTCAAGGTCCATGATTTCTGCCAACTTCTGCAGCACAGCTACAACAATGATATGGGAGAGAGTTTGTTCTCTATATTTACACGAGGAAGATGAGAAATACCAGTTACCTTATAGCACACTGGTTCTGAAAAATGGCCTTGCCTTTCTCTGTAGTTCAGAAGCTGAAAAGGAGGCTCCTGTCTAGCTAGGAAACCTTCGTTTCTAATTGGAAGGGTCAGAGGAAAAACCACCTGCTTGGCCTTTTGCCTGGCTTTCATTCCTACTTGAAGTGCACATCTTTTCTCACCTGACATAAGAGAATACAAAGATGTTCACACTTCTTTGATTCTTGACAGCTTTCTTTTTCTTTTTTTAATTTCCCATACAAATGCTTTCATTTCATGGCTCACATGTATTTGCGGTCTAATTCATATCAGAGCCCCCTCTATACCATTGCTCCAGCTGCAGACTCAAAGAAGATAGGTCAGCTAAGAGATCCCTTTGTCTGTCATATATCTGAAGGCACACTCTATGATATGAAATTACTCCTGACAAAGAGCTGTTAAGCCAGTTTTAGTCAGTTAGAAGCTATTTACTTTTGTCTTAAAGTCTCACACAAATTTCTCTTGTTGCCATTAAATCCTCGACTTCTTAAAAGTTTAAAAAGTTTTTAAGATGTTGTAAGTTTTATCATGAGATTAAAAAAACACATTACTTTTTTCTCTAGAGAAAGCCATGCTTTTGACTCTATATTTTAAAAATAAGATTATCACTCCTTTGTGTCTTTTCTCCCGCAATCCCTGTTAGGGATTTCCTAGAGGCAATCCACCTGCCCAGAACCACACAACCTTTTTGTGAATGTGCCACTCACCAGCTGAAATCTCCTCTCTGAGGAAGCTATTGAGCTGTGTGGTAGTCTTCATTATTTTGCTGTAACTTTTTCATTGGTGACAAGTAAGCCCACTTTTGAGCAACACAGTGTTCCTATGTCTATACCAGCTCCTCATCCTCCTCCAACAGGAAGACAGAATTCCTCTCTGCCCCAAATGAGGAATCATTATCCCTCTTTTTTTCCCTGCTGTCCTCATGACTTTGCAGCCATGGTCCACATTTCATATTTATCATTCTCCCATAAGACACCCTTTTCTTGTGTGGTGTGGCTGAAGTTAAGTCACCAAGGTATGTCCTATTCAAAGTCTTGGCATCTCCTCCTCAGCCTCTCAGCCACATAAAAACCACAGATGTTCTTTACCTTGTCTGCTAAGACAAGAGCTCTTTTGGGCACCCTCCTGACTCCACTCCCAAGAGAGGAAGCAGTGAGGACAGACACTTACTGGATGCAGTGCGCTTCACACAGGAAACTGTTTCAGATTTCTTCGGCTGGCTATTTAAAGTTCTTGCTTTTCCGGTGAGGCCATTAGTAGTCACAGGAGGCTTCTTGCCTTTAAACTGTTTGAAAACAAAAGTACAAATGGGCTCCAGCTATTCCCGTGCCACTGGCATTACTTTCACCCTTTCATCAAGGGCAGAGCTTGACAGAAAGCTGCTTGCTACATCAGAGAGCCTTAATAGAGCACATTGATTGAGCTGGAGACAGCGCTTCCTCCAGAGATGCCTCCGGGAGCTGCCTGCTCAGCGGGAGCTGTGCCAGCAATCACAGGATAACCAGGGGATGAACTCCCTGTCTCTGGTGGCAGCACGGTTTCCAATGCATTTAGCACACTGGCACTTACAGTATTAACAAAGCCATTGCAAGACAGAAAAAAATGTACCTTTGAAACATTTTTTACAGTAAAGATTCTTGAAACACAAGTTTTTCAGAGTTAATTTCATACAGTAAAACCTACCAGGGTTTGCCACACAAAAAGTCAGCATTGTTTCTTATTTACTATATGACCTTGCCATCCCTGTGGTGTATTAATTTTTTTTTAAACAATATAATTATTACATGTTTTTAAGTCCTAGGAGTTAACAGATCGTTTTCCCCTTAGACAACTTCTAGCTACTAATTAAAAGCTCTTCTTACTTAAAAAATCCCTCTCATAATGGCCAGACAGGCTCACAAGATTACCAGGAGCATAACATCTCATCTTCAAGAGGTTTCCATTTAGAGGGCTCACTGCAGTGAACTGAATCCAGGGAAGATAACCCTGTCCTGACTCCTCATAGTGTTTCCATGGAGGAGCTCCAGCCAAGCACACAGCATGTGTGCCATGCTCTGTCCTCCTGCTTCCAAACGTTTGTGAGGACTTAATTGGAAATGCATAGAGAAGCTTGCTGCTGCAGTAATTTATTGCTCATGTCCTCCAATTCTGCAACTGCACTGAATTCTAATATTCCAAGATGAGGTTTCTGTAAGGGTTAAGTGAGTTAACACACAGTATGACAGGTATCTTATACAAGGGAAACACTTATCTAACTGTTCCATGTCAGATTAGATTGAACACTACCCATCACTGTGACATATTCACAGGTTTATGCCAATGACCAGTTTTCAGAGACCACCTAAGGGCTCAGAGAAGGTTCCTGGCTTGGCTGTGAGCAAGGCTTGCTCTGCTCCCCTGCTGGCTTGTGCCCTTCTGTTACAAGGCAGAGCACACAGGACTTCGTCTGCTCTGTGGGTTCAAACTGAGGTACAAAAGCCTGAAGCCACCCTCAGAAAGCAGCAGAGACATAAGCTTTTTTTTTCATGGGGAAGAAAATAACAGGCAGTAATAGAAAGATGGTATATATGAATATATACAACATAATTTACTAAATATATAACATCAAGTTATGACATATATGAATATTCACAAAATATATAACCATAGTATACATGATATATAGATCAGTACAATTCTAAAGAGCCAAATTTACTGTCACAGTCAGGTCCCATGTCACCTATCTTTTTTGGGTTTTTTTCAGACATCTCTGCCAGAGGAGACAAAAGGTAGCTAGACATGCATTCAGGTTAAGTGTGGAAGGTCTCATTTATTTTTTTCTTATTATTTGCAATCTGTAAATCATCAAGAACATGCAGGGAAAACCCTTCCCAAGTACCACTACTTCCACATCAGAATTTAAAACTTTGCAAACCTGCTTCATTTGCAGTGGGCTCATAACTAAACTCCAGACACTTGAGTGCTAAAACTAAGGGACTTTAGTAGTCCCTTCAGATAACAACCAGATAAACAGAACAGCCAACAAATAAAAAGCTTTGTTAAGTATTAAATAGTACAGTACCTGCGGGCCAGATCCCCTCCCCACAGCAGAGGTATTAGTGACAGACTGAGCAGAAGACAGATTGGATGAGACAGGGTATTTGTAATGGTTAGAGGAGAGTTTGTCAGTAGATAACCTATTGGGTTTCCTGTCAGCTGGTGGATAGCGCGCAAAGATTTTTGGAGACGGCAAGTTATCGTACAGGCCTGCGTTATCATAAAGCATTTCTTCTCCAATGTTCCTGCTACGAGAAGAAGGAAAGCCATCTTCTGGTTCCCACTGCAACACACACACCTCGGCAGTTAGTGAACAATGCATCATGCAGAACCTTCTAAGTGCAATTAAAACATTAGTGACGCTTTGGACTCCAGCAAGCCCTCAGTGCTTAGCGAGCATACGCTTACGACTTACACTTAAACTACTTAGAAAGTGTGGGGAGGACACTGTGTGGAAAGCAAGCCTTGCATTCCATGGCCCAGAGCATGTTCCACAGTATTAGCAAACCTATCACCTTCGCTGTTTCATGGACTGCACCTCCAGCTGGTAGCTCTAGCACCAAGGGGGCACAGGCAGGCTGTGCTAACATGGGGATACTCACAGTCTACACAGATCCATGTAATCCATGGGATTACATCTTGTACATGAGTTGTTAAAAGTAATATGGCCTAGCAGTTATCAGAAGCCAAGAGGTGTTTTTTCTAGTTTGTTTTTTTAATTTCTTCAGGCTGCATGTCATTCCCATGAATATCAGCTGCTGGTATGCTAGCACAACATTTTATTTCATGGAAATTTATTATTCTGAGCTAAAAGAACTAAAATAGCTCTTTTTTGGAAAGCTCAACAATAGTACTCCAGTGATGCATCTGATTAACCTTAAAACAAACCAACCTGGTTGCTGAATATCCTTCCTTAACCCATCCTGGCCATGGCAGTACACTACTCAAACAAAGCCATGAGCACATCCAAGAGCTACGCAGAGACTGCTCTCCACACAAGTGATTGTGCACTGCTCCCAACAGGGGATTTCTAACGTCTTTCTGACATTACTGACATATTGGAGGACTGAATGTCCAGCCCATTTCACACTTTGAAACTCTTAATTTCTCTTGAGTTTGCCCTTAGTGGGGCCTTTATGCAATAGCCCAAATTAAGAGCTGACATGGGCTGTAGCTCCCCTGTAAACGTTCCTGAGGACCCCATACTGCTATTGGTTAGCATCCACTAGATGTTAAATCCTATTACACATCTGCCTATGATCAGCTCTGCAATTTATGAAGATGAAAGTGACCACTGTGGTTCTCCTTTGGGATGAGCAGCACCTGCAGTCCTCAGGAATGCTGCCGCAGGGACTGAGAAGTGTTTGGGTTTTGGTGTTTTTTTCAACAGACATCAAAAAGTGCCTGGTGTAACTGAGTCCTTAATTTTCCCCCTTCCAGTGTGATCTAAAATAACACCTCCTCAAGAGAGTATTATATTCAAGGACTTGGCAACAAATCATCAACAGGCAACTGCTTTCTAAATGCACATTGGCTCACATGCAGGTTAATGTAAACAATATGTCCCATGCCCTTATATTCTATAGGTGTGAGAGGAGTTTGCAGCCCCCAATCAAAAAAATATGAGTTCATCTGGAAACTGCCCAGTGAGGATCTTTCGATAATACAATTTTCAGATGTCCACGCACTCAACACATGCAATCCATTTGTTCGGTGCAAATTCAACTCTTACCGATCCATTTATGCAGGGAACATCATCGTAATGAAGTGCCATTCCACTTGGAGAGGCGTAGCCGTTGGCAGTGCTTCCCCGGTACGGGTTTGTAGATATAACTCGCCTGTTCATGAAACTGAATAATGCAAAGTAAAAATAATAAAAACCAGCACTTAAACCTAAGCCTAAACGATGATTCAGTTGTATATTCCCCATACCTGATTATGTAGCCTGGAAGCACAGAGCTTCTCACTTCCTGCAGAGGAGCTTTTCTTTGCTACTCACACATTGCTGCTACAGCCCATAACACAACATATGGTCCTGTTCTCCATTCTTACAGTGGGGATACGGCTGTGTGAAGGCCAGCAGGGCAGCAGCTGTAACTGCTCAGTGGCATGTTTACATGGGAACCTGCTGATCTCTGTTATACACCAGCCTGCCAGGGCCCCAGAAACGCTCCCTTGTTGTCTGCACTGGGGACAAGCAGGTGTTTCTGTGTGCATGCATGCTCAGAGGGCTGCAAACTTAGGAAATGAGAGAACCAAGAATAAAATCCAGAAAAATTTTGAAAAAATACCCACATAATTTCAGTGAAATCTAAGTTAACACATCTATCAGAATTTCCTGAATAATTACTTCCTCAAAACCTGGAAATTTTTCTTTTCTATATCAGAACTTTTGGCTGGCTATGGCACTATGCTTCCCAGCTCTCTCAGGGTAATTGTACATGCAAATACTCTATATGCTCATTCTCGCTCTGTTACATATGGTGGACCTGAGCCTTCTGGAAACTTCAAATGGGATACACATATATATGATATATTTTAATTTCTTCCCCCATTATCCTGACCCAATCAACACTGTTGCTTGTTTTACTGGAATTCTGCAGAACACACATGAGATACCAAGAACTACATCAGGTTTGCAAAGATCTAACAGTGCAGAAAATGGCAGAGTCATGCCTGACAGTAATAATGACCCCAAGGGTGAGTTTTCCTTTGTAGCAACTGCTGGATTTGAGTAAGGTATAGAGTAAGATCCCAAATAATTCTGTTCCTATCGTTTCAGGTGTACGTGAATGGGAAAACAATGTTTTCCATCCCAAACAATGGAACTATTCAGAGTCTGTGCTGACATTCATAAAAGATGATAAAGCACTGCTAAAGCAGAGAGGGTCTTCTGTAGCACTGGCAGGAGCTCAGGAATGCTGTGGTTTCAGCAGTTGCTTTCTTTTGGCTTTGGAATAACATGAAGTCCATTGAATTTCTCATTCAGAGGGAGAACTGGGGCTCACCTGAGCCACGGGAGACCTGGGCTCACAGGAGGGACGAACCTGCTCAGCTCAGTGTGAACATTTCAGGGCAGTGTGGGGGTGGAAAAACCATTAGACAGAAGCTTTTCTTACTTCAAACAAACTAACAACGAAAAGCCCAAGGAAAATTCCATGATAAAAATGTTTTTAACTTTATCGTAACTCATACCTTATTAGACATTATTAAAGGACTGCATTTGTTTACTCTTCTTAAAGAAGAGCATTTCCCAAGCATTTCTGGTTGGTCTGAAGAACTGCATTTGGAGTTGTTGCCATATTTCTTTCTAGTTAAGAGGCTCCAATTACAGTGATACACAATAACTATGTCTGAAAACTGGGATATTCATTAGTGGCATCTGATGCACCTGTAGTAACTATTTCCATTACCAAAGGAAGGCAGAATTTATCTAAGTAGTTGCAAACAATTCAGAATCATTATTTCAATAATCCTCATTAATCATGTTTTCAGGTGCATCCATGCAAGTTAATTTTATTTAGAAACTGCTGGAAGGAAAACGGAGAAACTTGCCTGGAAGCACTTTTTCTTCAGCTTTTCCTACATACCTAATGATTTAGATGAAGGAAATTGATGGGACTATTAATGAGGAGTCAATAGTTTTGCAAAGCATCAGTCTTAGGAAGTGAATAACCAATAATCTAAAGTGACTGAGCAACAAAATAAGCTTTAATGATAACTGCATTTAATTTGGAATACTGATACTCATTCTATAAAGGGCAAATGTAGCACTTTATTAACATTCAAGTATCATTGTAATTTCTCCTCATTTTCTAGCAGTAGCTGAAAATCAGGAGACAGCTACTCTATTGCTTATCAGCAAGCCCTCACAGGCTCTTAAAGACACCCAATGAATTTTAATTAATTCTTAACAGGGAAATTCTGCTATTTTGCAAGTTGTTTGACATTCCTTTCTAACATGTGGTCTAGTTGTATGTGTTTTTTCACTTGGCTCCAATTAGTACCACATTTGTGCAGAAAAGGAAAACCACGCAGAATTCAGGGGGAAAAGGTTACCATTCTATGCTTCTTAAATGTGGTTATTGCTAGATGCTGACTGAAGCAAAAATACATGTCAACACGGGATAAACTTTTTGAGCCCTATTAACACCTAAACAAATATTAATGTAACTCTGCGTGCTAAGCGCATTTTAATTCAATCAAAAGTATTTGGTTTTCACATAAGTGGGCTTGTGGTGTCACTTTGATTTCTATCAGAAGTCATGCAAACTGGACTCTGATTGAAGCTGGGCATTTTCCCTTGTTAACTTCTTTCGGCACCTTGCTAATGACACTAGGATCTTCATTAAAAATTCCAAAACTTTTTTCCTTTTTTTTATCTTTATTTTCTATGTGTTTAAAGTCATGGTGGGCAGATGGGGTGTGATTCTCTAATGTATTAAGTCACACAAATTCCAAATTAGTCTGGGGAGTGTCATCTTGCAGCAGGATGAGGGATGATGCCTTTGCCAGCTGTCTTTTCAGGCCACCCGCTTTCTGACCACGGGCAACAACTGCAGCAGGGCAGCCCCCCTGTCCCAACTGTTTCTTCACTCCCATTTCTAAAAATCTCATCTGGCCAAGGAAAAATGATAGTCTTTTCCCACCAAAGACTGCTTTAATGCCTCAAATGATTTGAACATGTAAATCACTGTATACGCTAAGTACGCATTACTCTTTTTAGCACAGGATCAGTAATGGGGAATTCACTGATTTGCAATTTAAACAGTTTCCATGCGCATCCTCTAGACACTTTCCCAATTTTCACCTCCTATATTAAACCCCAGAAATTAATTGGACTGGGGTGAGCTTGATGAAGTTTTTAATTAATCAGAAAGAACTTGGGAAGGAAACACTGATTATATGACTATCCAAGATTTAAATTTGCTATACATTGTGAGTGTGCAGCATATATTGATCAATAATATGCTGTATATTTCCCTACAGGTACAGCAAATACAGCAAATAAATGTGAATTATGTAGCTGCATATTTCAGAATATTTGTCCTCTTCCAGGGATAGTTCTAAGACTTTAGGCCAAATAGAAGATTAAAATATAGCATTTGATAAGGGGACTTACTGAAAAAACTGGTAAAGATTTGAGTAAAGTTGCATAGTGCCTTGCATCTTTTACAGAACTTAGCATGATTCCAAGACAATAATCATAAACACATCTAACATGCTGCAATGCTGAAACACTTCAGGAGCTCAATATCTGGCAAAGGGGGAGGTGGATTTTGGTAAGCTGTGTTGGCAGTGGAGTTAATGTATGGGTATAGATTCCCAGAGCACTGGAAGCAGCCGCGGAGCTGAACGCCTCTCACCAGAAGGTCTGTTTCGCAGCCTGGATGACGCTTGCCGTCATTTCCACGTCGATGTAGTCATAGTGCAGAGCTCCAGGGTCTGTTGAAGACCCCGTTTCTGCCAGCAAAATTCCAATCCATCTGCCCATGTCTTCGGAGGAGGAGGCCTGCGAGGAGAGGGCAAGAACGCAGGTCAGGTCTTTGCTCTGCCACTGGGCTGAGCATTATTGCAAAACGCGCATTCTTCTTGGTTGACAAATTGCTACCACATTGTATGAGAGGCTCTGGTTTCACTCTGCTGAACTCCTAAAAACCCCAGGATTTCATATTAAATCTGCTTTGCTAGAAGGAGGGCACTTTAAGTAAGCTACATGCTCATCAGATATGATGTAATACAAAGTGGGCAATCCACAAAAAAGAAGAAAAAATAATCGTTTAAGGCTAGTGGATTTAGATTCAAGTAATGCTTATTTTAGACTTCAGAATATTGAAAGCTTTAACATAATTATTTTCCTATGTTACGCTGGGGGATTTTTAGATAGCATGACTCCTGAGAAGAAAGTGTTGCTGCTAAACAGAAACAAGAGGGAAGAGGGAATGAAATAGCGAGGAGATTTTAACATTACTTTTTGAAAAATTTTCCTACATTTGTCTAGATAATGGCATTCATTTTCCTGATGACACAAGTAAAAGCATTAATACTATTAAAATAATTAAAAAATTTTCATATTTTGCTTCAAGTCACCAATTCAAAAGTTAAACAGTAGCAGAACAAATAATGGATAAAAGTAGTAGGGGAAAGGCAACAATCTGTCTTTAACAAATTTAGTGGTTTCTGAATTTCTTATTTTTATGCATTTCATTGCTTTTCACAGTTTCTTGAGCTGTTTTCTAGTTTTTCAAGTTCTCTGA
Organism: Melanocharis versteri; assembly: GCA_013397845.1. Lineage (NCBI taxonomy): Eukaryota > Metazoa > Chordata > Aves > Passeriformes > Melanocharitidae > Melanocharis > Melanocharis versteri. Next base: position 2,063,712 of record VZTG01021098.1, on the reverse strand, counting down.
ACTGGTCTCAGAAAACAGGCCTGATTGCAAGGACAGGAGGCATGGCCTGTAGTCAGAAACCTAAAGTAGTCAAAGTGCCTGTCCTGCCACTGAAAGCAAAAGGTTGCCTCCAGCTATAGCCTCATTATACTTGGCTGTAAGTGTCTTCTCATTTCAGGTTTTAAACTATGATGAAAAAATAAAAATGATGAATAAATAAATACGATGAATATCCTGACCCACCTAACACAGACAAAGGTGTGTGCACATGAGGAGTGCCAAGAGACACACCAGGCTGCTGGCATGCTGCATTTTCTTAAATGAGTAATTGTATTAACATAGACACAGACTAGGCAAAAGGAGTGCCCATAAATAGCAGACAAATGAAAGTTAAAAGAGTTTTAGAGCTCCCATCAACAGTGATCCATTATTTAATTATTGCTAAGTTATTTACTCAAAGTAATTATATCCCTGATACAAAAGTGTGCCTAGAGAAGGAGCAGGGATATTCTAGTACCAGGTCAAGGGGAGGTCAGTGCAGAGAAAAGTATTTTGCTGAGAAGATTTCTGAACTACATTTAATCTCAGTTCTTTCTTTGTCTACGACACTTACTATTTATTTTCTCCTTCCAATATTTATTATTGAGCCCTGCAACAATATTATTCCCAAGATTTTTTTTTGAATGGACAGACACAGGTTGTATGAAAGTGCTTCTCTAATTCAGCTTGTGGGAGTTCCTAAAAGTCACAGCTATTGTACCTCAAGCACAGCGACCTCCTGCCCGTTCCGGAGCAGGCGGAAGGTCAGGGGATGCTTTGAATCCAGCCCTAGGATGACTTCGCAGCCACGGAGAGGGATAGAGACAATGTGTGTCTTCAGATCTGTCCTGTCCTTGTGGAAAATGAGTTTGTTGTCCTTCACTCTGCACCAGCGCTCACGCCAACGGTTATTAGAGAGCACGTTGAGATATCCTGCAATAAAATGAAACGTGAGATATTTTACTCCTCGCTTTTTCTGAAAAGAAACAAAAAAAAGAAACTTACTTCTCAATGTAATGCTAGCCTTTAAATAACTTGTTCCCCTTCTAATAGAAAGTCCAGATGGATTTTAGGAAGACAAGTAAATGACCCTGCCCCACTTCTTTTAATGAAAACTTTCACTGTACCAAAAACCTAGAAAAAGCATATAAATATGTGATCCAGCTCATGTGGAAATGGCTGTTCTCTGTCAGTCCCTGCAGCAGCTGGATGTGCAGGAGCACACAGGTCCTCAGAACTTAGTAAGAATGGGGGAGGGACACTGATAAAAAGGGTTACTTACATAGCCAATGTGCTCACTCTGCCTTTCCGTGGGTAATGCCTTTGATAACTGTGGCTGCCCAAATTTTTCTGGGAAAATCACAGCTCAAATCATATACTTAGGTATTGAGCTACCTTCTGTAACATCCAAAAGCAGTGTTTAAAAGACCTACTAAGTGTTGATGCTCTATGTTGTAATTTCATTTAGAAAGAAGAATGCACATCTGGTTTGCAGCATTTGTAAACCAGAACTTAAAAGAAACTAAAAGAAGTTAACCTTTGCAAATAAAAATAAAATTCATACTTGTTTAAAATTCAAGAAGTAAATATGATACAGTACCCTAACATATTAAAAAATGTCATTAACAAATTGTCTTTTAAACCACTGCTTTTCTTACCATGCTCTATATCGATATAGCATCTAGGCATATAATATCATTAAACAGGCAGTGTTTCGTGGTTTTCCTTCTCTGTGCCATAGCAACAATCATTCCAGACTCAAACCTTACAATCAAAGCAATGCCCGTTTTTCCTGCCTTAGTATAGTTTGGGAATAGAAAAAAAAAAACAAACCAAAACTAAAACCTTTTACTTTTGCTTCCACATTACAAATGGTACACGAATTCAGCATGTTACTGCTTCCAAACAGGCTATGAGGAAGGAAATAAATGATATCTTGCAAAAGCCAGAAGTGAGTTTAAAAAATTGTCTTCTATCTCAGACATGATTTTCATTTAATCCTGTTGGAGAGCTCTCTCTTTGGTTTTCATTAAAACTATAACTTATTATTCATTTTTCTGGGTTTTCCTTCCAACATTATGGTTCCAATGTCAAAGTGTGATCCAACAGGATATAGCAGATCAGAATTGTGCACATCTTGGAAGGTGCTGTAAAAAATGAGGATGTGCTTAATCCTCTGGTTTTGGCTCCTCGTGATAGTCACACCCTTCAGCTTTTCTCCCTCCTCCTGTAACAAAACCCTGTATCACTGTGCATTGCATTACAATCCCTAGAAATGATAAAAACCTTCCCACACAAGCCAGAAATGGCTTGTTTTGGAGTGAGAGTCCTTTTTCTAAGACAGTTTTTCCCCCCTGCTCCCAATGCACCTCTCAGAAAAGCTCTTCTAAAACTTCCTTTTTCAGAGTCAACTACACAGGATCCCACCTGTCCCCCCACGTATCTCTGCTTAAACCTTCACAAGCTGACAGGACCAAAATGCCTCGAGCGTGTTCCCCTTCAGGGCATTAGCACTTCAGCTTAGTCCAGGCAGTTTAGGACCAGTGATGCTGCAGGGAAGAGCTCTGCCATGACTCCAAGTGCAGGTGGGTTTTAGTTTCCACTCTAGCTGGGTGACATCTGCAGCCCTGCTGGGATTTTCCCTTTGTTCATGGGAGGTAGAGCCTCCTAAAGTGTAAAAAACTTCAGCTATGGAGCAGCCTCCCAGAGGGCACTGAAGGGAGCCAAAATTCTGGTGGTGAGAAACTCCTTCCGCAAAGACTTCCTGCAATGACCAAAACCTAGACATTTATATATTTTCCTCTAAAATCTGCAAGTGGTGCTGAGTAGAGCCAAATACAGGCAAATAGTAATGTCTGTATCTGTATTTATGTCCATATCCAAACTAATGATAGAAATATGAGGAATTAGATTGCACAGCTGTGGTTAACTTCTCACACAATACAGAATAATCAACGGAGTACGAGAGCCCGGAAGTTCGTGCCCTTATGGGGGCCAGATGCTCCAGACAATGCATCTGGCTGGACACAGCTTTTCCCAGCTGTTCTTTTGGTCAATAAATCACATCTGTACTTAGCTGATGTACAGACACATACACATACACTCACTTAATCAAAGTTTGCTTATGTGAATGATTCCCAAAGTGTGGCTTGAAAGCCACCTGTGATCTGTGAAGCTCTCTCTGGTGGTCCATGGATCTGCTTCCATCCCCTAGAGCATCACCCATCACACTTCATGCTCCAATGAGTTCTGCCAACTGCTCCCTAATCATAGACTTCCGGGTTTCCCTAAGCTTTTCTAGTCAATTAAAGGGTAAAATCCAAACTCGGAATCTGGTGCAACTGCTTCAAAGCTTTCTAAGGAATTTTTTTTTGGAAGGGATGGGGTGAAGAGTGGGTTCAATCTTATTCATGTATGGAAGTGTTACTTAATACTGGAGCACGAAAAGACAAACTGGAGAATGTAAGTGCATTGCATTGTTTTAAAATAGCAGAGCTGTGAGGCCATAAGGTAAGTGCATTGCACGAAGTCTTAATCTGTGAGCAAATCTTAACAGCTAAGACACAAAACACAAGTATTTTCTGCTGTCTTTTTATACACTTCCTTGGTGCAGCCAAGCACTATAGCCATCATATGGAATGATCAAAATTAAGAGTTAAAATAGCTTACTAGAAATTTGTTACTTCATTTTGTCCAATATGTACCAATTTAGGAACCCATAATTAAACTCAAATCACTTTGGTTGAGGCTAGTTGACTGCTGTCTGCTATTCCTTAAAACCTTAACCACAATCTACTATAAAAGACCTGATCACTTTCCAAGAACCTTCTTCTACTTTGTCGCCCCAGTTTATTTTATAGTTCAGCCTACATTCATTTTATAACTACTTGTTTGAGAACAGCTCTTGTTTCTTTATGCTTCTTGTTCACACTTTTTCTTTCTCCTCACTTCTGCAAAGAGCAGTGATACCTGAGCCTATGCTACCATTTTATTTAAAAAGTCAGATTATTTTAGTCTCTTTGCAAATGACAAACACTTGATTACTCCTCTTGCAGTCTGGGTGCATCGTTCTGATGTTGGGGGAAGAATTACTGCAGTAAAAGCAATTTTAGAGAAATTTCCATGCTAGAACGCTATAAAGTTTTAATAGCAGTGTGCATTTAAGACTCAAGGAGAAAAATCACTTACCACATGTTGGAACATCTTCTTCAGCTGATGAGGTCTGTTCATCTGTTGATGGCTTCTTCTTTCCTAAACCAATGATCTTCGTTATTTTTTTCCCTGTTACTTTAGTCACAGTGCCCTTGGCTTCCGTTTTCGAACTTTTTTTCCTCTTCACTATTAAGAAAGCAGAAGTGTGTATTTAGTAGTGTGTGTATACCAACCAACAGAGAAAACATGAATAAAAACAGAAGTTCAGAAAAAAATATCCCGTGCGAGACAAACATTTGTATGAAAGTTGCAGATTTCAATGAGACAAATACTATATGCCCCCTCTAACAACCTCTGCGCTATGAAAATCACGGCATTTTGAAGGATAATAAAAACTAAGCTTGCAACTTTATGTTATCTAATCAAGCTTCAAGTCTTTCTCCACAGCAGCCATCATCGAATTTATGAGTACGACTGAAGTACCTGCATATAAATTTAGCTCATATACACAACAATACAAATCCAGTCAGACATTTCTTCATTGTTTTCTTCAATGTTCCTAAACATTTTTCTCAAAATACTTCAATAATTAAGTACACAGAAAAGACAGAATGTGCTTGCTTAGCAAAAATACTTCCACTATGTACAATTAGGTTAAGAGATCTTATCACAATGGGCAATTTAAAAAGACAAGACTTATGAATTAACTACTAAGAACTACTAGTGGGATCAGTATGAATATTCAATCACTGTAAGTTGGCTGTTTTTGTGACCATTGGAAAGAAAAAGCTCTGCTGAAAAGAAGTATTTTTCTAATGTCCAGTCTGTGCTTCCACTAACTTCTTTTCATGCTAGGAGTGTTACAGCTCTGAGAACTGAGGCATGTTGAGCTGCTGAATGCAATATGGCAAAGACTATAGATACAGTTTTTGAAAGTGCCTACCTGATTAAAATCCAAACACATTTTTTTTAAAAGAAGAATCTCTAGGACTAAACAGATTCAGAAAAAACCAGGCCTTTTATTTACAAAACAGAACAAACAAAATGAACTTCAGTAACTGCATTCAGTGGCCTAAACTGAATTCGGCGACAGAGCAAAAGTCTCTGCTAACTGACAGGGCAGCAAAAATTTCCATCAACTTGCCCTGATACGTGATTTTGATGAACAACTCATTTAAAATAGTCATTAATTGAGCTGCTCTATCTTTATCCCCAACATATCAATTCATTTTGCAACAGGGAACACTTAGTGTTTATGGACTTGCACAAACTGAGGGAAAAAATGGACAAAATGTTCACATGAGAAATGACTGTATGAACTGATGAGCTGGGAAGAAGAATGCATGGAAAATAGAGAAGCAGTTTGGGACTCACCACGGGATAATTTATCATATTTAGCTTAATTGTCAGCAATCATGGAACATTACTTAGAAATTGTATCTGTAGACAAGACTGTACAAATCTGCCAGTGCCGAGGGGGAAAGGCAGCTCTGCAAGTGCCAATAGCTGCCCCACAGCCAACTCCAACACATTCAGGTCTAATTATCTTTTTCAAGGGAAGGGTGTTCACAACTTACACTGTGTTCTCTAAACATGCAACTGGCTCCTTTGTTGGAGGGAGGAAGGCCACCCATCCCATCAGCTCACGAACCCCTGCCTGGGGGGCACAGCACGTGCCCTCAGATGGGTTTCCATCCCACACAGCAGCAGCCAAAGGCCGACTGCAGCTATTGAGGGGCAGATGAAAAGCATTGAAAAAAGACAGAGACTGAGAAAATCTCATTTCTGTGAGACAGAAGCCCAAAGGAATCATTCCCACGAGCATGAACAGAGAGTGGAATAAGCCTATTTCAGTGTTTGTTTTTCTGTCCTGTCTTCCCTTCACATTGCTGGTTTTTTTCCTGCAGAACTGAGAGGCAGCAGAAATAAGGCTTTCATGACTTAATCTTTCTGAGTCTAAGAATATACTGATTGCCCAATTGCCAGTGATTTTTTTCACAAAAGCCTTTTATTCTCATTTCCTTCCCCACAGCAAAGCAAGAAGCTGGTTAAGGGCAGAGAAGAGGCTGGTGGTTGCTGCCAGCTGGAGATGATCATTCTCTGAAGCCTCCCTTTCCATGTACTCCCTTAAATGCTTCCTATCCATTATTTTAAAAATGCATAGCATAACTTCATCAAGGACACCTCAGTTTTCTTGCAGTCATTAATGCCCATTATTTTTACTACTATGTATTGAACACCAATTTTCAAAAGCCCCTGGTATTTTAAATGACCCTCCTTGAGGCACCTAAGCTGGGCTGCTTTTCCAGCTGCATCATCACACTTTCTGTGTGATGAACTACCAGGTACTTCTGGACATCATGGTCAACACAGGTTTTGGGTCACCAGTGATTCTCCATAGGTTTCAAAGTTTTATGAAAGCTTAATAGAAGGTTTAAAAATGTGAAATCTAAAAATGTACCGTGACTTTCAGAAAACCACAAACCATGACATTGTCCCATACTGTTCAGAGATCTGTATAGCCAGGAAATGCTGGAAAATGACCCAGGGAGAAGATAAGGGAAATGAGTCAAAAGGTGAGACAGCGCTGGCACCAAGGCCAGTATTGATGTTGTGCTCACTGCAGCTCACATTACCCTTCACTTAACAGCAGCAGAAAAATGCCTTATCTAAGCCACACCACTGCTATACGGCAAGTTAAGGAAGCCACAGAATTTCTTCTGCTTTGTGGAGGAGGGAAGGGGTTGGAGAAGGCAGCATAAAGGTTGAGTGTATTAGATATAACTCAGCCAGAACTCCCTCTGGATTTGGGATTTACCATTGTTAGATTATAGCGACTACAGAACATGCACGGCTCCAAAGCAGCGTATGCAAAATTATAAACATATGTACTCAAAAACTCACTGATACTGCACGACTATATGCATTTTGTTAATTTAAATAATCATATGCAATATGATAGCTTATATATTAAGGTACCTGTGCAATCACACACATATATAAAATATACATACACACATATATATACACACGATTCTTTCCCTCTAGTATTTACTGATAGCTTTTTTGCTTAGAAGCTTTACACCACTATTTATATTGCCATTATACAGTTACTAAAAAACCTGTTACTTGCTTATAGTGGTCGCCCAAGCTCTGAAAAACTGTACTTTTGAACACAGAAAAGGCCAAATCAAAATTTCTATATTCTGTTTCCTTATACTAATTATATTGATTTTACCTGCACAATAACATCAAATGCCTCCTGTTACTGCCAAAATTTAAGGAAACCGTCTTGTCTTAGTTCAGCTTTCAAGTTAAAATGAATTCTAATAAAAACATTCAAAAACTTTACTGCCTTTTTTGAAAAGATAAAAGCGAGGTATTTGCCTTTCTCTAAGCACACTTTTCCTACACCAGACATACCTTGTTCTTTACCATTGCACACGGTAGTGGTGCCATTTTCCACACCACCTTCCCCATCTGAGCTCGGCCTCTCAAACGACAACTTCTGCAGGGACAAAGACATTACTTGACATACAATGTTTGCACCTTCATCAAATCAAGTGTCATGAGTCTCTTTAAAAATATGCTTTACTATGAAATAAAACACCCTTTCAAGCTCTCATCCACCTGGAAGAGAATTAGGAGACAGTAAAAACTTCAGTTTTAGAGGCTTTAGAAAATCACAGAAACAACAAAATAGTATATATTTGAAAGTGTATTAACAACAGTGAAATACTCATAATTCACAATATATTTTAATGTATTTCTTGACTCTAAATGTTGCAATAAAGAATTACATGGATCAGATATGAGTAAGGTAAAAGCTTTGTCTTTAAAGAATGCTTCATACATTTTGTAATTTGCAATTACAGCTTATCAGAAAATTGTGCATTCCTACAAAGTGCTTCAATATTTTCAATATGTGCAAAATAGAGGCTTTTAAAAATAAATTATTAGCACTGATTATTCTGTAATGGTTGTGCATGAAGTCTGGGATGAAGCAGAGAGCTTATGACAGCACAGTTTTGGTGACCACATTACTCAGAAGTGGTGAAGTCATGAAGATGTGTGGATCATCACAAAAAGGAATGAATAGCAAGATAAATTACACCTTTTCAAGGCATGCATTTTAGAAAAAAACTATTTTACAACACTTTAAGTTACTTTGTCAATACTGTGCAGGTGTGTGCAAACATGCAAACACAACAGCTTTTGCCTGTGAAACCAGGCAGTCAGGGCTGTCCTGGAACAGTTCCCAGGATCCAAGCAACATAACACCACTGGCAGTGGTGCACTCCCACCAGAGGGGTGACACTTGCCATTAGGAATTGGGTGATGGAACCTCTGCCAGTGGGATTTTTAAGCAGGGGCTGCAGAGAGATCTGCTCCCATGGATGCCTTAATGGAGCAGGGGCTCAAACTGGTGCTGGTAATGCACCAACCATTCACTGCAAAGCTGCACACTTTCCTAATTTGTGCTCTCACATCCTGCTGAGTCAAGGCAGTGGAGACAACCACATGTGAGTAGCCAAGTTTCTGTACTGAGACATGAATGCTTGGAAGGGTCTGCCAAAACAGTGACCTCAGCATGCCCAGGGAGCTCTTAAAGGACTAAATTCCCCAAAATAAGAGACTTTCCCTTAAAACCCAGGTATAATCTTTATCTATTGTTCCTCAAGAGTGACACCCCTGCTTGCTCTTTGCATTTGCTGGAGACCATCTCTGCATCTCAGCACAAGTATCAGACCCATTAATTTGCACCCTCCTGTGGCTGAAGAGAAGCTGGACCCGAGCCAGCCTGCTGGCTGTTCATGGCCAAACAAACTGACATGGCAGAAACCTCAACTCTGCAGGATGCGTGCACATATCCAAACAAACCAACACAACCCAGGGACTGTGTGCCTGAAACAGCAACACGGGGCAGCAAGGATTTACATCCAGCATCTACCAGTGTCTCTGTTAGCAATCATAAGGAATTTTGCATTCATCATTTTGATAACTTTACCTTTTCCAGCTCCACTTTGTGCACTGGAGAACTAGACAATGGCCCATCAGAGTCTACAGCTCCCGTACAGTTGCTGCACACATCTTTTATAACCTTAGAAGACAAGGCAAAACTTATTAATTATTCACGAAATACAAATCAGAGGAATTATATATGGATGTGAAAGGAGATGGGAAGGAGAATCACACAGACATTTACTTGGTTGGCAGGTGTCAGGCAGGCTGACACTACAACAATTTCTTCATCCTCCCTCCCTAAGTCATTTCACGAATGACCTGAAGGAGACATAATGTCTAGAGGTGGAAGGTTTCAGTTTCTAGACAAACTAAGCTCCAAGGCTCTCTAAGTGAAGAAACCAATAGCACTGCTGATTTCCATGTCCTAACTTTGCAATATAAACTCAGCTGACACCACCAAACTAATTTCATTACAATGATGAAAAAATGGGATTAAATCCAAGGCCCCTCAAGACAATGGACAACAGTTTTGTATGATACACTACACAGATGCATTTTTTTTGCTATCAGAGAACTAATGAAGTGCTGATCAACTCAGAGTTAATACTGCACAGCGGCATTTCCTGGCATTTTTGTATTATAATTGCACATTAACTAAAGAGTAAAAGGTCAAAGTAATTGTAAATATGTTTGTAGCAAATGGAAATGGCACTTTCTGTTCCTAAAAAAGTGAACGAAAAACCTTGAACCAGGAATTTGCTGATATTTCGATGGAAATTGAAGAACCTAAAAATCTGAAACTATATAAATGTAAAAATACACAATGAGTAAAGATGTTTGATGATTCCCCACGGCCACAGTTAAGGTTTTTATCTCTTGCGAGATTACCACCAGCCCATTATCAGCCTGAAATTGCTTGTGCTGATGAGAACAGGCTCTCGATCCAAACTCATGCTGAGTTTCAAACAGAACAATTTTGATGTGGAAACTATTAAAAAAGCAAAGGATGGCACCAAACAGTCCTTTCCCAGCACTTAAGCTCACTTTAAGGGTGAAGCTAAAACAAATAAAATGTTTATGGGCTTACAAAGACCCTCATGCTACTCAGGAGCACATCATAAATTACAGGTATTATATGCCATAAAGAAAGGAAGAGCACCAGCCCCATTTTACAGAGGGAGAACCCAGGAACAAAAGAATGATGAAATCACTCACTCAATGACACATAAAAAAATCTAAGCAAAGCCAGGAGATGAACCTACACTTTTATTTCTGAGCTAGAATCTCAAAACACTACAGCATTCTTCCCTGATTGTCTGACCTTCCCTATATTTTGTTCCAGAAACAAGACCAGCATTTCATGGCACTTGGTGTCCTTTGTAAGAGAAAACGTAGATGTATCTGTGGCAGAGGATTTGCACCTGAGAGTTCAACAAAGCCCTGAATCCCCAAAATCGTAAGATTTTTTTATATGTCTGGGGTTTTTCTGGTTTTTTTTTTTCAATTGCTGGTCCTCAGTATGGTGTAAATACACTGCTGTTTTCTTCCTAGAGAAATGTGACTGTACAGTTTCTGGGAACATTCATTTCTGTCTCCTGCATGACCCTGATTCAAAGGCTTATGTTTTCAGCATCTGCTCACACCACACAGTTAGTTAATTTTGGCAAAGGCAGATTGTAATGGGAGTTACAGACAGAACAGAGGGAAATGATTTGGCAGCACTAACTCAATAGTATGTGCAAAGTCATGGACTCAAGTAAATCCGGTTCTTATCATACCCCACATACTTAAGGAGAAGCTGAAGTGTTTAATTGGGTTGTAATTAAATTTTGATTCAAAAAATGACACATTGTCAAAAGGGAGTTAGTGGCAGGATCTGAAGTAAATGCATATTCAAGGGTCCAACACTTCATCTGGGTTCAAAAGGTTCACTGGCAAAGACTTGCTCATCACCTTCTATGTGCAGTATAACTGTGTTCAATGCACAGCACAGAACTCATTCTTCTCCACCTCACCAGGATGAAATGTCTTTAATATATAATGGTTGCCTGGATGCACTCTCTATAATTACGTTTGCAGACAGCTGCCATTAAAAATCTGGTTTTCACATGCATATAGCTTTAGCTCAAAATTTTAAGGATAAAACATTCCACCAGTATTGCCAGCTTGCATAATTTCAATCACAAGACTCAAAAGTTCTTGTCATTTTTTTTTATGTTCCATCTTCTGGAGCCATATGAAAACAAAAGATCGCTATTTTCATTAAAAAGTAATGGTGAGTGAGAGTGAGGAATGGAGTTCATCTAACTTTGATATATGTAAAAATACGAATAAATGTATCTCAATAGCTCCAAAACTAGAAAAAAAAAAAAAGGAATCCCCAAAAGTGTTATTTTTAATAAAATGGCATCATGTGGAAGGCTGCACTGAGAATACCTTGTAATGGGAAATATTCCTTTAATAGCTTCAGTTTTCTCACACTTTAGAGAAAGGAAATTATTCTCTTTTTCTCACCACAAAAGCCTTTGTACATTACATATACACACACACAGGGTATCTGCCAGGAAAATCAAACTGAGACCATAAACAGAATATCTATTCAGATATTTAAAATGTATGAGCAAATGTAATCAGAAAACTGAAGACCCTGTATTTTTTTGGATAGCATCAAAACTAAATACGTTTAAAGTAATCTTTTGTTATTCCACTGCAATAATCTTAAGTACCACAATTACCATTACAATGTTACAATTAGCAGACTTAGAACAGCCACTTCCAAATGCAGACCTGGAAAAAGCTTCTGCAACCTGAACTGTATTATTATTCCTTATTTATAGAATCGTTTAGTTAGAAAAGACCCCTAAGATTGAGTCCAACTGTTAACCCAGCACTGCCAAATCCACCACTAAACCATGTCCCTAAGTGCCACATCTACACAGTCTTTTAAATGTCTCCAGGGACTGACTCCACCACTTTCCTTGGCAGCCTGTTCCTTTCAGTGAAGAAATTTTTCCTGATATCCAAACTAAACCTTCCCTGGTGAAACTTGAGATCGTTTCCTCTTGTCCTGTCAGGTTACCTGTGAGAAGAGACCAATTCCCACCTGGCTACAACCTTCTTTCAGGGAGTTGTAGGGAACGGTAAGATCCCCCCTGAGCCTCCTTTTCTCCAGGTTAAACACCCCCAGCTCCCTCAGCTGCTCCTCATCAGCCTTGGCTTTAGACCTTGAATCCCCAGGTGAATCAGGATATATATCAGAGTACAGCACTGAGTGCAGTGACATGAGGCACAGAGGGGAAATATTTGCAGGTAGGAAGCTGGAAAGATTCCCTGCCCCGAGCCATGGGTGAAGTCAGTGGAATTTCTGCCACATGGTGTGTCTGGAATATTTCTCTCTTTAAAACTATCTTACTACAAAAGCACTAACAATTACTATAAAAACTTCATACCTGCATTCACCTACAAATTTCTGTGATTTTTATATCTTATTTTAAAAGACACACCAGGACTGGAGGCAAAATACTTGCCCTACATTTTTTCTTTCTACATGCGAAGTCAGAAAAAGTAAATGAGATTCTTCTGGCTACTTCAAAGTTCCAAGCTCCAGACAAAAAGCACTACCTCTGTAGTAAAACCAGAAAGCCAGCTGCTTGCCAGCCAGTCCCTGCCACACAGAAACCAAAGAGATTCTGAATAAAAGGACATTTGTAGATAGTTCCTTGTGGCTGATCTCTTTGGGACCTGATAAGGAATAAGACTAAAAGTTGTCCTGCGCTTGAAGAGTTTGCAGACCTCTCTCCTGGCGGATACCATGGATGAGCTCAAGCTAGAGACTGTCCCTACCACAGGGATGTGAGTACAGCATTTTATTTCATCTTGTGTTCTCATGGAAGTCACATGAGAAGCTCACACTTTTAATATGATCGAGTTCAAGACAGAAAGCTCACAGCCTGACTGCACATTTGCTTTACTTTATGCAATCAGGCCAGAAATCCAGCCAGCCAGCCATCCACTTGTCCCCCCACTACCCATATGTTTCACCAATACTGGAATTGCTAGAAATGGGATGGGCTGTATCCCTTGGCTCTGCCACTTAACTCTGGAAATAGGAATACGGTGAAGCTGGAATCTGCTTAAGTACAACATAGCAGAGGGAAAAGGGTTTGGCTCCAGATATAAGTCAGTATTTCCCATTCCTGAAACACTCCTTTTTCACTGCTGGAAGAGTACTGACTTTCTGGGACTGTCATTTTGGCGTGACTAAATTCTCATTTTCTCTCTCTTGTGGACTGTTTCATATGACATATGTTAGTGTCAATACCCTCCTCCTCAGCAGAGCAGCAAAACTCTTCTTTGTGTTTTGCAGAGAAGAAATGCCCTAAGGAGTTTACCTAGAGGAAAATCTGGGCAGGAAACACAGAAATTATTCCCATCATAGCCTATGCTTTAAGTCTCAAAAAGAAACCCCCTTTACCTTTTGTACTGGAAAACATTATTCTCGAGCATCCCTTAGCCTGAAAAGATTAATCTTTCTGCCTTACTGCCATTTGTCTGAGCAAGGTGAGGATAAGATTCTGGCAGACTAGCAGTCAGCAAGCCCGTCTTTAGTGCCTGTGCATCCCCTTAGAAATACTTGTCTGACTTACTCAAGCAAGACAAGCCCTGTATCATTTCTCCTGCTTTATTGCCATGAAGTCCATTGCCATATATGGCCACTGTGTCAGGCAAAGCCCAGGGAAGGAGGCTGGGGAGGGAGGCAGGAGGCACTGCTGCTCCAAGGGCAGAGGTGCCCTGAGCCAGGGGAGCTGCATCTCCAGCCTGTGTGGTGAGGAGATGCACATCTCACTTTAGGCTGTGAGTCTGAGCTAGGCGTAATCTAAATATTTTTTTATCCAAAGCTGTGAGTAGGAGAGAGGAGTAATAGTATCTAGTGGTAAAAGTCCCAGCCCTCCTGGGTTCTGCCCTGACTGCTACAGCTTGCATTTTTGATTTTAGCCAGGAAACCCAAAGAGAAAACAAGTAAATAGGATGTTTGTGGTTCTGTATTCATGGGTGGTTTGGTAGGGTTTTTCAAATGTACATACACATCTGGTTCTTTTAAGTAATGGATTGTTTTCCATGGTGCCAGTCACACACACACACACACAGACTCTGGCTCACAGCCAAGCTGGGATCCTCTGGCTCTGCCCACTGGCAGAGTCCTGCAGACTGGTCAAAACTCCCACCTGCAGCTTGGTCCATCACCTCTGCAGGTGAGGCCCTAAATAGCTCTCCTGCAAACTCACTGACCTTGCTGTGACTTGAACCAAGGTATTTCAAACCATCTGTTTGAGACAACAGGGGTGTAATTCCTGGGAGGTTTAATTTAGTTCGTGCAGCCTTCACTGCTGATGATGATGGGCAATGGAAAAAGAACCTGGCCTGACTGCCTTGGGTCATAGTACATTCTTTAAGTTTCTTACAAATGAACAAACACTGCATGGAAATCACTGGTACCAAGTATGCATCCCCAAAACCACTTTTTTTAGTCAGTTTTAAGGCTTGACCATTCAGCACTTGACTCTACTCACCTACAAAATGGAGATAATAACCTCTTTGGGGAGCATTACATAAGCCAAGAAAGCAATGCTTGAAGAGCTGAAGATCTCTAGCTGGAAATTCCCATAGAAACCAAAAGCAGCCACACAATGTTTACAGTTACAAGCTCAATTTTATGCTGATATAAACTGGCTAAAGAACAGCTCTGTCAGTAGTTTACTCTTCAGTAAAAGTGTCCACATAAAAACTGGAGGCCAGAAGCTATTTGACTCCCTTTACTAAATTCAGGGCAGTGAAAAAAAGAGATGTTTTCAAAGGCTCTTATGAGAGACAACATGCAGTTAATCAGAGAGAAAAACTGGGTAGGTGAACCAGCTAAACTGCCCTACAAGGAATGTTGCAGGGCCTTTGGATGACTGGATACAGTCCCAACTATGATTTTATTCTCTTCAGGGCAAAAACATCCCCCTTATTACAACAAGTTCCGAACTGACTGAGCATTGTCAAAATGATAGATGAAGAAATGTCTCCTTATGGCTGGAAGATTCACTGCTCAATTACAGACCTTCAGCTGAAGAGATTGCTGCACAGTGGCAGAGCACCATAAAATGAAGAGAAGTTAACAAAGGGTGCCTAACGTTAGGGAAAAATGAAAATCAAGGCCAGTACTCCAGAATGATAGATTACATCTCGTGCATGATAAATCAGAAATACGTTTTTGCAGGAGGAATGTTAGGAGGAAGAAAAGGCCTTGGGACCAGTCACCATGACCATTTCCTTCTTCTATCAGTCTTCTACAACAAGTTACCTCAGAACTTAATTTCTTTGGCATCCATGTATTTTTAATATTGAGTGCAGTTTTCTGTGGCCTAGTCTGAGGGTTCTGCACATAGAGCACATTCATCTGTACAAATGAAACCACTGAACATGCATCTTCTGGTAGGGTCATGGTCTTACTAGTCCTTTTATTTTTAGTGCAGCATTTCCCAGGGATGCTGACAAGTAACTGTAGTTTTACCAGTCTGTTGGATGTGCTGAGACAAACAGGAAAATTTCAGACCTTCCTTGACAACAAAAGCGTGCACAGATGCACATATACTAAAGGACGCATGGAAAAAGATCATTTTTGGGTCAGAGTGTGTAACTGAACACATTTTTTTCATGTACATTTTTGTGGGAACATTTTAGGACTCAAGTCTGGAAAATTCTACCACTTTTTGTAGCCCACCATATTACCGAGATGATCTCAGCTCTAGCCTGAATTTATACTAGCTTTGCTCCTTCCTCTGAAATCTTGACAGGCTCTTTGGTGACATCAGCTATCTGTTTTCATCAAGCATTTGTTAGCTGGTAAATCTGAAACTCCCTTTGTGGTTTCCAGTCTAGACTTCAATTTGCACTAGATTTATCAGCTGGAGCTTTTTTGGTGTCATCTTTACAAAGAAAAGGTCTAAAGTATTCTGCATCGATTTAGAATTCGTCTTCCAATAGATATTTTAAAATTATTTACTTAATAAATATATTCTGTAAATATATTCTGTGATTACATATATGAATTGGAAAAAAAATAATTTGGCTTAGCTTTCAAAGGACAATCTGACCTCCAAAGCCATTTTGAGCTTTTTGGGATCAGGAGTAAAGCTTTAATGTGACATCTAACATCTGAATTCATAAGAAGCCATTGCTCCTGGGTGATAACCCGCCTCAAGTGGCACATACTGCTGCAGTATCTTTGACCAAGAAGGGATCTTATGCTTTAAAAATGTGGTTGCAGAGTCCTTTCTCAATGGCAGTCTCTGGATCTGCCCATTTTATTTACTACAGAAATCACATTTAAAGGACAGAGAAGTAGGAAGGACCCTGGCCCTCTGACTGGCAGGCAGGGAAAGCTAAAATCTCCCAAAATGAAGCAGTGACCTCTTTCTCAGTACAAGAATGTCCTACACAAAGCCACACGTGATTTTCAGAAGCTAATTTTAAGTAAGGCTTGAATGACCAAAACATAATTACTTACATAATAATAAATAAATCCTTAAATTTTGCTGTATTTTTAAAAATACAGAAAGCACTGCTTGGTTTATTTCTCCAAAGGCCATACTTCTTCTGGAAAACACTGAAGCTGTTGCAAGAGCTACACAGATAATTTCTGGTTAGCTGTGGGACAGGCAATTTGTACTGCAGAAGCAAAGGGCTGAAGTAGCACTGAGGACTTGGAAGTTGAGTACAGTAACACTGCCATGTACTTGAAAGATGTCATTAATAGAGAGCTCTGCAGCATGAAGGAGCTAAATAAAGTACTGTCAGACTGTCTCCAAATGCTTTGCAGACACACAGAATACACAACTGTGTGAACTTGCAACTGCACAAAATCTCTCTTTTTTTTCTCATTTTGAAGTAGCAGGAATGCATCTGGGATATGGAAAAACCTAGTACTGCTCTGTCTGCCTGTGTGGGGATGCTTTATATACAATTAAAAAAAACAAAACAATTTTTATGAAAGAACGTCTGATAGATGCCAATGAATTCAGTATTACTAAACCCGAATTTAGAACAACACAGGAAATAAGGGTGCAGTTACTATGATCTAATTACAGCGGAATTCCCTTGGAAGGGAATATGACTTATGAACTTTTCATTCCAATCAGTGGTTTTGAAATGCCAGCTGAACTAGTGGGACACTTGCATGCTGCTTGACTTTAAAACTTAGAACAAGATACCGATGTGAGAAGAAGCCTAACAAATACATGGCTGCGATTAGTTGCTATTAAAAGGACAATAGAGACAGCATTTTCTAAGCTAGGATACAAAGTCACAGTCAAAACCAAGCACACATAAACCGCAAACCCCCAAAAGGTATATTCAAATATTGCAAAATAGGAAATTACAGATTAATTTTCCATTTAGTACATTAGCCCACAGCAGAATTTATACCGCTTAAGCTGCATTTTATGTCTCCCTCTTCTGCAGAAAAACTATCTGCCATCAGGAAATTCCTATGTGTTTAATTCAATTGTATTTGGAAAAATACAATTTATTCTTAGAAAAATAAGTACCATATAAGGTTAGATCAGAGCACAGCATGCAGAACGCCTGATGAGTCTGACTTATGCATTCAGACTTATACATGTATTTTAAAGGCTGGATTTCAAGGTCTTAAAACAGTTGCTACTGCAACTGCGGTGATAGTTTCCCACACTACTTCACTGACCTCCACCTTTGAGACTGGCAAAGTCCAACATAAATACCAGTAATCTGGTTAGGATCTGTAACTGCAGCCCTTGCCTTGGGATTTTCCATGTTTGCAGATATTGTACAGAGAGGAACGGAAGATGATAAAATCCCATTTTCTCAGAAGTCTGCATTCCCAAGACAAACCATAACAGATGATACGTTGCTAAACTGGAATTAGTAAACTTGAATGGCCTTGAGGAAGCTGAAGGATTTTTCTCCATCCAGAGCAATTCAAACAGATATCTCCTCAGACAATCTTCTTTCTAAAAAGGTGACACCATACCAAAAATAATATGGGTGCCAGCTGCCTCCACCTGAGGGAATTTGAACCTTCCACTCACTACCAGGGTGCCCTAACCACCAAACCTTTCTGGAAAATGAACTGGAGAAGAAGATGGAAGGGAATTTGCCACCTCTCCTCTCTGTGCCAGATTATTGTGCCATTAGTAGTCAAAACCATCACAGCAGCAGCCCTGGGGTAACCTTGAAGAATTGCTTCGAGGCCTGAACTTAGTCTGTATTTCTGCAGTCCCAAATTAGATGGGGTTTAAGTGATCTGGATTTGCGTGGCAGTTGCTGTCTGTGTCTCAGTTTTTAACAGCAACTGAGCAACGTGAGCACCTTGTGGGTAGAAAAACTCCTGGTCAGAAATGCCACCTTACCTTTAGCCACTGTTCTGCCTGCTCTTTGCTCTGCACTGCCAGAACCAGGGCATCCGCTCCTTGGTGAGAGATTTTCAGCTCGTGCTTCTTCTTTTTGCTGTCTTTGGGAATGTAGGTGATACTGCAGTCATTCAGGAGCAGCTCCATCTGGGGCTGCTGGTCCTTGGAGCTTTTGTAACACTAAATAAACATAAGGAAAGTTCCAGAGTTAGATATTCTTTTTCTGAACCTTGGGGGAAAGCCCTTATTATGTAGAAATGCTATATTTTTAATTTTTAAAATTCTGAATATATTTTACACATCCGTTTACCACATACCACAGAGTTCAGCCAGAGCCAACTCATCCACTCTGTAAAGCAAAATTACTTCCAGACTGACAATAACAGACATCTTTTATTGCAGGACAGGTACAACATATGGAGAGCATTACGTGTCTCTGTGTTATCCTTATGACTCAACCTTGACCTTGATCAGGTAGGCTGAGGGTGATTTAGGATATCTGTTCACATGTAGCAGCAGAATAAACTTGTAACTCAACAACTTTAAAGCCCAGATGTTTACCTTGCCCTCCAGCAACAGACCAGCATATGAAGGCAAATCTACATCACTGCCTACACACTGCAGTTGCAAAGAGACTGGCACATGCCTTACTCATCTGTTCATTTTCTTGAGATAAGTAAAAAAAAAATCATGGAAAGTGGGTAAAATCACACTTTTCCAGTTAATACAGGCCAATAGTTCCTGCACAAAACTGCATAAATTTCCATGTTACTTTATTTTGTAAGCTTCTGGCTACAATGATGTAACTTACATTTTTTCCCTCATTAGTAAGTGCTGTCAATGAACAGCCCCCTGGATCACTGATGACCTGCTCTGTGTTGGAATTGAAGACAGAGGGTTCCTCTTCACATCACTTGTCCTACAGACCCAGTCTCCATTCCCACCTTCCTGCACATCAGTGCAGCTGAGGCTCCCAAAGCTGTTGTAGTGCCAGACTGCAGAACAATGTTTAACTCTCCATACAAGTGTCCAGCTATTTTAAATACTTGTGTAAATTGGGCTTTCACTCACACAAATAAGCACTCAGGCTAAAAAGCCATCTGATAATAAAGTGGTCTCTGACAATCAGTAAGACTGACTAGGATCTGCATACGAAGAATATCTGAGCATTCATGTGAATGGAGAAAAGCACAGGAAATCTTGCATGTCTGCAGCAGTATTCATGCCAGGATGCAACTGTCAGGAAGAGAGCAGCTGATAAAAGAATGTTATAAACACTTCAAGTCAGGCTGAGCAAATACAGCCAACTCTAAAGCAGCCTCTGCACATCACTGACAATCCTTCCCTTTCCAAAGCCCATTATACCAAGGTTTCTCCAATTTGGTCACAGATTTTAAATTTGCAACATTTAAAAAACACTAAGTTTTCAAGCTATGAAATCTTGAAGATATACAACATTAGTCACTTTAAGAACCAATAAACAGCTTGTAATTCCTTTTATATTAATCTAAATATTTTATTTATAATTATACATTTCTAAAACTGAAGTATGTATATATTAAAAGACTTCAAGTGAAAAATAATTCCCTACCAGAAGTTATTTCTAATGTCTAATTCTAATTAAAATATTTTTGTTTTATGATGACAGCTGCATTTATGACACAAACAATTACTAATCCCTAAGAACACGTATTTGTTTTACTTGCATATCTCATAAGTTAACTGTCCAAGTCCTCCTTCAAACAATAAACCAATCTTGTGTAACTTGGTCATTGGACTCCTATTGTGATTTTTATTTTCTTAATCCCCATTATAGAATTACTGAAAGACGATCCCTATAAGGAAAAAAAAAAGCTTTTTGGACCACACATGTGGGTAAAGGAAATGAAAATATAAAAAATAACGTATTTTTATATGGAACAATAAATGTAATTGTAGAAGAAATGCTGTATGACTTCAGGGAAAAATCTGTTTCTCTGTCTCTTTCTTTCCTTTCTTCAAGCTGTTATCAGATGGTCCTTGATATGATATTAATATATGGTGATAAAAATGTGCATTATAAGAATATAATAAAAGTTGAATCAGAATGAACATGTTTTTTCAACATTTAAATATGGTAGGATACAAAAATTAAAGCTACTGCAAACTAGCAAATTCATTCCAACTGTATTTTCAGAAATCTCTTACCTCCATCTCATATCCTGCTATTTTCTATACTGCCATGAGCACAAATGTACTTGCAAAGTGAACACGCCTAAGCTGCATTGTACCATTGTAGAATAGAGAGGTTTTACAGAAAATGTTCAATCACCTGTTAATCAGCTTTTAACATCTGGGATATTGCAGTAATTGTTCATTACGGAATTAGGTACAATGGCTGGACGCACCATGTCGGAAGGCAGGAGTGCCTAAGACCCCAACCTATTGATTAATATAAGCATTAGTTTGCTCATAATGACACACAAGAAGTGTTTCCCTCAATTAAGCTCTCTTTCCAGAAAACAAAAAGACATCTATGAGTGGATAATTCATGGAATCTTTCACTGGTGCCTCCAACCAGAAAGAAGCGTAACAGATTTGCTTAAGGAATAAATACATCCACTTGTTTCTATCCTTTCTATAATGCAGCTGTGTGCATCATGTGAATACTGCATCTGTAATTACTGCAGAACAGATGGCAAAGGTTTAGTTTAAAGTGTATACATTACCACAGCATATGCTGCCAAGTGAATTCTCAGTCCAACAAGGGACTTTTCTCTCCAGCAGTCTGATCCAATGGTTCACACACAAAGCTCCCTATGAGATTTTTCTGTCCGCAGGGAACGAAAGATTGGATTTACAATTTCAGCAACTTTTTTTTTCCAAATTAAATATTTTAGAAGATAATGGGCCAGGCATTCTTTCCAACAGCAGAGAACTGCTGGGCTTCAAGCTTAAATGAAATAAAAATCAAAATTCTAAGTGGCTAGATCATACACTTATAATTTCAGTGCTTTTCTGCTCCTTGGGTAAATCATGACTGAACTCTTTGGTAAGGTTACTGCAGACTTGGCCACTGTTTGCAGAACATATTCCAAAAATCAGATTCCTGTAAAAATAAATACATCATCTAAAAGGTACAAAGAAAATATAGCTAGCTAAAAATAAGAATTACCAGTAGTTTGTTTTCTTTGATAACACACAGTAGTTTGGTCCATTGCCCAAAGCGTTTTTTTCTAAGAAGGAAGGCACAGATTTTGGCATCCTTCACCAGATCCATAGAGGCTTCCTCTGAAGGCCACTGATGTCTCATTTTCTTCCCCTTTCCATCCTCCTCCTCTTCATCATAGGATTCGTAAGAGCTGCTCATAGCATCTGAGTCATAATCTTTAATAAAAGTGTAAAAGTGTTAGGTTACAACACTTAGCCATGAAGCACATTGAAATAACTGAAAACCTCAAGAAGTTTCATTTTAAGTGAAAGCTTTTGAAAGTCAGCCATGAACAAGTTACTGTTTCAGTGCTTAGCAGTATCAATAAATTATGTTAATTAAAAAAGAGATGCTTTGCCATTATGAAACTTTATAGAAGACGCATACAGACACCTCGTGAATTTTAATGAAACAATAAGCTGGGAATAAATAGCTAGAATTTCAGGTGGTGTTTCATTATCTTCAAAATATTTGACAGATATTCTCATTTTTTAAGTTCTTTCACAGAGAAACATCTTCATCTTGCTTTAGTACATCACATCAAGAAACAAACACCCCATGTGGCAAAGGTCGTAAGAATACATTACGGGACAGTATCTACCCACCACAACATTTCATATCATTCCCAAATACAGCCCCTGTACTGCTACAATTAGCACTCAATAGACAATACTGTCCCTTGAACTACAGATTCTGATGGAGGTAAAAGCATTGTGCAAAAAATGTTCTGTTCTGTGCTTAGCCTAAGTTGCTTAATCCTGCTCCAAGTTTGGTGAAGGAATGGCAAGCTTCCTTTCTAATCAAACAATCTTTCTTCAGGCCTTTCATTTTCAACAATGCAGACAGATCTAGCAATACTCTCAACTACCGAACTATTTTGCCATTATCACAGAACCCTCTCTTCCACCATCCATACTTATTTATGCGGGTATATGTACGAAAAGCCCTGCAGATAATAACAGCAGAAGCCTGTTATCCACTGGCACGTGTTCACATGGAGGAAAACAGACAGAAATATTTTTAAGACCTGAAATTTAATCTAAACATTTCATGTAGACTTTGATATATTTTTAGGCCAGAAGGTGGAAGAAAATCTCTTGTTTGCTTTAGCTAGGTAATTAGGACACAGTTGGGATGTAGGAAGGAGAATTGGAAAGACTGGGAAGAGGACAAGAGAGTAGATTGCTGGAAAGCTTATCCTGCATCAGCTCCTCCCTATGTGTACAATCAGAATAGAACATGCTTCACATCCCTGAATCAAAACTACATATTCTGATCCAATTTGTGTTTTCATAAAAGTGCATGAACCAGTATATCTTCATCCCAAAGTGAAATGAAAGTAAAACTTGAAGCCCTGGAAGCTTTTTTTTTAAATTGAATTGCCATTTTCTGGTCAATTCTGCTACACAGATTTGGTTTGGGGCAGCTCCATATGGGCAAGTGGTAAAAGCCTCGGATGATTATCAGTGGGAAAACACTCAAATTTTTCACTTGCTTTACAAAAATCAAGAAGAGGATGGAAAAATTTAGGGCGAATATTTAAACTGACAGATTTGAAAACATTTATTCCAGAATATTTACTTTTGCATATTTATTTAAAAGAATATATAAGATCTAGCAGAACTTGCTGCTTCATCCCTTCTACCCTTGAAGAATGAAAAAAACCTAAACAAAAACCCCCCAAATCCAGAACCAAACCAAAACATTCTCCCTGCTCCAATTTCTTTCAGAGCAGCTTTCCAAAAACTTTCACACAGAAACATCAGGAAATGCTTGAGAGATCACTGACCAGTCACAAACATGCAGCAGCATGCCAGCCTGCTGGGCACAGAGACTGAATCATTCACGTGGAGCTACCTAACACAAAGATGTAAGGTCTGATCTTTAAATCAGCTTCTCCAAGAAGATCTCCCAAAGGCACAGGCTGTGGGACAAGCTGCCATAAACTGAAGTTGCCATCTCTCTGGGAACAACTTCTTCTTCCTGGCCTTCCCTTTTCAAAAAAGTAATTAGTGCCTACAACCTCCTCATCCTTTCTTCATATTCAGTTGTGATCCTTGTTGCAGCTACGCCACTGTCACAATATTCACGTTGATGTTCGGCCCCTTTCTCTAATATTCTTTTACCTCATCATGATTTTGCCTTGGTTTTGCAAAAATATCATTCTGAAACAAGTTTTTTTTTTAGGTAAGAAGCAGAAGAACGAACTCACTGCTCATATGTTGAGATGTGGATACACTATTCTGGTGGAATTTTTCTGTATCATTACTAATGAGATTTTTCCATTAAGAAACTACCTTTTGAATGTGAGAGTGTCTAGAGGTTAAATTTTATCAGAGGAACTTGAAACTTAACTGTACGGGGGGACAATCTTCAAGTATATTCTTCCCAAGAGAGTGAAGCTGGGTCATTTTTCTACCCTCTGAAGATAGGAAGTTTGCATGACAAAGACTTTTCTATCAGAGGACTGTATTTTTGAGTGCATCAATCAGAAGGATGAAAAAATTGAATGTGTTTTAACACACTGTTTTTCCTCCCTGTTTAGAATACGATTTAGTTTTTTCATATTGCAGCAAAGAATGTTTCACCTTGGATAAAATTACAGGTCATTCCTTTGCCCTATATCAAAAAGCTGATTTTCTTCTGACTATAAGCCCCATGCAACAATATTGCCTTATTACTAGCATTATTTACTGGGTTAAATCATTGCTTTTTTGTTGTGTTGCCTCACAACATTGAAGCCTATGGTTTATTTTCTTACAGCAAGTTCTACCAGTTTCTGGAAAAAAAAAATTGTAGAAAGTGCTGATTGGGACTTCACAGCATAAACTGAAATTCTGCATGTTTAATACCCTACAGGTATTTCCTATGCGGCTCACAAGCACTCCAAGTGCAGATTTCCTGTTAGCCATAAGCTGTATGCTCAGCACAGGGACTCTGCTGGCACTGCAGTTGCAGTTTTATCCAAATCTCTGTTTCTAGGAGGATGAAAGCCAACAGGAGCTTCTGAGACTCCCATCCTGACCCAGGCTAATGGGATCTTTGGGGACCTGCTGCCATATCCTGCCCATTAAATACTCCTCATGTCCTTCTTCTTGGTTTGTGGGACTCTTGGCCAGATGAAGAGCTTGTTGTGTGACTCACACCAGGAGGGATGCCCACCCTGAAGTGCTCATATCATCCCTGATGCAACTTGGCTCTTTACCACATCCTGCTTCTACTGCTTGCTCTTCGAACTGCTCCATCACATCCAAAACAAGGTTTCCAGGCTCTGAGACACAAACTAGCATGTGTAGAAAAACGTCTCTCTGAAACAATGTGCATTTATTAAGTCTGTTGAAGTCTCAGAGGGTAAGGATGCACTGATACAAAGTGTTCCAATGCTGCGAATCTAGCAGTTTTTGCATATTTTGCACTTTCTGATTGATCTGGCTTCTTTTGACATTGGCTTTTCACCTTCATGTTCACAAAAATTTCCCACTGTTATGGGGTGAAAAATCACAGCTGACTTTCACATTATTTGCAATAGTGTATTCCTAAGACTAGTCTGTATTAATTTAGCCATATTGTACAGATCAGTAGCTTGTAATACAGAGGGAGTTAACAGACAAGTCATACACACTCTGGCTTTCATCTATATGCAACACTTATTTACAAATCAATTAGAGGGACTTGGGGAAGTTATGGATATTTCATTTTCATGACCATGTCCTGCAATTTTCTTCAGAGCCTGTTTACTTTTACAGGTAAGACACATGGTACGTAAGTCTCCTTGCTATTAATGACATTACAAAAATATTCCATAGGAATATTTACTTAAAATAATTATATCTATGTGAACAGATGCATTCTTGCACTTCTTCTATTTTGAGCACATTTTTCTATTGTCTTCTCCATCTCAAATAGTCCAAACACCTAAGGTTATATCTTTTAATACACTTAGGTAGCTGATTTTAATTACCACACAACTGGATTTAGTGGAAGTTTTGCATGAGTGAAGATGTATTACTAATTGCACATTGAATTTAAAAGCAACTTCATTACCAGTGAAGAGAGGAATTCTTTTAACACAAATTTAAAGATATGATAAAGTTCAGAACATAAGAAAATATAACAAAATCTCAGCAAGTGAGATGCTAAGTCACACTAATAGAGCTTTAAATGTCTGGAGATATACACATATATACTCAAATTATGGAATTATTAATGAACTTTTAAGGCTGATATCCTAAATATTTTTATGCATTTAAATGGTTAAGTTCAATAAGAAATCAGCTTCATACTTTGTCTTGTTTTTCCCTAGGTGATCCTTTAGCAGTACTATTAATATTTTCACAATTAATATTTTTCTGCCTGAGCATGGCTCTTGTTGAATGACAAAACCCAAGTCAGAAGCTCACTGGGTTACAGGGTGTAGCAGGACCACCCTGCAGCATTTCAAGGGAGGAAATGAAGAGAAGAGTGATTCTGCTGCTCTTCTAAGTCCACATGTTCTTTCATTTGCTTTCCAAATCTTTCTTACCTTGAATTTCTTAGGTTAATTAAAAGCTGCTAGATAACATCAGTTTGTGCAGTGTACAGATGAATAGTATTTTAGTTTTAAGGTGACTCCTATGCATGTTTTAAGAACAAAGAGATCATTTTAAATAATTAAAATGGCTATAAAATAGGGGAAGATATGCCTTTAATCTTTGGACCATAGAAAATAATGATTAGTGATAAATCAGCCCTACACAAGTAATAAATTACCCCAGCCAATAAAAAAGCAGCAAAAAGATGGTACATCATATGCTGTTGACTGACCATGTGTAAAGGTCACAGCAGGCATTTCAGTGTCTCATCAGGGTGCTCTCAGCACAGCTCCACTGAAGTGCACAGGTCTTTGGGGAAGTATTTGGGTGTGAAAAAGAGCATTTGGGTGCTGCAGAACAATGTTCTGGTGGACAGCTGGAGGCAGCCCTCTGCCTACTGCCCTGAACGAGTGGTCACAAAAGTGCTGTCATGTGCATCACACTTGGCTTGTGGGAGCCACTGTGACCAATTCATCCCTATCCACAATGTGTCATCGGAAATGCTGCAAATCACATCTTCCCAATAATTCCTTTTCTTCTTTTTATGTCTCTATTTTAGCAAGCCATTCAGCACAATAGAGGCACAGCAGGTAGATGTGCAGGTTA
This sequence comes from Melanocharis versteri, assembly GCA_013397845.1. Lineage (NCBI taxonomy): Eukaryota > Metazoa > Chordata > Aves > Passeriformes > Melanocharitidae > Melanocharis > Melanocharis versteri. Next base: position 2,036,779 of record VZTG01021098.1, on the reverse strand, counting down.
ACACCAGTTTCTGAGACCTCTACATTCACAGTGGGATCAGTTTAGAGGGGTTTACTCTGGGCAATATTTAACTCTGGACTCCTGGTCCACTGCTCCCATCGTTTTTGGTTCAAAGCAGTCTAAAAGGTTAATGGCTAATTTGGACCCTGTGTCTCAAATAGCTGCTGAAATCTGTTTACGTGCTCCTCACTTGAGTTCCAAGTTTAGTTTTCTGTAAAAGGAGCCTGATCTGTGCCCACCAAAATGGTTCTGCAAGTCAAACCAATGCATGGCCAGCAGGGATAACCAGAACTGGCCCAAACTGCCAAAGCAACGCTTATGACACATCACCACAGCACCAACAGAGATGGAGTTCTCACATACTAAAAAAGTTGAAGGACACTGCAATTACCAATTGCTCAGAAACTGCTCTGGAAATATCTTACTCACTGGAAGTGATGTACTCAGGAGCCTTCCCGGGACTAAGTGGCACTGCCTCCTCATAATAGCCTTCAGGAAGGGAAGATGTTGGCAGTGGTGGAGGCCCATTATCTGGTGGCTAAATGAACAAAGAAAGAGAAAGTGATTACAGACCAACAAGGTGTTAAATTAAGCATGGACAGAACATCTGCTCATGATCAGTGCCAATTCAACCAGCTTCATAAACCCTGCTCTTGTGACTGTTTCTTATGTTAACTATCTCTAAAGGCAAGGCTCTGGAGGCCCCATTAGACGTTCCGCAAGGTAGCATCTTTTAGATGAAGCCAGCCCAAATTTCAAGTTCCTCATATGTTGTTATAATTAAACAATAATAAGTAAAGGCTGAGACTTGAAGCAGTAAAGCAACTTAATTATGCTTCATGACATGCTGATACATTTTTTTTTCTCATGTGATGACAGAGATGCAACAGTGTTTGTCTGCACTGGACTGATCCAGTATAAACTAAGGGAATGAGCAGATACTGAAGTGAGAAACTGGTCAGATACAGACACTTTTGGACTGCACCTCAGTGGGCTGACCAGTCTAGCAGAGCCTTCTTCCACATCACACATATGAGGCCACAGGGACTACGCTCCTCTTTTGCTACAGACCTGAAGTTACCTGGGAGGAGCCTGAGCTTTAATAACATGTGCCATTAACTGTAGTGAAATTACTTCAGTGGGCACTTTCAGGGCTGGATTAATCTTTGAATACTTCAAAGCTAGACATCTCCAAATCTCATTGCTGATTACACACCTACGCCAGTCACCTGATTCTTAACAACATCACCAAGATGAGTTCCACCCTTAGAGTGCTCTGTAGTTAAATTCATATCGAGTACGTTATTCCACCTTACAGGTAAGTGCTTGTGTATTCCCAGTGTGCAGGAAGGCACAGAGCTAGTGACTAACCCTGCCTTCAGCACATCCAGCATGGACTTACCTTTGCACACCAAGTGAACTCAGAAACTTTTTCATGAACAATGAACTGATTCATGACTGAACACAGAAATTCCCGGTCAGATTGAAATTTACACTAATACCACTTCTATATCAAATGATACAGCCAACTTCTTATGTCACAATCAATTACAAATTACAGTTGGCAATTACTGTTACCTACAACGTGAACCAAATGAGATTTCCTCACAGACCAGATTTGCTAGAGAAATTATCTGTCAAAGAAGCCAAATAAAGAAAAAACATGACTTTTAGTGTAGTGACCCTGTAATTTTGCTGAAAAAAAAATCAAATTGACAACCTGCACATCATGACAAAATAAATGAGTCTTTCAAGGTTAGCTGCTGCTGCTGCACAACAGGCATAAGGGACATTAAAAATTATTACATGTTTGTTACTGTTGGAAAATTGACAGCAATTAAGAATTTCTCTACACGTATCACCTCTGTGCGGCCTGAAGAGCAAGAGGGGGAACTGCCTCCAAAGAGTTGATTTTCCCCCTTCACACAAGTGAGCAGAACCTTGTTCTCGTGAGCTGGGGTCACAGTTTGTTCCTGGGGCAGTACAGATTCATACCACTCTTTTCATTAGACAAATTAATTTCTTGGTCTAGCCTTAAACCATTTTTTCCATCAGGTGCAGACAATATATGAAATTCCTATCATTATTGAACCTCATTCACCCAGGAAATACCTGTCCTGAGTCATTCCAATTTTGACTTGACACAGCACTGAGGTTTCAAAGCTGTATTTTATCTGGGGACAAATGAGAGGTTCCAATAAAGATCAGGAGAAAAAAAAAATCCTTGTTTTTAGACAAAATGTTATTCAGAAAGAAAGAAAAAAGGAAATGAAACACAAATGGTGCTTGTCTGATTTCAACCCTGCTGGAGCACCAGTTACTTCATACAGCTGGGGCGGGCTGGGCTGTGCAGCCAACGTCAACACAGATGGAATCCATCGCTGAATTAAATGGGCCCTCCTCTCTGAAATGCATTTTCCAGTGCTTGCCATAACAAAGTTGAACACAATTATAAAAAATATATTTTTTTAGAAGGGAGAAACAGAAACATCCAACATTAAATACTTTCTGATAAAAGTGGGGCAGCTTTAATATTAAAAAAACTTGCAATTGATTAAATACAAAATAAAAATATGTCACTCAAATATGTACCATAAACAACTACATCTTTTGGCAGCTATGGAGTATATGAGTTTGACTACCAAGATACATAAAAATGTGTATGTGTGCATTCTGATATTAGTTACTAGTATTTATAGTTCTTTAATGTTTTTACTATTGCTAGTTGTATTGTTTCATTCTTTCCACTCAGCAATTTTTAGTGGAAGAATTTTGATGAAGTTATGCATTATGAATTATGTCTTTATTCAATAACTTTTCAATAGTTTACCTGAAAAAATAAAAAAAGCCATAAACCCCACAAAATTATTTACGTAGTCCATAAAAGGATTATATCTAAAAAACCACTAGAACACGTGTAGCTTGAGTGGTGACAGGAGGAAAGACCTGGCAACCTGCAAGGAAGGTATTAGCATGAATTTCTCTCCCTTTTTTTGTTTTGTTTGTTTGTTTTTTGTTTTGTTTTGTTTTATTTTTAATGACAGGCAACAGAGAAGAAACCTAGAGAATGTTGCCTCTCAAGATAAACCACCTCTCTCAGTCACAGGAATAAGAACTGAGAAAAGAAATTGACATTACTTTTATCTCCTTGGAGGAAAAGGGATAAACATGAGTAATATGTTGTTGTCCAGAATAATAACAGTAATAATGAAACAGCACCAAGGAAGATGTTTGTCAGGTCCAGGGTTTGGGACCAGCTGAGAGATGCTTTAATTGAAACCAAGAAGCAGATGAGATCATTACACTACAGAATTGAGATCTCCGATGACATTAAGACTGGATTGTGCAGCTTACAGAATGGATTGTTGAAAGAAACCAAACCATAAAATTCATTATCCTACTGGACTCTGAAACAGATTTATATGAACATTTTAATTTAATGGCATATTATGGTCTTGCCCTCCACCTGCCCACCTGTATTCCACAGACCAGAAATAAACTCTTTCTTCCTTTATCCTAAGTTCACTACATTATTTCCCCTCTTCTGTCCAAGGGTACTGAGCAAGATAGACAGCAACTTTTTTTTTAGGGATAGCCTATCTGATAATCTAGTGACAATGTGGAAAGACAAAGGAAAATAAATGTCACTGTATAGAGGCTTGAGGATATAAAATCACTTTATACCCCAATGAAGACTTACACTCTGTAGGAAATAGAAAGAAATGCCTTCCTTTATGCAATGATTTAGGATGTGGAGATTTCCAGTGCAAAGCAGTGAGTTTAGCAGAGCCTGTCAGTAACCTGTGCTGCAGGCAAACACTGCCAGCAACTCAAGTGCCACGCTCACGTGGGTGTTACTACACCAACCACCAGTTTGGATCCAGCTGGACTGTGAAGCCAGCTGATACATAACCTCTCAGTGCTGAAGGCAGCAACAAGAGAATGGAAAAGTGGTCACACACTGGGGATGTGTAAGAAAGCTGTTCAGGAGCCAGCAGGCAAATCTGGGCTGTCAAGAAGAAACTTTGACACGGGCACATGGCATTTGCCCTGGAGCAAGCTTAGACCTGACCTCTGCACAACCCCACTGCATCTTCAGCCTGGGGGGGGAAGAGTACGCACACATTTGCAATCCCTAACTCCACATGTGAAAAAATGGATGTCCAGAAAGCGAGATGAACCAACAAACTGAGTAAAATACAATTCACAAAATTACTGAGCATACATTTCAATCAGGCTTTTTTTGTAACACTGTAGGGGTTGGAAACTGGGCATTAGTACTTGCCATGCGCTTGGTATGACAGCCCTTAAATAAACTCAAGATTGTGCTAAAGAGAAATCACTATTTATTGCCAGCAGCTGAGGACATGGATGGACCTTGGACTTTTTCAGAACAAAAGTGCTGACTTTGTGGGAAATTAAGACCATGTTGAGCTGTGCAATATTAGCCTGAGTGTACACAAGGAGAAGGTGAGAAATATTCTTCATGCGACCTCTGCTTCATATTCTAAGGTTATTACTTCTGAGCTTGTCAGCTGGAGCCCACAAAACCGGGAGGCAAATAATGTGAAGGAAGTCTAATAACTTATCTTCCCAGCTTCTGAGCACAAAAGACAGCAAAACCAGCCAGACAGCCACAAAACTCAACTTTTTGGAACAGAGTAACTGTCAGTCCCACCAGAAGCGGGTAACAGGGCAGCATGATGGGCTGTTAACACAGTCCCACCTGACCATTTCTGACTGTACATGCAGTTACAGCACACACCTCTAATGACAATGCTACCAGGAAAAAAAAGAAAACCAAAAGGAATTCACTGAAAAATCAACAACCGGAGTCTGACATGATGGGAGGCCCAGCAATATGAATCCCATGAATTGCAGAACTGGTCACCCACCAGCTCCTGCAGTGCTGAACAGATGAGGGCGAGGGGGAAAGTAGTGGAAGTGATTACCAGGAGAAGGATGAGTATAAGCTCAAGTGGAGCTTCTCCTCAGGGGGTGATCCTGAACAGGGACTTGAGCAGGTTTAAGGTTAAGAACAGAAGGCACACACTTGGCATACTGTCCTCCAGGGAGTGGAGGAACATCTGACACAGCCTGTGAGTGTGTCTGCTGACTCGGGGGTGAATGCCTAATTAAAGGTATCACTGGAAAAGTGCTTAGTATGTTCAGTGACTACAAAAAGATCACAGCCTCAGAAAGCACAGCCTGATGAGGGGAAAGAGATCTGAACAGACTTGCTCACATTAAAGAATGAATCAGGGCGTCCTGTGGCTCCACAGTTTGATCTGAAGATTGTCTGGAGAGCATTTACACAGGAACCTCACCAGGAGTTGAGTTACTATTTCACAAGATACAACACATCTGCTCAGATACCTGAATAATCCCTTTACCTAAGAAAGAGGAAGGCAAAGATGGCAATGAAGAGGACCAAATGGAAACACTAAAAGAACAACATTGTATACTGACCAAGTAGAAAACCCAGTTGGTTCTTGCATCCCTGATGGCACTGTCAGTCTGTGTCCAGACATAAATTGTCTCAGTTCTTGCTACTGTATGTAATTACATTTGAGATATTAAATAAAACCAAAAAGACCGGAGCATGGAATGCACCACTGAAAGGACAGGTAGCTAGAAGGGGTTACACCCAAACTCTGTGGAAGACTGGAGTGAAAATAAACTCCAGACTCAATGGAAGGAATGGAAGATCTAACAAAATAATTAAAAGTTAAAGAGAATGAGCCAGAAACAAGGTATTTCTGTATCATTCATAATTTATAATAAAAGATTATTACACAGCCAGTTGGAAGCATCACTCAGACAAAACAATAGACTTGACTCATGTTAAGCAAAGGGTCTGCATGTACCAAGAAATGAAATGGGCTTTAATTAATGCTAGGGAACACTTTCATACATATTACATGAGAAAGATTAATCTGAATTTTAAGCAGCATGGGGCTCTCAGTCAGAGTTGTTTATTGTGACTGTGCTCAAAGAAGTGCCTGAATTCCCCAGCAAAAACAAAATCACCTTTCTCTTCCAGGAGTTAATAAACTCATCCAAGTGTGTGACATGGCAGTGAGGACAAGGCAGTACAGTGATAAAAGTGTAGGCAACGCCATTTCCACTGGAACAATATTGTCTAAGGGCCTAAGCACTGCATCAAATTAAAACATGAGGAGACTTGGTACTTACTGGCCTAATTCCTTCCCCATGTATTTGTGCACAGAACATTAACGAGTATGATCAGGAAAGCAAAAAATCTGGTCCCTCAGTATCAACACAGGGAGGGTGTTTTATGGACAGGTATAGCATAGAAACAAGAAATGAAAAACCTGAGGTCAAAAGTGTGAGCATGCTAAGAAAAATGGTGAGACAATACCCTATAAAATCTGTGGCATTAGTAATTTAATTATTTTCTTATAAGAAGGTCAAAGATCATCAGTATCTAGTTAAAAAAAGACAAAAGGGCAAATAGCTTCACAATGATAATAAAAAGAATTTGGTAAAGTTCAATTCTACTTTAACTCATCCAGTTTAAATGTAAATTCCAAATAAAAGCAGCTGAGAACAGCTCATTCTGGCAGCTTAGACAGGACAGAAGTTTTGAAATATGGTGATATGTATTGCTATAAAGGTATACTATAAATTAACTGAAAAGACAATTGCTTTAACTAAAACTTTTCTGTGGTACCATTTTTAAAGTGAAATAAATCATCAACAGTAATTCACCAACCTCAACCATGGAAAACAGGAATGGTAACTAGAGTGTCCTACAAGACATGGCTAACACAAATGAGGTGGTATACGTTTCTTTATCCCTATTCCTTATGCAATCACATATTATGGGCAAAACTATTCCACAATCACAGTGTGCCCAGGTGGCCAAGAAGGCCAATGGTGCATGGGCTGGATAAGCAACAGTGTGGCCAACAGGACCAGGGCAGTGACTGTCCCCCCGTACTTGGCACTGGTGCGGTCAAACCTAAAATCCTTCTGGGGCCCCCACAACAAGAAAGACACTGAGGGGCTGAAGCGAGTCCAGAGAAAGGAAACAGAGCTGGGAAAGGGTCTGGAACTCAAATCTTGGAGGCTGAGGGAGCTGGGGGTGTTTAGCCTGGAGAAAAGGAGGTTCAGGAGGCACCCTATCGCTCACCTGAAAGGAGGTTGTAGCCAGGTGGGATCAGTCTCTTCTTCCAAGTAACAACAGACACAGAACAAATAGTAACAGTCTCAAGTCATGCCAGGGGAGGTTTAGATATTAGGAGGAATGTATTCACCAGAAGGATGGTCAAGCACTGAAACAGGCTGCCCAGGGAAGTGGTGAAGCCACCACCACTGGAGCTATTTTAAGTCATGTAGATGTGGCACGTGAGGACATGGTTTAGTGGTATCTTTAGGCAAACAGCTGGACTCAATGATCTTAAGGGTCTTTTCCAACCTAAATGATTCTGATTCTATGTCCAGAAGACTGCTGTTCTGGTCACTTATGATCCAAGTATATGATTCTTACAGTAGGCCCTTGGGAGAAATACCGATATCGTTCACTAGCATTAAACCATAGCTCAAAATGAAATTGATAGAGCCTTTCTTATACATAGTGGAATGAAAGGAAACCTGAGAGGAATATGATTGGGATTACAAAGGATATCTGAAGCACAGGTACCACAGCGAGGGGAAAAGAACCTACTTAAACACACAGACAAAGACTGGCAATGAACACTGGAATGGTGGAACAACTTTAAAACTGAAATTGTGTTAAAGAAACCTAAATGCTAGTAAATAGACTGTGGTAGGTTTCTGAAAGGGTTCATGTTTTATCATTGCCTGCAGTAAGAGTAACTGCACTGAGAAATCAAAAAGGCCTCTTTACTTGTTCCTTCATTACGGAAGAACTTGTTCAGACCTGTTCAAGCTGAAGGTATAGCCAGCTCTGAATGAAACAAATGAATATTTGTTGAATTTATTTTTGTGGCTTTTGAATCTTCTTTAAGGAAAGAACTTGAAAATTAATACTGTCTTAAGATCATCTTTAAAGAGGAACAGAGAATAACAACTGCTTTTCAGTGTTAGAAGAAAAATGTAGATGAGAGATTCCCAAGTACCCACCTGGCACATGGACCCCTTGCTTTTGTTATGGCACTTTCCTCACTTTAGAAAAAGGTCTAAAACTGGCACTTTTTTGGTTGCTGTGCAAAGAATGATTAATATAATTGGTGATATATCACCTCAAGAATCCTTTTGATTTCCAGGTGTTTTTTCTTTTCCTTCTCCAAGGACACTGCCTCCTTTCAGCATTTTCTAATAAATATCAAGGAGTTTACCTGACAGGCAGCCAGATAAAGGGAGGCTGTCAAATCATTTCTCCACAATAGGAAACCCATTTATATGAAGCACTCCTACAGAGTGACTGTGTATTGTGCAGGAATGGGTTGGAGGAAGATGACCTATTCTTTTGATTCATATCTGCAGGGTTCTGGAATTTTGCTGAACATTTGTTGCAGTTAAATAATTATTAAATTGTCAATATTCCAAGAAAAACAAAACATACATTCGATTTTACCGTGAAAATCATGCAAAATAGCTAAGTGTGCTGTTTGTGTTTGATTTTGTTGGACAGCACAGTGCAATGAAATCACCAACTGTCAGATGTAATATGACAACCAAATGCTTGGAGGCCAGAAGTAGTCTGTCACTGTCATGCTGTGGATAATTTATGCCAGTAATCCTCAGGCACATCTGAGCAGCGGGACGCACTGGATATTATCCCACTGCCTCAGTAGAAAATGTACTTCAAGGCAACTTGGTGATAGTGCAATGATGGGATCCCAGGTGTTAAACCACCAGCAGCACTTTGAAGCATGTACAGAGCCTTGGCTCTGTTATTCCTCCAAACCCACCACCTAGCACTGCTTTGTGCCTGTCAGGAGCAGGGGAGAGCCACAGAAGTAGCTGCTGGTGTAGAGGTGGATGAGGCAGGCTGAAGCCAAGCCCTCGCAGTGAGCAGGTTCAGGAGGGGAGAGCAGACAGGACTCCATTTCAAACACAGAGACCTTTTGCTCTGCTGCTGACCCAAACAAAGCTTCAGAGCTGCTGGCTCTGTATCTGTGCTGGCAAGCTCACAGCAATGCACAAGTAGCGTCTCAGCTCTGCAGAGGGACTCAGCATCGCCCTTAAGCTTCACATCCTTTATCTGCAGCATTTACTTTGCCAGCCACCTGAAAGAGCTGCACACACAGACTAAAGCAAGAGGGGATTTGGGCTTTCTACGCCTGACAGAAAGTCTGCTAGACCAGATGTAGCCAAGGAAATGTATACAAAACAGAATTACTAAGAGACTGTGGGCTTAGTGATTTTCTTAATTCAAGTATACCTAAAGCCCAAATCTGTCCCTCAACTTTGTCCCTCCAAAGCTCACTGAGTCCAGGAAAACTCTCCAGGCTCTAATGTGTTTTAATAACTGGAGACTTCGCTTAAACTATTGACACTGTGTCTCTTAATAAAATGAATTTTATACTCTTTGTTCATGGGCTGATGAATAACCAAACTGATATAAGATTTGGCCTGAGCAAATACACAGGTCTATTTACAGATTTACAAAGGAAACCTTGCACAGCACCTGCCCACACATAATTCTGGCTCCTGGCACTACTTTAAGGAGTATTGAATTCCTTCCCACCCACACATCTTTACATAAGTAGAAACTTAAACACCAATTCAGACTAAACATTTTCGAATGCAGAAATCCTTGAGTGACATAAAGAGAAACAGTGGTGTAAATGAACCTTTAATTTTCATCACATTCAATAACTGATGGGCTAAAACCAGAGATTTTAAAACAGTGTATAGTTTATTTGAAGTTATTTATTCCCACTTCCAGTAAATTCCTATGCTCCATCAGCACAATGTGTTTGCATTGGAGGCTGAGACCATCACTAGATGTTACTTAGCAAGTGGAAAAAACCTTCTGTCCTGAATAGCTGTCAAAAAGAGGTGCCATACAGAATGACTTCCAACTGGCCATGTGAAGAAGGGCAACCTGCAGCAGGATATCTCAGCCTCTGGTGGGCCCAGGGAATTTTTTCCACTCAACTATGGAAACAAGTCTATGAAGAATGGCTAGGAAAGGTAGCTCAGTATTTATGTCACTGCAATTATGTACAGTTTTCATAGAGACTGGCATCAGCTACAAATTTTTAGAACTCCATTGATTCAGGGTGGATTGAAAATCACCGTGCAAGAACAGTAATGGTAGGGAAAATTAGATCCTGGCCACTCTCACTAATGTCCTGTGTATGAAAAGAAAGATAATATGACAGTCTCTGAACATATCAAATAATAATGAGAGTTTAACAAAGAGACATCCAATAGAGAAAGGTTTCCAAAAAACAGCTAATGATCAATTCCATTATATCAGTGTGTCTTCAGGAGAAAAATTCAGAGTCAGACTGGGGTCTGAGCTGACCATAGTGTTCAAAGGACAAAATGCTGATGGTTTTGCCTTTCCCTTCTGATTCCCCCATGTCTTTTGCAGGACAGCAGCAGTTTGTCATCTTTTTCACAAATTACAATGTGCTACCATATTAAAATATCACCACTTGTAACCTGTATTTGGATATTGCAAGATAATGAGAGGCTGGGAACATCTCCTGGCTCATCTCATAGTGGCACTGACACCGGAAAGGGAGGTGAAATCCACCACTACCTGACAGCAGCAACGGAATTGCAGAAAAACTGCCAAAAATCAGCTTCTAACACTATGGAAAAACTTGACGAATTCACTGAGATGAAAACATCCGCAGTGTTAGAGGCAGATCACAAGGGAGGGCCATGTTCAAACTCCACTTTGCCAGGCTCAACATGGGAACACCACACTGCAGACCAGCCAGCTCTCTGTGTCAACTTCCATGGTAATTCCCACAGTATCTCAGAGAAATATTTTTGTTACTAAAAAATCCAAAATGAACTACTGCAAAAACCAGTGCTGACCTCCTGGACCTAATTCATACTTCACACCATTTCACTTGCTGCAGCTGTACCAACTTTAGGGGAATTTACACATTAGTGTATGCGAAAGGAAAAGGAGATGGGTCGTCTCAAGAAAAACAACTTGAATCTTCAGAGCCAAACTGAACCTACATAAATATGAAAGAACGAGGATCTCAGTTGGTTTCAGTTTATGAATGTGGTACCTGAAGTCTACATTTCAAAGGCATGTGTATTTTGCATAATTTTCCTGGCTCTCCTGAACCCTTTCCCTTGTAATTTATGCTGTATGTATTTTGAATTAAATAAAAATAATCAGTTTCTGGCACTGTTAACCATGAAATGGATTCTCTAAGTTTCACTGCATATTAATAAGACTTCTTTTGCATCCATCAAATAAATCCATAATTAATTTACAGTCACAAACCTAAAGCTGGCATTGCTTAGGGAGAAACTAAGATTAAGGTATTCTATCCAATACATGTTTTTTGTGGTTTTCTACTTTTTTCTGCAGTACATAGCATTTTACAAAAGGCTGGCCAGAAGTTCGATTTGCTAAGTTAGTTCTTATGTTCATAAGGTGCTACTGGCTTATATATCCCTTAGGACCAGGCATAACTGTGATAACAAAATAACACACTAAAATGAGGCAGAACTTCAGCCATCCAGTTATTCTGGCCCTGTAAGCTACACCTGTGCTTCCTGATTAAGTGAACGTGGGTCTCCATGGATGGTCCTTATCACTGTGCACAAAATTTCCACACAAGAATAAAGAGATGGATACTTTATCAGTATCAGTTCAACTTTTAACAGGCTAAACCACGACATGCTTACGCTTCTCTAAAAAAATGTTGAAAATGTTTTCTTCATCATATCTACTGTAAAGTCAGTAAGAGAGAAGCACTGAAACTTATTTACATTTTTTTCTGTAACAAGACAGCTGCTCCCAACTGGAGGACTGAATTACAGATCTCAATCAGTATCTTTGCAATAAACACCACTAAGAATAAGTGCATCTACTCTATCTGAAGGGAATTTCCTACCCAGAGACCAGGCAGGAAAGGCACTATAGACTTTATTCAAAAAAAGGAAGCATTCCTCCTTCATTTTAAAACTCTGCACCTTCATTTTTCAGCTACTGAAAGGAGTCTTCTTGTGAGGCTGACTACAGGAAATGTCACCAATAAAAGTGTAAGAAACTGTCTGGGACCTGTGGGCTTGGCCAGACCAACCTCCAATATAGGAAAGGTCAACCTGTGAAATTAAGGCTATGGTGCTCAGACTTTTGTCACTTGAATTTTGAAAATCCCCAAGGATTGCCACTCCACAGCCTTTGCAGGTGACCTTTTCCTCGGCTTATTTCACCACTGGGAATTTTTTGACGCCTCTTCTGCAGGCTGAACCGAATTCCCTCAACCACAGCAGAGGTGAGAGGAATAATTATTTCCCTGGACTTGCAGGCTCTTTTCCTTTGTAACCATTTCCGTAAGGACTTACCACAAATACATTCTCTCTTGTATATATTTATATAATTAAATATAACACTCACCAGCCACTGCTGAGGTATTTCTGGCAGAGGCATTTGAGGAGGTGCCGGCAAACTGTTGGCAACTTCTTGCTTCTGGACATGTTCTTTTATTTCTAAACCTGTGGAAGAGCAACAAACATCATGTAAGACCTTGGTGGATGCACATGGGACCTTTTTTCCACATGTGGATCCCATGTCTGACTGTCACACGCTGAAATCTGGCATGCAGTTCTGATCACTGCCCACCTCCCAAGTGCAGTTACTGAGGCAGGACTGGAAGAATGCTGGGAATTCAGGAATTTAATCAAGCAGAACAAACACATACTTGCTCTATATGATAATGACATATATGCTGTTTGGATCAACAAATACCAGACATTGAAAAAAATTACAGGAAATCATTCTGAACTGCCCATCCATCTCAAACTGAAAGACTTAAACAACATTCAAACATGCTGCCAGGTGCCTGCCATACAGATTAAAACATTTATTGGGGGAATATACAACATTTGAAGACATCCCAGTGGCACCATACAGTGAATAAAACACAGCCTGTGGGCAGTACGTGACCAGCTGCCTTTTTCCAATGGAGATGAACAACAGTTGTTCCTGTGGCACATTTTGGATGGGCAAGGCTATCATGCAGAAACGAGCCCCAAACCATCTTTCATGCCAAAAGGATGGGGAAGAGGGTAGAAGAAGAGCCCCCGCCAGCCTGCTTTCCTGGAAGTGATGGTGGCAGCTCCTTGGCCAAGCCCGCAGTGCCCACGTTCCCTGGGCTCCCTGCTGCCACCACCATCTCTGATCACGGAGCTGTGGTGTGAGTCTGCCCAAGTCCCTGGGGATGCAGGATGCTGTGACACCCCAGCCTGGAGCACTGCTGAGGGACACTGCCCTAACCAATCCACCATTAACAGAAATGCACACTGAGCATATTTTCCCACCGTTTCCTTCTTACTAATTTTTTATTTTAATAACCTCATAGTTTTCCAGGTGAATTTGAAAAGAGAAAAGAATGAATGTAAAAGCTGCTTTGAGGGTCCTTTGTGTCATTGTTGCATCTCCCTCACAGGACAAAAGAGGAATGACCAACTCATTCTGTGTTTTTGGCACAGTAATTTAAATCACAGTTGAAATCACTTCATGGAAACAGGATATTGTTTATTTTTCTAAATATCAAGAGAAGATTAGGGTGCATCTCCTCAATGTTCTGCCAAAAATTCAGTCCATGGATTGTACCCTGCTTAATCCCAGACAGAATTTAGTTCCTAGTGTTTAGTTGCGTTTTTAAAATATATATTTACATAGTCAAATGGATGCCTTTTGGACAAGATCATATAATTCTCAAAAATGTCATCAATGATGAAACATTTCTTGTCATAATATCCTGGTCCCACTGGCTGTGAAGTCATGGGTTGAAAAATAACACTGATAAATTAAACTGCCTCTAAAGACAAAAGATTCTTCTTTCTTCCTACAAATCACGAGAGTGATTAGTCTTGGGAAACATTCCTTTTTCCTTTTTTTTTCAGTCTAACTTTCACTCATTGCTCGTTATGTAGGATGAGTCCATATTATGACTGCCATCCATATCCAAGTCTCCCACGCTTTCCATAACAACCAGAAGTCATATATGAAAAGACTTTTACTGAAAAAAACCCAAACTATTCCAAGTGAATACTACTGACTCTGTAAAACTATTTTCCCCCAGTTTTCATCTATGCGTGCTTAAACAAGAACCCGCTCTAACATTTAATTTCTTCTACCAACTTACACTGCAAAAGGAGTACTACAGGTTTAGGGCATCAGGTCCCGTTAAGGAAAACAGGAAATGTTGACAGTCATATTAAATTACTAAATCCAGCAACAGTTCTTACTCCAAAATAAAGCCTTTGTGTCTTTGTTTTTTGGAAGTCTGAGTTTTAGAAGGAAATGCCAAGTGTTTTCTTCAGACCTACAATCCACTGGGCATGCCAAGGCTCAGGAATTAAAACAAGGTCTATAGTTTTGCCAGCTATTCAGAGTAACCACTGGTTTGGATGCAGGGCAGGTTGAGGCCAAGCAGCTACGACCTGAAGAACACATCTGCCTGGCCCAGTTCTCTCTGCCTGATAGATATTAGATGAAGAAAACAGTGGGCATTTGGGGGAGAGGGAACAAAAGATTTCTAAAGAATTCCCCAAGCAAGAACTCACTCAATTTGAAGTGTTTTACTAAAACCCAACTAGCCCATCACAATGATTTCCACACCTTTACAAAAATAATGTAATTGTTCATTTCCAGATGTTCTAAAGAAGCCAGCCAGTTCCCAGTAACCCAGATCATTCATTACCGTTCCCCATTGATCTTACATGGCTTTCTCCAGCAATCAGAAATTCCTGTTGGATTCACCCTGTTGATTTTTGCAAATGCAACTAAAGAGCTTGAACTCAGCAGAGTCCTCAAGCCTCTTAAACTGTGCCAGCAACCCAAGAGCTCTTGTGGAGTTGTGTGGGTGGAGTAAAACGATTTGAAAAACAGACTCCAAATGATAATCCATCTTAGTTACAGAGTACTGTGGGTTTATGCATCTTTTATTGCTTTAATTTTAATGAAGAGATGAATAGTTTTGAAGGGATGGGAGTACTGAATGTTTTAACTGATAAAAAAAGCAGCAGCGTCGGCTCCAGTAAAGTACATGACTCCCTGGGCAGTTTCACACACTCTCAAAGCCAGGACGTGATGGCAGAGCTCCCAAGGAGGCAGTTCCTCTCCTTCCCAGCCTTGTTCCTGTCCCTGCACCAACCTCTCCTTTGAGCCAGCATAAGCATGTGTGTGGCCCTAGGTTGAACCAGAACAGGGAAGCAACACTGGTTAGGACTAAACCAGCAAGAAAAGCAAATAATGTTTGTGCTAGCAGAAAGGAAGAAGCAATACATGAGTAGCCTGGGGAGAGAAACTGGATGCTTTTTTAGAGGCCATGCTGGCTTAAATTCTATTCTATTCAATTCCATAAACTAGAGTTTATAGACATATAAAGCATAGTCCTATGATCTCTTATTTAACTGAACTACAGGGTTTCCTTAATTCTAGTTTGAACTAGAGCATATCTTTTAGCAAAATATTCCATCTTGATAAGATGCCAGCAATGGCATGCAGAACTTGCTAAGTTCTTCCATTAGTTCATAGCTTCAATGCTGAAAACATGTGCTTTATTTCCACTTTGGAACAAACACTCAGCCATTGCACTTACTCTTGTGTAAGTCTAGGAGCTTGTTCTCAGTCATTCCTTTTCTACATAAAGATTAATTATGACACCTCATTTTGGATAATTTGAAGGCGTATTTCTGGATCCTTTAATCACTTTTACAACTTTTCTTTGAAATGTCTACATTTTATCTCCTTGAATGAAGGCACTAGAGGTGAGTAAAATGTTCCAGTAACAACTGCACTGAGTAAAGCCCTACCACTTAATACATGGATCTCACAGGGATGTTGGTGATGGCTGGATCCCATAACTGGATGAAATGGATCTTGTTACAGAGCCTGCAATAGGCTTTAAAGCCTAAATGGTAGGTGCTGAATAGTGGAAAGCTATGGTTCTGGGATCTTCTTATCTGTCACCACATGTAGAGACATAAACTGAACACACCTAGGAAAGTGCCCTGGCACAGAGAAATTGATATTCACACAGTTAAGACCTCTCACGCTCGAAGTGATTTTGAGCTGTAGGGAGCAGATCCTTGCCCGAGCTAACTCCCATATCATGCCTAGGAACTGATGGAGGAGACAAGTCAGCTCAGGCCAAACCAATGCAAGGATCACCTCACAATTTAACAGCATAAATAGCTGAGCTCTAGAGTCCAGAAACATACTCAGCACTGTGAAGTGGAGGGGTTTTCATCCTGGAACACCATCCACAATCCCAAAAGGAAGAATATGACAACCCTTCTCCATGTTTTCAAAGCTGGCAAAAGAATGACACCTGACTTTTTGAAAAAATCAAATGTTTTCCTTAATAAATCTAATTGTAAAGATTGCAAGAAGAACATGCAGTGTCAGCTCAGCACTGCTGAGGTTATTTTGAACCTCACTAAAATACAGCTGTTTCTAAACATATCAAATTTCAGGTTCACACCTACAGATTTTTGGGGAGTTTGGTGTACTTTGATGAGCTTTTGGAGCATGAAGACTCCTTCCACAGTACTAGAAATTGGTATCTGCCTCCTCTCAGTATGAAGTAGAAATAGTGGTGGGTCTTTAAGAACGTCAGAATGGAAAAGAGGAGAATCATTACTTTGAAGTTGATCTCACTGGCCTTGAACCCCATGGCAAAAACTATTTCTTTAATAAATGGGGGAAACTGCATCAGACAAGACCATATTTTTCTAGCACCAGAGAAGAAACCAATCATGAGAAATACAACTGCTCACAATGCGGCATTTACCTTCAACAGACTCGGGTATTTTTCAAAAATCTAAACTGGGGGTTTACACTGGCAGTACTTCTGTCAAATGTAGTGGAGACAGAGGTCTTACAGCCCCGATGTCACTTCATACAGAAAGGTGTGGTAAAAAATATAAGGGTACGATTTGAAAAAAACAGAGAGGAATGTTCTTCACACAAGCTCTGTGGAAAGGTTCCTGTACACAGTGAATCACTTAAAGTTGCACTCAGTTCCACAATCTTGATGGAGACAAGCAATTGTGCAATAAAAATGGTTTTAGATAGGAAGAAAACAAGAAAGTGAGTCTAAGTGCAAAATGCAAGCCAAACATTCGGACAGCCATTTCCTATCTCTGGCTTGGCACTCCTGTATCAGTTATGCACTAGACTCCACCTCAGTATCAAGCCTTTTGATAGATTTGGGTCATTTGACACAGATGAAACGGTGCTGTGGCCAGCACTCCCTGACATCAAAACTCACAAACAGCATTACTGGCACAAATAAAATGAAGTAACCACTCTACCAGCAGAAGTGAAAACATTCTACCTAGGAAATAATTCTGTGGCTGGATTCACCCATGTGCACCCAAGATACTTCTAAGTGTGCCTTTTGCTGTATTTTACTGCTGGACATAAATGAAAGCATTCAGGAAAGTTACACTTTGGCTTCACCCTGTCTTTCTGTCTTGCTTCAATCTAGGGCTTGTCTTCAGCTCTTAAAGTTATTTCACTGAGCACAGACTTATTCTGTGCATTTTGCAAGCAAGAAAACACACCCCAGCACTGACCTTTTGATGACTGTATCCTCAGGAGAATGTTAGTTATTACTGCCTTCTTCTCCCTGACAGTGGAAGTTAGATATTCATGGTCCAGAAGTTCAAGAAACAGGCGCAGCTCAACTATTAACTCTTCCATGGCTGAAAGACAAAAAAGTAGAATTAGTTTTTCTGAAAAGTCCCACTGGAAAAGAAGGTAAGAGTTAATTCTCATTTATCCACATTCACAGTTATTTTCTAGTATTTCTTAAAAATGTATGGTCATCCCTGATGGAAAGAGACTTTAATATTATTAAACATTAATAGAACCAACAAAATAATCCATTAGTGAGTACTGCTGGCATTTATAACATTTATTTCCAAACTGAAAGACGTATCTTTTCACATGCCACATGATGAAGCCAGCACCAGACAAGTTACGTGCAGGAATGGCGGCCCCTGGCTTTTCCACCAGTGCCACTCTGGTTCCCCTCCCACTAACAAACTACAAAATTCCTAACTGCAGAACAAATTTAGGGCTTGATAAAGCTTGTAGACACTGATATTTTAATGAATCTTTCTCTTTCCTCCATCTTTTTTCTTCTGTTTGCCGTTGTAAGAAAGAGCAGGTGTTCTTTTCTTTACAGTGATTTTTCTTTTTTATGATCTCCAAAGACAAGCTCCCAACCTTTCACATATTTTCTTATCACTCCCCAAATTCCACGTGATGCATTTCACATTTCATCCTGTTCTATTATTCCAGATCTCAAAGCTTTCCAACTCGCTCTAGAAAAAATTACATTCCTTCTCTCTATTCCCAGCGCTTCTCAATTTTTTAATCAATGAACTTTATAAGCACAGTTCTAATTTTTTCCTTTCAAATTATTCCTAAAGTCTTGCATTGTCCTAATAATTGCAGTAGCTCAGACCATACATACAAACACCTTTGTTACAGCCTGACTATACAATATATCCTCAGCAGGTTTATGAGGAAACCCACAGTATTGAACCATATTTTCATCCTTCAGTTCTCTCATAATTCTGAGATTCTCTGGAACCTTTGCTTAAGGCGATGTGCTATTTATAGTTTCGTATCCTCACTCCAAAATGCCTCCACTTAAATTTTTCTCTACTTAATTACATTTGTTTTTTACAGTCTTTTCAAGGCCTAACTGGGCAACTGCTGCTAAGCCTCTTCAGACCTCTAAAAGGTACATTCTTTGCTGCTTACTCCCTTTCCAGCTCTTCCCTACTCCTAAAACCTTTCTGATACAATTGTTTACCCAAGTGAACCTGGAATCCTTCCTTCCATTTCTGAGAATGTGTCTGGATGTTTAAAAAACCCTTGTTCAAGATGCATTTGCTTTATCTTATATTTGGCAACAGCACAGTGCAGGGAAGCCTGCAGATGTCAGCTACACTCCTGCAAGGGGCTCTTGGCCTATTCCTGTCTCCGAGAAATGCAGATTTTCCCATGCATTTGGAGACTGTACCTGTAAGTACGCTCTGACTGCTCTGGCAAAGCCAACATAATTCTAGCAAGCACAGAAGGCGCGCCAGTCAGCAATACCAGGGCATGAAAACACCTTAACAAAGAAATCCCTGAGGAAGTACACTTGGGCAAGTATTTTCATAGAATCATTTAGGTTGTAAAAGATTTTTAAGGTCATCAAGTCCAACCACAGTACTGTCAAGCGCACCAGTAAACCATGTCCCTAAGCACCACATCCATATGTTTATCAAGGACAGTGACTGCACCACTTTCCTGGGCAGCCTGTTCCAATGTTTGACCATCTTTTCACGGAAGAAATTTTTCATAATATCCAATCTAAACGTCCCCTGGTGCAAACCGAGGGCATTTCTTCTTGTCCTGTTGCTTGCTACCTGGGGGAAAACACTGACACCCACCTCCCTACAATCTCCTTTCAGGTAGTTGTAGACAATGTCCAACCTGAATCCCATTTCCTCCAGTCTAAACAATCCCAGCTCCCTTAGATACTCCTCATTAAGACTTGTGCTCCAGACCCTTAGCCCTTATTTTCTCAAAGACACTATTCACTTGTACATATAGCTCCATCCTGCCCAAGTGTTTTTTGGTGATGATATTCATCTGTTCAACTGAGCAGTAGCACTGCCATTATATAAACTGTCCACATTTTCAGGAACTATGTTTCCCAAAGATTTTCACAATATATTGGCAGAAAGAGTGTATTTCAAATGATGGGAAAACTGTCTGCGTCACTTCATGATGTAGCTCATGAAAAACATTCCAGGGCTACAATGGTAATTTTTTTGCCATCACATTTGAAGCTAAGCTCTCTAGAAGTCTGTCAGAAATCCAAAGTATTTCACAACAACCCTATTACTTCCAGAGTTGTTCAAGTTATGAAACAACAACAACATGTATACAGCATACAGCTTTCTAAAGCACAAAGGCATAGGTTTAGATTTGCAAAGTGGTAAGTGATCACAAGACTCAAGGAGAAATAAAAAGGCCATATGAGCAAAAAAATAATAATACACAATAATCAGCTCTTTTTTTTTTTTCAAATTATACAGTTTAGAGATAAGATGTATATTCCATTCTGTGTATAGTGGTCTCCAGCTTTTAAGTACGCTTTGAATATAAAATGCATTAATATTGTTCATTTTAATTACAGAATATATGAATATTTTAATAGTTACTTGTTGTGATATATGCCTTTCAAAAGCTATCATTACCATAGAATCCAGGCAATCATTGTGAAACCTAATCAGTATGCAGTACAAGAAATGTGTATTTTTCATGTAGTTCTACAGCCATATAAATTACTGTCAGTAATTGCATATATTACTGCACTAAAATTTCTTTGCAATGCCACGTTCCTGATTTCTTTAAGGCAAGGGGTTGCAAATAGGGTGAAAGGGAGCTCTCCCTTCTCCTCTTCACCAAAGAATACCATATGCCACAGTCACCTCAGTTCTTTGCTGAGAACCTTCACTTCCAGGAAGGGAAAAAGGGATGAAAACATCAGATACCTTTGATATGCAAAGTGTGCATAACTGTGTTCAGTTATTAAAAATTATCAGATCCTTCTCCTCAGGATCTTATAATCTAATATAAACAGATGGATTGCTCAATGAGAAATGAAAACAGAGCAAGACGGAGTTACCAGGGAAGCAGACAGGGAAGCAAGATGACAAGAGATAGGAAACCGCTGCTGGAGAGACTTCTGGGAGCTGGCACCAGCCCAAATCTCTCCTGATTGTACCATAAACATGCGGCCTTCCTCTGTGTCTTTGGAGGAAATCTGCATTGCAGCCCCTGGTGACCCCTTCCCACTGACCTACAATGACCAGCCCACCTAAGGTACTGGAAGCAATTTAACTGCCCCAGCAGAGGATTTAAAACCAAAGCTTTGGTTAGGACGGGTAAGAGGATGGTAAGATGAACCTGATACCAGTGAGGCAACACTTAAAACATGCCAAAACCACTGCCTTACCAACACGTTCACATCCACTGCATGTGCCCTTGGCCTGGCGTCCAGCACTGCAGTTCAAAGGTCGAGCAGAGCATCACCAAGGAATACAGAGCAGGGCAACTCTTGCTCCTCCAGCCTCTGAAAGCTCACAGGTGTATGGCACTGACTTCGAGCAAGCAGTCATAAACGCTAATTCACAATTTTAGTGGGACAACAGAATGAAATTGTTAGCAGCTGTTAAAAAATGCTAGACATGAACACTTAAGACATTGTTTCTACCAGGACTAAATTCGGGATATATTTTCTTTTGTGGGAGTTAATAGCATCATAAATATCAAAGTGTATAGGAAGGAAATTCTAAATTTCACTTTGTATATGCATTGATGCCAAACATCCAAAAAGAAAGAAGGGAAACATTGTTCCCAGCTAGCAAAAAACACTCTTTCCACATATCTTAAAAGCATACTTTCCTCTGTTAGTACTTTTGCTGCTTAAGGAAAGAGCAGAAATATTGCCATGGAGTGTATTGAAATGAAGTACTGAAAACTCTTCTTTCCACGATGGTAACAAATAAACTTGTATGTTCTGGAAAAAACAAGTTTCCCTGTTGTCAATCCTTGGCTGATTTTCTGGATTAAAGAATCTTATTTTCTCCTTCCTAGAAATGTGATGATGTGCTCAC